>VZTX01029429.1:64271-95034 GCA_013400915.1 Pardalotus punctatus
GTGATTTGCCTTGGAAACCTGAAGACACGGAATGTGAGATTCAGAGAGGACATGAAAAAATACCACATGATGCATGAATTAGCAGCCATATTTTTAAGTCTGCTACCATTTCTAAAACTTATTTTTCTTATCCCCTCAATGCTCATCATAAAACAAACAAAAATACTGGAATTCAAGGATACATGTTTCTCTGATAAAATGACTGGCTTGGCAAATGAGGGCAAAGCAGTAGATGTTGCTTATCCTAACTACAGCTTTTGATGCTCTCCCCCTTAGACCCTCCCCACACCCTCACAGACAAGTTGATTAAAAATGGGCTAGTGAGCATTTAGATGGGTCAAATACTGAATGAACTGCCAGACTCAATAGTGTTATCAACAGGACAAAGCCCACCTGGAGGCCAGTCACCAGTGGTACACCTGCACCATGCCCAGGACTATTTAACGTTATTTATAACCTGGATGATGGGGCCAAAGATTATCCTCAGCAAGTTTACTGATGATACAAAACTGGAATAAGTGTTTGATGCCCCAGATGGTTTTGCTGTCCATCCTTCCTGGATCTCTTTGTTTTTAAGTGCAATTTCCCAAGGTACTCGCCAAATCCACATCCTGGATCAGCTGGTCTGCCCCACAGAACTCCGAAGTGGAAGTTTTGTTGATGCCCCTCCTTGTTTCACCAAATATTGAGGACTCTATTTCATGGTCACTGTACCCCAGACAGCCTCATCTCCCACCAGCCCATCTCTGTCTGCAAAGAGCAGGTCTAGCAGGGCCCCACCCCTGGTAGGCTTGCCCACCAGCTGTGAAAAAATCTGTCACCACACGCTCTAAGATCTTCCTAGACTGCTTCTTCTGCACTGTGTTGAGTTCCCAGCAGACAGCTGGCAGGTTAAAGTCTCCCATGAGAACAAAGGTTAAAAATAACCTACAGCACCCAGTATTCCCAGGCAGTCTCCCATCCGATTACTAATTGAGCTTGATCCAGCTGAGCTTCTGATATCAGAAGAAATCAGGTGTTCTCAGGGTGGTCTGGACTTGTGCATATATTGATACATTGATTATAACCACATCCTGGAGTAGTTAAGTAGTATGTAGTAAGTCACCTCTTGTTACGATTGTTCTCTTTCTCAGTCTCATTTTTTATCTCGTCTTTTTTAGTTTTGCTAGGCTTTTACAGAGTAAGGAGATACTGTCTGTTATGCACCTCAGCAAGATCAAGAGACGATACAGTGAGGGAAGGTAATGCAGTTTGTTTAGAATGTCCATCTTGCTTCTATGAGTGACATTCAAACCAAACTTTATTCTATCCTTCGATGTTCTATTGGCTGAACTCCGCACATGTTCTTCCCACGTGCTTACACATTTGAACAAGACACATGGGAATAAAAGGAATGACAATGCTTCTAACAAAAATTTTGCTTTTCAGTTTAGTAAATCTAGATTCAAAATGGCCAAACTACCTTCACATCTTTCGTTTAGAAAGATTTTCTCCCCCTAGTTTCAAACATTACCGGGGAAGGCATTTAATTTATATATTTCACAAATTAGCATGTATAACAGTGAATTAAATGCACTGTTTCTAACATCAGTCTATATCAGAAAAAGTCATCTTTTCAACTGTAGTTTTTTACTTTAGTATCATTACCTAGAACTGCAAATTTGTAATGTGAAAACAATGTCTCCCAATGAGGTTTTATTGCAAGCATCTGAGAGATCATATTTCTAGTTGTAATATAAGTGATTGATTTTCTTGAAATGTCATCTTTCTCATACAATCTTCAAATTCATCAGAGAGAAGTAGGCTAATTCCACAAGGAAAGCACAGCAGATTCAAAAGAACTGTGGTTTTGAGCACCTGAAATATAAGCTTCAATTCATTAGAACAATGAAAATTAATTTTTTATTTTTACTGCAACTCAAATCACCTTGCAATTTCTTTACTACTTGAACACACAACAGCCATTACAGTTTCTATGTAAAATTGCTTCCTTTCAGAAATATTTAATTTTCACACAATATGCTCAGGAAAAAAGAAATCTAATTTTTGATTGTTGAAGAATATAGGCATAAAATTGCTCTCCTGCAATGTACAATGATTTTAGGGGTTTTATTTTTAAAATATTGACATTTGCCTACCACAGTTACTGCAGGTATTAGTAGTTAACAGTCTGAAACAGAAAATTTGTCTTTTGTCTTTATCTCACTAGTGGTCACCCTGGCACACAAAAGTAGCAGCAAGGTCTGCTATACCCATATAAGAGGATATCCTGGTGTCCTAGATCTGGTTGGGATGTTATTTTTCTCCATAACAGTCTGTGCAGTGCTGTGGTTTAGATTTGTGACCAAAACCATATTGGTAACACATCAGTATTTTAATTGTTGATGAGCAGTGCTTACATGGTGTCAAAGCCTTTTCTGCTCCTCGTGCTGCCCCCTCAGCAAGTAGCCCTGGGGGTGGGCAAGAGGCTGCCAGGGACACAGGCAGGACAGATGGACTAAACTGACCAAAGGGCTACTCCGTGTCAGAGGATGTCATGCTAAGCCATAAACCTGGTGGGGCAAATGTTTCAAAAGTAGTCTTTGTTTGGAGCCAAGCTGGGAAAGATGTTTTTGCACCACAGGAAGTCCATGTCAAAAGTTTCCAGTAGGGTTTTAGGTGGAGTCTCTGTGTAGTCAAACCATACAAAAGGCATTAACACTTCAGTTTATTATTTGCTTTCTCAGCTCATGAGCATGAGCTGTAACAGACAGTCCTTGTGCACAGGCTGAGGTTCTCAGTTTTGATTCTGTCTCTTTTGCATAATCTGAATTGTGTGAATTTAGTGGGACTAACTTTTAAAAGTTTCCTTTTTCATTTGAACAAAAGAGAAGTATCTTTTCTGACCCTTTCTAATTAGTTTAGCAACTCTTTGTTCTTAGGCCAATCTTTAAAGCAGCTCCATTGAACCACAGGTTGCTTCTCAGTCTGAGCAAAATAGATCACTAAGATGTGACAGTATTTGTGTCTTTATTCCATCATTTATGCCCTTTCTGGTTTCTGTCTTTTGTAGCTTTTCTGCTCAGTGAAATTAATGAGAGTGATTATTAAAGCGTATTAAATTAATTCAAATAAATTTATAGTTTTAAAAGTGCCAGAGATATCTTTGGTCCAGAAGCCCAAACATGATCATGAACTGTGAAGTAGTCTTCTTTTAAACAAAGTCAGTACTGTATTCAGTTTTGATACAGTCTTGATATATGCAAGACACACTCAAAAATAGTAAGAAAAAATTAATTTTGATTAATGCTTTTTATTGACATTGCTGTAAAATTGCAAAAATAGTCTTTGTTACTAAGATCTGAATTACTATTTTCTAACAATCTGTTATAATTTTGATGTTCTCTTTAAGCATGTGCACATCTCTTTGTGTTTTTTTAATTGGATACCACTTTTGTCATATGACATATTAGGGAAACTGTGCAATAATAATCTGTCAAAATTATCAGATTTCTATAAAAACCGCAAAATATAAGGTCATCTGCATGCATTGCATTTCAAGAATGTAAATAATTCTTTGTACCTGTGATTATTTTTCCTTGCAATGCTGGTGAGTTAATGCAATCAAGTCTAACTTCTGTAGACCAACACTCATCTATTCTCTTCAGGATGAGAAGAGTAGTCTCGTGATACATACTGGAAATATAGAGATTTTTATGTTATATAATAAAATGCATACAAATACAGTCAAAATAAAGCCAAACATGGAGTAGCAGAGGTGATGCAGGAAACAATCTCATTATTTAAGGAATATTGTCTAATCCCTTATCCCTAATACACTGGATTCAATTCAGTGATGCATGATTTCATCCATGTCAATATTTAATTTAACTTTAAGATAAAATGTTCTTTAATTTATTTCATCATAATTAATATCTTGTGAGGAGAAAGAAGTAGTAAAAAATTGGAACTTCAGAAAGGTATGAACAGTATAGGAAAAAAAAATATTAACTGGCTTAGAAATAAAGAAAAAAGGGAAAGAAACAAAAAAGAAATATGTAATAGATTGATTTTTAAAATTTTCTGTAAAGCATCATAAGTAGTGATTTTCTTCAAAAAGGTATGCAAGTGATTATTGCATTCTAAACCTCCCTTATATAAAGTAATATTAAAGATAAAACTCTGTTCATAGATTTACATATTAATACATGTAAATTATGAAACAAATCATAACTCAGTATATAGCGTTTACAGTTTATTGTGTGTCATGCTTGAGCAACTTTACAAAGGAGATGATTAAGTTTATGTCAATTCCTATGGTCACCTGGATTATGCTACTGAACTTTCTGAGATTAATTAACCTGAAAAGACTAATTACTGTCAGATGAAGATCTTAAAGGGAAATATTTAAGAAGGAAAAAAGGTTGAATTCTGTCTGAATTTCTCTAAATACTCTGAATATCTTCAGCTACACTTGTCTCTTCATCTTTAATCCAGCATAAGCCCTTTCTGTGCTGCAGCTTTCAACTACCTAACCACCCAATAATGAGAACTATAGCTTGCTCTTGCTGCAAAACATCTTTCTGCTGCTAAAACATTCTGCCTAAGATCTCATACTTTCTAAATGTATTTATATTAGTGCATTATTCATCCATAAAATTACCTGAAAAAAACTGACTGACAGGTTGCTTTGTTCACAGGAAACCCCACTGAGATTCACAAGTTATATTTTACACTGAAGAGAAAGAGAAAAAAGCCTCCAGTGTTAGCTCATTTACCCGTTAGTGAGATTTGGGCTCCAGTAATTGGTCCAATGAAAATTTAAGTACCACGTATAAAAAGTTAAGTGACTCAACAGAAAAGAGTAAGGACAGCAGAATAACACATGGCTTTGTAGTGAAAGCATGACTGGGGACGACAGCTCTTGTATGTTGCAAAACGGCAACACGTATTGTAAGAAATCCACACTGTCACCAATGTTGCAGGAAACCTCGTTTAGGAGACACCTCGTTTAGGAGAAACCTCATTTGAGAGTCACCTCGTTTAGGAGAAACCTCATTTGAGAGTTACCTCGTTTAGGAGAAGCCTCAGTTAAGAGTCACCTCACTGAAGAGTCACCTCACTTAAGAGACAGGCGCCATTTTCCGTCGGTGAATGAAGCAAGACACACAAATCAATATGATTTATAAGCAAGCTTCAATCCTTCCATCCATCCATCCGTTTATTCATCAGGTTTATAGCCTTAAGTACATTTTTGCAGCACCTAGCAATATTACGTGTCATAGAATCATTGGTTAGTAAAACTACTTGCCATTCTATTATTGGTTAGTTGTACAGTCACATCAACCTGTTCCCACCCTCTCGTGGTCCCTACGATCTAGTTTTTTTCTACTCTTCTGACTACAATCCCTCTTTCATAGGCCTCGGTACTTTCCAAGCCACCAAGGACATCTTCCTTAACTACAATCCTTCTTTCATAGGCCTCGATACTTTCCAGACCATCAAGGACATCGTCCTTGCAGTTATCTTCAAAATTCTGCCTTCTGCTCGCACAATGACCTTTCTGTGCTCTGCGGGGGCAAAATCTGGCATTCCATGGCCGCCTTGCTCCTCGAGCCATTTCTCCACACTTGTATGGTTAAGTGTTTTCATGCAAAACCTGTATACTGAGAAGATTTAGCAATTCCTGTGTTACTGGGGTCCTGCTGCCACTTCTTTCCCTCTTACACCATGTAAAGGAAAAAGGCTGGTTATTGCACTGCATTTGAAAAAAGATTTTGATAATGATTCTTCACTGGAAAACGTACCTTCCTGACCTCTTGAGTTAATGTTAGAACCACAGGCAAATGAGTGGGCCATTAACTACACCCTGGTTTGAGGTTAAGCTAAGTGTGGAAAATTACTAGATATTATATGAGAAATTGCTGGCAAAAGTTACAGATAACTGAAGGAAAATTAGGTGGATCTTAAAGGCTGTAAAGGAGTTACATGAGAAACAGCTAAATTCAATGGGCTGTTGGAGGGTAATATTGAGAACCTTTAGGGGAGCATAGTCTTGTAAGACTATGTATCCATAACATTAATACTGTATATGGCTGATACTACATCATAATGCTATGTGTGGATATGGACACCATAAGACCAGGACAGGTAGGGACAAGTAATTAGAGATAGGTTGTTTATCTGGGAGAAGACTGGCTCTGAGAAAGGAAGGTGCAAGAATGTGAAGACCAACATCCAGATAATCCAAATTTTGTGGCCAGGGTTGTTATAGGGTACTAGTCAAGCAAATTTGTTTTTGTAACTGATATAGGTCAATAAACCATAGGAGTTAAACTTGCTTTTTTTTGGGTCAGGAGCCCTGGGGTGGAAGTGGTGGGGGACTGCTGGCTTTAATAGCAAGTTTACATCCAGACAGAAGGAGTGAGCATCTTGGTGTCACTATTCTGGCGTCTGTTCCAGACCATCAGCTACCCTGTGCTTCATAAAAGTTAAGCATATTTCTGTGAGATGAATGTGAAGTATCCTTTACTCAGTATATCCTGCTGCATCATTTAGGCAGCTCCCAGCTATGCATAAATCCAGCAACTGGCCAATCCCTGCTTCTCCCCTGGTGCTGGCTTTCAGATATTTCATTAAGCCATGACTTTATTCCATGCATTATAACAAGAATCCAGCCATCTGATCTGCACTTATGGACACCTGCACGACTAACAGGACTTCAGGCAAATAGTACATGCCTGTAAGCAAAGTGCTGTAGAATATCCACTTTCTGGACAATCAAAACAAAAGATGCCCATGGTGTTTAGTCCTTCCTAGGTACTCCAGCAAAAAAGACTAGGTGTACTCCCTGAACTCTAGTATGCATTGCTCCAGTTTTATGTATCATCACCGTTTCACTTTGCCACATCTGAATCTTTAATGGTGTGTTTCACCCTATCAGTTTATTAATTTACCTTTTATTTCTGCCCCTCTTAGTGAGCTCGTCAGTACAGTGAGAGGACAAGGGGAAAACTCTTTAAACTGAAAAAATATAGATCTCAATTAGACATTAGGGAAAATTTTTTACTGTGACGGTGACTGAAGGCAGCTTAAGCTTTTTGCTCTCTTTGAAATGAAACTGAATTGTTTTGCCCAGAGAAGCTGTGGATGCCTCAGCCCTGGTAGTGTTCACAGCCAGGCTGGATGGGGCTTTGAGCAACCTGGTCTGTAGAAGGTGTTCCTGCCCATGGCAGTGGGGATGGAACTGGATGACCTTTAATGTCCAAAGCCATTGTGTGACTGGGCGCAACAGCCTTTACCACAGCCTCTTTTACTAGCTCTGCCTAAACCTTATGGCCTGCCAACAGCTTTATCTAAACCACAGACAATTTAGCAGGGATTTCCTAGCTCACAACATGAAATGCCAATCTTTTCTTCAACTCCAGCTATGGCAGATTTTCTTTTTTATCGAACTATACTATTGAACTATACTTTTTTATCGAACTATAGTGTATTAATGATAATAAAGATGTGAAACAGGGGCTATATCTCAATATGTAAGTAGTAAATAATAATAATAATAATAATAATAATAACAACAACAATGACAGCTTCATAAATAAAATTTTGTTACTAAGTTTAGGTCATATTCTGAAAAATTGTTTGGAAATGAGTAAAGTGGTACACAGGGTAGTCCTCAAAGTTACTACAAACATCTATATAATAGCATAAAATACTTTTAGAGGGTTCTGTAGGGAATGTGGATGTAGTATAGTGCCGTTATATTTTTGCACATCCAATCCTAAATTACTTTTTCTACACAGGTGCAGTCTTCAAAGGAATTACGTGCATGGTTATCTTCAGCTAAGAAGGCATAAAAATGAGTCTGCTTGCTTTTCTGTGAAAACGAAAACAAAATATCTCCTCAAACAAATACATCAGAAAAGCTTGTTACTCATTACTGAAGGACCTAATCCAGTAGAAAACAAGAATAAAATTCTAAATGCCAGTCAATTATCCAGGTGTCAACAGACACATAGGTTGCCTGTCTGCTCAAAATTACGCCAAATACGAGCACTTGTTTTGCTGCTCCCATTACTTACTTTACTTGTAGAATTACTACACACTCCAGTGTACCAAATCAAACCCAATGGCTGAGTACACTATAAAGCCTCAACAAAAACCATTGACTGAGAATAAATGACTTTGCACATTCCTGAATGCAGACTGGTTTTGTAAGGTAACTGTTGTGAGCTTGTGTTGTTTTGTGAGGTAATGAACCTACAGAAATCTGGCTCTCATACTGTGGTTTTCTGAATCTATATCCTTCCACAGGATTAAGTTTGAATTTGTTAAACTTTTAATGTAGCTGAAAAAGGTTGGGTATCATTTATTTTTGTACAGATTAGACAACATGTTTTGTTTTTTTTTTGTTATGGATGCAGTAAATCTCGTTCTTAACTCCAAGGGGTTTTTTTCCTGATTATTTAATCAGGTTCAGAATTTTTTTTTTGCAAATGAAATAAAACTATTGTCTTGAAATAATTTATATTTAATACATTTGAAATACATATTTATTTGGTATGCTTGCATAGAATATGTATGTCCAAGTAATAGTGTTATCTGCTGATATGCCCTTCTAAGGTATTTAATATACTATGCTGAACAAATAACTACTAAGATAAATAACAAGATTTAAGGAAAATATCTGCTGCATATTCTTGTTTCCTTTCCCCTATACAGAATATATCCACCAAAACTGTTTTTAGGAAAGTTTATTATACAAAATCAGTTATTATTACCAACATATACATCCCTGATATAACTTTAGTTGTAGTATTATTTTCCTGTGGTCACCAGACGATGGTTAGCCCCTCAAAATAAGCTAAAACTAGAAACTGTAGGATAGTCTGCTTCCATGAAATGTGCAATAAAAGGTACAACTTTCTTTAAAGACTGTGCTTGAGCGATTTTTCTAGCGCAAAATGCGAAGTGAGGTTAGCAAGTTAAGGGCACTGCATCAAGAGCTGATTAATAGACCCTGAGAGAGTGAATGTGTCTGCCATCCTAGAGCAAAGACCATATGTTACACTATCACTTTCATTCCAACTGCATCTTAGCCCAGTGACAAGAATAATTTCTGACAAGCAAGGAATTAATCTCATACAAGAGATAGCATAATTTGCAACAGCAGAATTGCTGAATGACCTATGGACCTAAGACTTACTCTTAGGCAACATACTAAGGCTTCATCTAATAGTGACAGTGTTTGTCATCTCTGAAAGGAGCTGAAGAAAATGTCATTCAAAGTCAGTACTTCAGAGTGCTGAGTGCAAGGTATAAATTAGTGTAGCTTCTTGTAGATCAACTACATTCATGGTAGATATCTAAGGGGCACAATAGATGATGAAAATTTCTTTCACTGCAGACATAATATTGTGTTGGAAAAAGTGTAGGAAACATATTACTTTGGGAACTAAATTACACATTCTAAGACATCAATATGTTGTTTGAAGCAGGTAAGGTCTATTTACACTATTTTGAATGCAAATTCTTTTTTTAACTTTTAAATCATATGAGTTTAATCAATTTTATTTATGAATGTGCAGTTCTTCAGATAAGTTACTTTGTTACCATAATGATTTCTTTCCCTAGTGACATAATATTCAATTTAACAAATAAAATTTAATTCTTTTTTTTTTTTAAACTTTTTTACTGAAGATTCAGTTCTGCTCATTGCAGTGAGCAGAACATAGTGATCTGTGTTACCTGTTTCAATATCTGAAATGATAGACACAGGAAATATATGATTTTGGGAACTGGTGTTTGGCTAAATTCAGAAATTATTTAGTGAATGCTAAAGCACTTGCATTAAGTTAACGCAATAATCTGGTTCTGCTAATTTTGTAACATTAGTCTGTACTGTATGTTTCATACAACTGTGCCTATTTAAAAGCTCAAAAAATCACACAAGGTCTATGGCATCTCTTTTTGAAGCTTATCTGGAAACACTGACACTAAAAATATGGAGAGCTAACTAGACTTTCTATAACCTCCTAAGCCATGTGCCTCTGTATATTTTACATATAGTATATGATTCTAAAATTAGTCAGAATGCCATGGTTAGAACAGGACCTTTGGATCAGAATAAGGAGAATTTATTTAAAAAATCTATTTGTATTTATTTGTCTACTATGTATCTTTATAACTATGCATAGAAATTCCAATATCTCTGAAAATGCATGTACTAACTCAAATATTACAGACCTTTGAAGAAGATACAGATGCACAAGGCCATTGCTTCCCTTTGTCTTCTCTTGTTCACTTCCCGGAATTTTGTAGGGTAAAAAATAAAGATCATCTTTGTATCTGCAAAAGAAAAGGTTTGGATCCAGGAAGAATTTGTTACTGTTTTTATTGCTGAGAACTGAATGAAGAGATACAGCAGAAGGGAAAGGAAAATGGTCTACTGAAATCCTCCCTCCTGAGCTGAATGCCTGGGTTCCACAGAATACATAGCTAATGTTCCACCAAAGGGAAGCATAGCCTTCAGGCTGACAGGAAACTAGCTAGTGTCAGTTAGCTAAATATTCATTAATAGGGAAATAATCAGGGAGATTTACAAGACTGACTGGAGAGAGGAAGGCATCTGCTCATGGCCAGTCAGTAGCCTCCATCTGTGTACCATCCTGGTTTTCTGAGTCTGCACTTGTCTCTACCATGTGTGAAGCCAGAGCAGGTGCTATTCCCTGAACAACTATAATGGCTATGATATATGGGATTTACCTTCCAAGCCAAGCTCTTCTTGATTTGGAGAAGAAAGTTTCACTATTTCTTTGTTAATTGCCATGCAGGGGACACCCCGACAGACTGCAGTACCATGGCATGTGGCTTGTAATTCAGTGATTTCTGACCAACAAGCAAAACTTAATGCTGCATGAGACCAAGATGCCTATGGCTTAAGATGACAGCCTTATGCTCAAATTCAGTACATCCATGGTGGCTAAATTCCCTCAAGTATGTTTGAAGAACTGGACTTCATATGTACTCCAATTCAGTTCCCTTCTGTAAAAGAGAAAGTAACACTTCCATGCTTAGCTCACAAGACCATTCTTAGGACAAGTTAAGCATTGTAATTCATGTTGCAATCAAAAGTGTTTCAGTGCCAATCAATAAAGGTTGAATGAAACAGAATCTATAACCTCTGAATTCATTGACAATGCAATGCTTAGGGAATGTTAAATGCTTAGAAAGTGCAGGATTAAAACACTGAGCAAGAAGCCAATTGCAGTGGCTCCCAGAGTTATAAGTAGAAAGTCTCTTCAGTTTTGCCTGACCCTAGGCTCCTTTGTGCTCTTTTCTGAACTATACACACAGGACCGAGAAAACTGCTTCTCCATGGAGCACTTGCTTTAAAGGTGGGAGATAGAATACTTCTAAACCAAGTATTTTACCTGCAAGGACCCATCTTCATCAAATAGGCAACCTGGCTGATAGAGCTATGGTGTCCAGCCTAACCAGTGGAAATTTATATGGCTAGTCAACATTTCTTCAAGGCAGAACACATAAAAAGCTTTGGGATATGGAACATTTCCCTGGAATCTTTGTCTGAGGGAGAACAAGAATCATGCTCACAATTTTTCTGCAAGGTGCCTGCTGACCCTTTCATATCTATTATTATCAAGTCTCCTTCAGAAAACACATTGTTTTCCAGGTCACATTTATGCTTTATAGCTTTAATAATCTAAATTAAATTGATGATAATGCTGTCATATTTCTAGTCCGTGCAAGAAATACTCTTCAAAACTGCTTTCCCTATTTAAATACTTGTCATTAGATTTCATGAATGCAGAATGCAGAGAAAAAAAACCTATAGTGAGAAGTGGTGGGGGAAAAAGGTCTTTATGTTTAATTTTCCATCATAGATATGTTCAGTGAAGCAGCATGAAGGATCTTATTACTATACCAAAATGAAGAATTTCCTAAGAGAATTCTCTAATTTCATATTAGCTTATTCCCCCTCTGAAACACAGTGATTACTACACTGAGTGGTATATAAAAATGGGGAAAACAGCAAGCTTCATCAGTTTTACAGGAGTCAGCATTACTGTGTTTCAAGCTGAGAAAATAATTGTCAGCAATGACACTGAGTAGGATAGCAAATTTATATGTTTCATATTCACCTAGTATTTATGTACTGCACAACTTCTTTTCAGATTATCTGTATTTTTCTTGAATAAAAATAATTTCTTTTTGTGTTTTGTCTTCAAAAACCAGCCTGTAGTTAGTTTCCGTCTCATATGTAATTCTGAGTTTCAGTGCCATCAGCTAAAGTAATAAATATTTCTGCCTGGAAGTGTGCTTTAAAAGATCCTTCTCAAAATTCATACGTTTAATTTAGCAAAGTATTGTTTAGGGTTTAAATAAATCTTCCCCAGATTTGTGAGGTAGTTGTATGGATGAATTCACAAACAATTCTTTGAAACAGAAGAAACCAGAAGCTTTGCAGATAAAAATAAAAAAAGGAAAAGAAATATATGTAAAGCAGGTACATTACTTAAAACAGAAAACTCACACACTCCCCAAGGCATGGCAAACATTACTTTAAAGCTCATTTGTTCAATCTTTTTCAAAACCTAGAATAAACAAAATGGTTGTTTTCAAGGCAGTTCATGCAAGTCTGTTCTTATGAATGAAACATCTGCAGGAAAAAAAATCAGTCACCTGGAACAACATTAATTTAGGAGGGCTAAGTAGAAATCAAAATTTCTGCATGACTGTATTTTTCTTTTTGCTTCAAATCAAGAGAAAATTTTGAACTATAAGAAGGTGATAAAACTGAAAGACTGAAAATTCTTGATTTATTTATGACTACTATGATGCATTACAATTTTTAGCCATAAATCTTTAGTTTATATGAAAGTATGTCTTCACAGCAGCCAATGGGGCATTTGGTATCCATGTCGTCTAGGTCTTTGCTTAGGTGACACTTGAAAAAAAACCCAACAAAAACGGTGGAGAAGAGGAAAACAAACAAAATCCCCAACAGAACCATGTAACTTGGAGAACGCTTATTTCCATTCCACTACATATATTAGGAATATGCCTATGTTTTACTGTGACAAAATAAAGACGGTTGTATTCAAATGGGTATTTTTCATTATATTTTATTTAATTTATTTTATCTGACCTCCTTTTTTTAGGAGGAGATTTTTGCATGATGTGCTAAGGTATATAGTCCTAATTAAAAAATGTTATTTTTCAATTTTTATGATGGATAAAGCAGCATTCCTTAAGTCATGACAACTTTAAAGCAACCTATTCTATTTCACATCAAAAGAAATTGGAACAATGACACACATTTTCTACAATCAGCTGACAGTTGGCAATATCCAGTTGGAGACCAGCAACCTAGCTGTAAACATCTTGAACTGCTCCGAATTTTTTTGATTGCTCCAGTCACAAACAAGAGTAGCTGCATAGGAGTTTCGATCATATGAAATAAATAAATTTAATTAAATAATTGAAATATATATGTTCAGAAAAATTAAAACTTATGAATAACCACATATACATCTTTGAGACGTTAGGTGAAAAACAATAAGAATTTATTGTGAAGTTCCTCACACACAAATTAAAGTGTTATTTTCAGCAACTTTGATGTTTTTAGTGCACTTACATACTTGTTACAGAGATGTCTTCAGCATTATATATGCTGGCCTTTCTCAAAAAAGTGATCAACAGGAAATATCCTGAGTACAAAGAGGAAGTCCATCACTGGAACTGTGGAAGTAATCACACAGAAATTGCATGCCTTAATTGTTCCACCTGACTGTTCTATCTTCATTATTTGTTACTAAAATTATGTATAGAATTATGGATTTGATGGAAATGAAGAAATTTGATGAAATTGAGCACAATTCTCTTGTTACTACCATAATCATGATAATGTCAGATGCCTCTGAACAGCAATGATCTGCATTTCCTTTGACTTTAAGCAATCTAACCAAACAGGAAAACCTACCATTCTTACTTGTACATGTTTTAGACAAGTGTAAATGGTGACTTACAGAAAGTACCTTGTATTAAAAATCAGTCATACAAACTGATAAAGCTCATTGTCATTAATGGACAAAGATTTTATTGATTTCAGTTATCTTTGCATCAGCATTACAGAGTCTGCTTCTTCTCACCTTGTATGAGGTGAAGCCCCACGACTGAAGATAACATGGTACAATTATGATTAGATTGTTGAAAGGCTTAAAACACTGTATAAGCATATAAAAATTAGACTGTACCCTTGCTACCTGTCTAAAAAGATTAAAAGGGTCTTCAATGGCAGGTGTAAACAGCCAAGGTAATTTAAAATTAAACTATGTTGCTGATTACACAAGTTTAGCTTTGTTACAAAAAAATTACTCCAATTGTTTATCTAATACTTCTTTTCTGACTTGCATTTCCTGGCCCTGCCATTAATCATGGCTGTTCAAATTGTTATTTTAATAGCATCTGTTTCAGCTCTGTAAATTTATAGATCCATTACTTGGAAAGATTCCACACTGAGAAGAACTATTAAGAAATTCAAGTGTTCTTTTAGTAGAATATGGATGAATATTCCGTTGTACATGTCTACTTGTCGTGCCATATATTGATCAGAATTTCATTACAAGTTAAGGTCAGATCTGGACAGAAGGTATTTAGTGCACTATGTGCATTATTTTGAGTCACACGCAGCATGACATGAGATAATTAAAATTTAATTGTTAGTTTATCACTCTCCAGAGTCAAGAAAACACCTACATTTTCTGTGTTCATGCTAGTTTGTATAATTAAGGTCAGTTTTGCAGTATTGCATTGAAAGCAGCTATTGTGGCTTGCAAAAAAATAGCTTTTAGTATGCAGTTTTGAAAAGTTATAGCAGAAAATTGGCATTCCAAGACATCACACCAAGTCACAAAAATTGTCTGTGAGATTTGCCAGATGATGATGTCCCAATGCTTGATGTCACAGGAAACCAATAAATCCTTCACAGTGAATGAAATGTGCTTGCAGCGTCTTTATAGAATTCCACCGGCATCATGATCTCCTCTTTCAGATTTTTTTCTTTCCTTATATACTAAACTCTTATAAATGGGATTTTTTTGATGTCACATAAGATTTCTGATCTGAATAATTCTGATTATTCTGTGTATTTATACAAGGTGAGATACATTTTCTTACCCATGCTGCTGTTTTTCCTGTGTTCAGCCATAGAGCTTGTGACTGAAACAGGTTTTTGTGCAGACTTTTGAATTATAAAAGGAGAATCAATCTTCATCTTAACTTTTGCAGGCACCATATCGGTAGAAATCTGTAATAAACCTAATCTTTCATCATCTTGTTATAGTGGAATAAAATATTGCGCAATTAATTTTTTTTTTTTTATTTAGTGTGCCACTGAACTTTCTAGAAGATAAGTAATCTTTCAGTGGATGTAAAATGCATGAGTGTTATTCCAGTTTGTGCCAGTCACATTGGCATGGAATAATTGCCTAGAGCAAAGAGTCAGGGTGGAACCACAATTTCTAACAGGCTATCAGTTTTCAAGATATGGACATAATTTCTCATGTGAAGTCTATATAAAAAATCAACTGAGTGTAAAAAAAAAACCCCAATCATTGAGGTGTTCCTTCAGGTGTTAAAAATTTTACTTCACATTTATTTACTTTTGATTGTTAAAATATAATCAGTTTAAATCTTCAAATACAAAGTTGTCTTTACAGTAAAACTGGGTGTTTTGTTTCAAAGAGATCAAAATAAAAGTTTTTTATGTGAAAAATAGCAGCCTGTTATTCTGACAAGCTCTGAATTGTTATTGATCCAGGCAGACCCCTTTGAAGAATGCTTAGTCACTGATAAAATCCACAAACTCTTTCATGATTTTTTGAGAAGTGAGAATTATGTTAAAATTAATTCTGGTACCTGTTTGAGAAGAACGGCTTTTTTCCTGAAGTAACGCCAGTGTGGAAATGGTGAGTGTTAGACTGATACCTCTTTGCTAGAGCAGGGCATAACAATATATCATCTGTATCTAATTTACCATGGAATTGTAATGATTCATTATCACACACTGCTCCCTTTAAAGTTTAGCTGAGATCTTTGAAAAATGTGGATAACTGTAATTGGCGAGCTTTTCTTAGTGTTACAGTTAGTCTGGTTAGGTTTTGTGTGAGTCAATCAATTACTCTAGATCCTAAGTGAACAAATTAAATTCTGCTTCCTGCAAAGCAGAGTTAAAAGCTTTCCCTTTTCCTGCTTGTAATTTTGCAATATTAATAAGAGGAGTGAGAAAAGTAATTTAAGTAAATTGCTTTTCATTAAGATGTAATGTCCGAAGAGACCGATGACCACACATATTAATCTCCTGATAAGAAGCAACTTTCAACATTTATCACAGTGTACTTTAGTCCTCAAGAGTCACAACTCAATAAAAAGCAACTTGTAATTTGGAAAATTGGCTGATGGGGCAGAATGCTGCACCATTCTCTTCATACTCTAGACAAAGGTCATGAAGATCATGTGACCTATAAACACCACAAAATATTTTTCAGGACAGTTTTATGTATCTTAAAGACACATCAACAAATAAAATAAAATTAAAATCCATAGAGAAAATATTTCAGGTAACGTAAATTTTTATATATTAACTAAATTTTACTCTGAGGTGTAAAGCCATCGAGTGTGTTTTTTGGTGAGAACAGCTTTATTTTCTCCTATGTAAAACTCCCTATGTTTCTACAATATTTCTGAATTGAATGCAAAAATTTACCTGTAAGTATGTTTCAATTCAGCTAATTCTTATGCATGCTTTTCAGAACCATAAACCATTATTATTCTATTCAGCTCCCACAATTAATTAAAATTTTAATGATTTTAAAATATTTTTACATATATTATTCTTAAATTTTCTTTTTCTTAATTGGAAAGCAAGAAAGATATACATTTATCTGTTTATTACATGGAGAAATTCAGGAAAATATGGTGTAAAACAATTGATCCTATTCCAAACTGGAAGCAGTAAGAGACAAGAAGAGAGGAAATGAAAGAACCAGGAATGAGAGTTTTGTTTATACTGGATTGTTTATCTCTACAAAACTTTGATAAAACTCATAACTTTAATGTTACAAGTACAAAATTATCCTTCAAGGTTCCAGATTTGTTTACATACAGTCCAGAAATACAATTCTAAAATCACTCTGATAAAATTTAGTACGATAGGTGAGAATATGACCCTAATTTCTTAATTACATAATTGCAGAGATATTCTTACAAAATTAATTTTTATTAGAAAGAAATTATATTTCAGTTTTAATTAAGATAAATAGGAGTAAATTACACTGATGAAATGGTCCACAGGGAATAGAAATGTTCATTATTTGCCACTTTACGACACTGAGTAGAACGTAAATACAAAATGCTACAAAATCCAAACAGAAGACTGAATTCTTAATTTAACTAATTAAATTAACTAACTTAAATTAACATTAATTCTTCATGTAGGCAGCAACAACCAAGAATGCAACTGCCATAACTTTTCTCTATTTTAAAAACTTACAAGTAACTTAAAACTTCATTTTACATCCATAAGTCTTTCATACCTCGAAGATCTGTTTGAGCTGGCTAACTACTTTGGCTTTGGTATGTTATCAAGTTGAATGAAACTAAGCACTTTTCTTATATATTCTCTAACACATTTGATTTGGTAAGGGTGAACACACCTTAGAGAACTCAGAGTTTTACAGAAAACACAAAGAACTACATCTCCATGTTTCAGAAAAAGTTGTTCAGAGAAGTATTTTAGAAGGTAGAGCAAACTTGAAGGATATTTTAGACTGTGTTTATGTCCAGTTCTGTTATGCATTTCATGGTTCCCCACATATTAGGGAAAAGACTATATATGACACTTTTTGTATATATTAATTGTTTTATGATGCCTTCCCAAAATGAGCTGCAATGCTATAGTTTAGATTATGTCTATAACGTAATAGATGATAAGCTATGTCTAAAAAGTAGAATAATGCTACAAATATATGTTATGAAGCATCAGTGCCTCTATTCACTTTGTCTTCTTCATTTAAAATTATGTTAAAATGGTGTATTTGATGCAAAATATAGAACTTGGTTCTGTAATACTCATAAGATCCAAGGTTACTGTTAGGATTTCTTGGATGGGTAAAATGCGGTTTTCAGGCATATATTACAAAAGCCTATTTTTTTTTTTTTTTATAGTGTGGTGCATCTCTAAATTACCCTCACCTTACCACCTTTCCTGAAAATTTGGATGTGGTAATTATGAATTATAATATATTTAAACTCTTAATGTCAGAGGGATCAAAGGCCATACAGCTTCTTACAAAGAAAGTTCCTTGCTGGTTTATAGCACAAGACCTATATGAGACCTGTGCTTTAATAGAGCAGCTCCTTGTGTCTGCCTGTCACTGTTAATGATGTGTAATTTATGGAAATAATAGACAGTAATTTCTAATCAGCAAAGCTGAAGCTAATAATGCTGGAATATATCATATAGAATTCATGTCAGATTTATAAAAAATGGAATTGACAGGTGAATTTGCTCCTATCAACAGCTGTAAGACCTCGCTTTAGAAAAGCATTCGATCTATTCAGCAACACATTTAAAACATTCGTTTAAATCCTATTCTGTTTAATAATTATTTATCAATAAAGGTAGGTCTAATAATTCTAGAATGACAAAATATTCAGTAAGTGAATACTTTACATCATATTTCAATACAAATTTATTTCAATAAAAATTATATTTTAATATTTTAACTTTTAATATATGAACTGTGAACCAACCTAGAGTAGGTACTTATATCTAGCAATTGGAAAGGAAAGGTCTCTGGATTTTTATTATAGCATTGCTATTCACATTACATGGCTTTTCTGTTTTATGAATAGTTCATTTTTGAAATTGAAAAGATAGGTGTCTTCATTGCCACTGATATTATTCCTTAAGATACATGAAATCATTTTATAAACACAAGATTATGAACCTAACTATGCAGTGTCATCTGCTCTTCTATGTTATCAGAATGGATTATTTGAGGGTCACTTTTTTATAAGTTAAAGTATTTGGGAGACGTTCCCCCACATTTCATGATGTTTTGACATGAAAATCTTGCTTCAGCTGCTCTTCTTCAGATAAAAAGTTTCTTACTGAACTTGGTTACTAATCAGATTTCTAATTTGCATTTCTTTGCTATTTCTTCACCAAAATTATAATAAAAATCTGATTACCATCATAGGGGCAGGATGTGAGAGAGAATATGGTCCTCTCAGCAGGGTACATTGGATAAAGATAGACAATATCTTAAGTCATCTCTCATTCTGAATTTGACCACAGTACAAAAATGTCTAGGAATATAAAGAATTCATCTGACTTTTTTGTTCTATTTACTAAATATTTTCTAATTAGAAATATTCATACAAACATCCATGTTTGTGCACAGTTTGAAGTTTGTTATATGAATTTGCATGGAAAATGACTAAAGTAAAACTACTTTATAGGTTATCATAAACCCTTCATATAGATGATGTCTACCATATGACTACATATTCAGGATCGACATATGCATCCAAATTGTGCAAAATATGGTAAATATTTTTAAAATTAACCATGATAGTCATTATCATTTTGGGCTACACTGAGAAGGCAACAAATGTCTTCAGTGATGACAGTGGAATAGACAAAATATGGCACTGACAGAGTGGAGCAGATTGTTCAAGCAGCTTGACTGATTTACTGTATCAGATATCACTAGTCTGGAATAATCTGCAGAATCAACATTAGCTGAAAGGAATTCCAATATTCATCTGGTTTCTGTAGAGTTCAGCTGCTTCATTACTCAGAATCTGAGGCTTTTGAAAGATTGAATAGAGAGGATGAGTGATAGTCATAATGAGGCATATAGGTGTGTTAAGATGAAAAAAACTCAAGAAACTTTTACGTATTTTTGTTGTTCTTGTTTGCTTGCCTGCTTCTGGGAAATGTAAATTGGTTTTAGAACAAAGCATTAAGGGATGGGGAGAGTCTCAGGAAGCCAAAGCTGGATATCTTTTGAATAATATGTTTTTGGCAAAATACAGGGGCAAACTGGAGAGAGCTCTATGACTTCTAATATTGCATCTAGCAAGGTAATATGATATTCCATCTGGTCCTGAAATAATATAGTTTTTCTACTTGGTTACTTGAGGTGCTTCCTTAAATCCTTTTATTCTTCATATAGTTCTGTCTCCTAGTCCTTGTGTGTTTGCATGGTGTCCAAGGGCCATGAAGAGGAGCGGCCATAACTTATATTTAAGTCCCCTGTGCCCATGAATAAATTTTTGGTGTGGTCTTCAATGGGACAAACGGAAAAGGAATGTAACCTAACAGGAATGTAACATAAATCTCTTGCATTAGTGAATCATTCTTTTTTTCTCTGCTGTTAATATCATATTCAAACTCTATATCAATACTGGAGATGCAGATAGTGAGTTAGCATATTATTCTTGGGCTGTAAAAAAATCAATAGAAACTTGCTGACTTGAATGAGCAAAGCGTCAAATCTGCAATGAATGTCTCTAAAGACTTAAAAAACCCTTGACCCTTTATTATAGAAGTTCTATTTTAAAATACGTACTAAAAGAATAAAGCATGCTGCTTTTCATAGACTGCTAATCTTCTGTAGGTCTTCAAATGAACAGAAAATTGTACCAGTGAAAGGCAATTTGTAAGGGTGGAGTAAGACTAAAAGGTTTCATGGCTCTAATTAGCAATTGTTTAGATCAAAGCATAACCAGACATCAAATATAGGAATGTGTCCAAGCTGTCTTCTTCTAGGATTTTAGTAGGAGATTACT
The DNA here is from genome assembly GCA_013400915.1 of Pardalotus punctatus. Classification (NCBI taxonomy): domain Eukaryota; kingdom Metazoa; phylum Chordata; class Aves; order Passeriformes; family Pardalotidae; genus Pardalotus; species Pardalotus punctatus. The sequence goes on from VZTX01029429.1 coordinate 85,134, forward strand.
TTGTCTGAGACACAACTACAGGTAGCAAACTTAACCTGAAGGTAGAGATACAAAACCTGCAATAATGGTATTCTATTTTACACAATGGCCTAGTGACTGGAACACTCAACTGGAAATGGTAAATCAGCTCCGATAACAGCAGAAGGGAGTTCAAAACATACAAGCCCTGCCTTTATAAAATCCCTGACTAATAAAGTGATTGGAAAAGGACTTCCAGGGTGAAGTAACATAAGCAAAGGGATTTGTGATCTCAGTTTTGTATTTATGCATCTGTTTCTTATTTCAGCACCAATTTAGGTAATGAATTTCTTTACTGATTCAATTCCTTAGGGACTAATTTCAGATACTCACACTATATGTGCCAAAACTGCTACTTAGCATATTTTGTTCTGAGATAATAACTCCCAGTTTTATATCTGAACAGGTTTTATTTTCCCTGAGGCTGAAGAAGAGTAGGATTATTCCAGCAGGAGATTGTAATGTTTGGGAATATTTCAGGTTCTGAGCTCTGATTTATATTAGGTTTTATCTGGTGCCCACCTTCAGACGGATATTTCTATGGTTTTCCTGGCTTTTAATGTCTGCCAAAGAGCAAATGACAGATATGTCTTCTGTGTACTAAGCCTTCAATCAGACCTGCAGTGCTGTTGGACCTGGAATAGTCTAGGAATATAAGTGAGGTAAATTTCCAGTGGGAGATAATATCTTTAATAAAATGATGGGGAAATAGATTTTTTGAGGAAAAAAGGCCATAAAATACTTCGGCCTTGGAGTGACTAACTGCCTGTTTCTGCCTCTTTCTCACAATGTCAAGATTTTATCATCTCTTGCCACTATTTTCTTCCATTAACCATCTTATTTCCTGAAAGTATCTGTTTATGGAATGAAATGGAATTGAAGGTGTTTGTTTCAATGTCCTTTATTTGGAACTGTTTGAATAGATTTTAGACATCTGCTAAGAATTCCTTCCTTTTTTCCAGTTCTACTGATTGGTTCAATAAACTATACTACTTCTCCCTAATACATCTGCTTTTAACCAACAAGATTGGTAAGTGATTGTTAATCTCTGGTGGAGCAATTCATACCTCACTGCACTTTTCACTGTACTAAAGCTAAAACTCTTTGTGAGCTTCTGTACACAGTAAGATGACCTTCATGCAAAAGAATCAGTTAAATTAGAGAGTCTCTTTGTTTTTATTTCCTTAGTTGTAAGACTTTTAAGTTAAAGAAACTTTTCTTACCTTAGATTACACCTAGTTTATGACATAGCTAACAAGAATGGAATAGCAGTGTTCAGGAGGCATTGCTGTTTAGTATGCAAAATCATTATCCCATCCTTCAAGAACCTTGTTAATATGTAACCTATCTACAGTTATGCAGATGAGGTAGTGCACTTTGAGACATTCTTATTCACTCTTTTGTGATTTGTGATGGATTTTTATTGTAAGGATTGTTTATAAAATCTAGTGAAAAACACATTAATATGTTGATATAATTGAACTTATGTGATATTAACACAAAGGAAGATATGTGGGAGTCATTAAATGGCTTGTGTACAAATAAGGATTATGGCTGTCTTAAAAAAGTCACCCATTGTTATAACTAATTTTTCATTCAAACATAAAAGAACATTTACTGGGCACTGATTCTGATGACTCTGAAATATCTCTTAGTCTGAACAGCTATGTGCAAAGATATTTGTGGTTTTAATATGAGTTACTAGATATTTTGCATATTAGTTAGAATTACACAGAAGAAAGTATTCTCTTAAAATTTCTTTTTTTTACTATAGTTTGCCAGGGAAATTGCAAACAGAAATACAAGCCAGTGTTTAGACTGACAGGTAGTGATAGAGAAGCCTATGAGCAGCCTCTGTGTGCTTGATATGAAACAATACTTTCAGAAGTGACAAATTATGATCCAGAGTTCTCCAGAACTGAAGAGACCATGACCTGCCCTTATAGTGGCATATGAATGAGATTAGAGAAGGAAGAACGCTTGATAACTTTTTATTACTCTTTGTATCTTCGTTGTGTGACAGCACAACAGGAAGAATAACTACCACAGTGTTTCTGCTTGCACTGCTAAAGGGAAGAGGGGCAAGAAGCCATCAGACCTTTCTGCTCCCAGCCTCTTGCACTGATGTAATTGAAAAGCACATGACCTTCAAAGAGAAAGAGGACTGAGGTATAGAGCTGGGTTGCAAATACCGTTCACTCAAGGAAGATCATGAGAGTGCAAACATTTAAAAATTGTATTACATTAGAAAGGTATTTCAAGGGTAGATGTAGTATTAACAGCAGCTGTATAAGCAGTTAAAAACAGCCAGGCTATCAAAAAGGGATTTGTTATATTTGAAATGTACTATTTCAGTGACTATCTGAAAGTTATTTTGGAAACACCATGTTTATTCAGTAAAACAGTTGCTTTGTTAGACAGTAACCCAATTCCTTGGTGAATAAACTTGAAGAAAATTACCTTGTTGTGAAAGTACTGTTGCCTTACGGAAAGATATGGTAATGGTCTTCATATAACAGGACAGCAAATATTTGCTAAAAAGTTGCTAACTTTTCCTGCTGCTTGAAGAAGAATTATAAAGATCTAGTTAGAAGTCAAAAAGTCTTTGTCATTATAAAATCTGAACTGAGAAACCATCTGGGAGGAACACAACATAGTCTAGGCTGGGGTGGGTGACAAAGCATCTGTTCTGGACCCTGTGCAAAGTGTGAATGGCTTGAAAACAATACAAGGAAAAATAAAAATATAGTTTAGAGCTGAGTTTTTTATAAGTGAACATAAATGCTCATGCAGAAAAGAAAAATCAGTCTCTTTATTTGAAGACTGTTATTCAACATCCCCTGGAATGCAAATGAAATCATGTTGTGAGTTGGTTTCCATCTTCTTTTTTTTCTGTAATTCCACATGGCCCCAAACCCACATTTTGAAAGAAGTGATTGTACAAGCAATAGCATACTTGAAAGTTTTAGGAAAAAAAAAAAAAAGAAAAGCAAATTAAAATATTATCAGAACCATGATATTTTTGGTCAGGATAGTATTTTTCCCCCACATTTAGAAAACATGGAAATGTCAATGTTAATGGTAAAATAATCCAAACTACTTCTCTACCACGTACAACCACTGTTGCAACTAAAGATTCTTTTAGACAGGGTGACAGAGATAGTAACCCAGTTTTATTGTAGTCCAGAATTTTGGTGTATTTAACTATTGCCAGGCATAGATTTCAGGCCTTCAGAGATCTAGAGCAACCTTCTCACTCCTTGCTTCTCTAGATGTGCAGTTTGCTTTGTACAGTCTGCTTCTTGCAAGTGACGTCTTCTTGCTCTATAAGGCTTGGCTCTGTGTCCAAGGCAAATATTTCTAGTTGCATCTAGACTTACAGATAAAGATAAAGACATGCTACAATGTCAGTCCCCATCCAGATCACAAACCAGCTGAAGTACAGCGCAGCCCCTGTAGGTTACTTTGGGACAGCACATTACATGCAGATTACTTTGGGAAGGAGCCTATTAGGGGTGAATGATGTGTTCCAGGTTTTACCTAATTAGAGTGGTAGATCATATCCTTTTAGTTTCTCAGATGTTCCATTTGAAATAACTTAGATTTTCCCTTAAATTTCTCTGCATTTTGGAACATCATCCTTCATTCTGTAGAGCAGACAACCTCTTCTCTTTTAAAAAATATTATTCAAATTTTGTTCAGTCAGCCTTAGAGTGTTGCTCTCTCTGCCCTTGCTACTTTAATCTTATTGCACTCCCAGGACGAGTGCTCGTAGCTTTGGAGAACGGGGTTAAATGCTGTTTCACATGACAGGTTGCAAGTTCACATGCTTTCTAATCTACTGCTGACAAGTATTATTTTCCCATTTGACAGCAGATGTCCTGTCAAAAATCTGTGACAGCCAATAGGCTAAGAAATGTTGCTCCCCAGTAAAACAAAAACAAAATAATGACCAATTTTGTCACAGTATTTACTGAAATCACCAGAGAGTTAACTGGATGGAACTAAAGGACCAGTTTTTTTAAACATAGTTTTCTTTCACCCTTTTTTGGTTTATTTTGTAATATTATTATGAACTGCATGGTATCTGCAACTCCTATTAGCATATAATTGACTGTTTTTTCTTTACTATCTGAGCAGAGTGCCTATCATTATAGAGGATAACCAACCTTGGCGCTCCACACATATTGTGCAGTGGAAAAACTAGGAACTCTAAAAAGTGAGATGACTGACTTCTTTTCTGGAAAACTGTGTTTTAACATCCTGTATGTATGAAACAAACTGCAAATAGTCCCTCTTTTCTCTTGACATGACATGAACAAGTGCTGCAGAATGTTATTTTCTCTGTTGAACTTGTCCTCTGCTGTGCTGTCAAGGGGGCATAAAACCACTGGTTGTGGCTTGGGTTGTAACCCAAAGTAAATTGGATTATGTTTCATAAATTTTTCTGCTATATACAAGTTTCCCTTGTACACTGAAAGATTAAAGTTAAAGAAAATGCTTTCTTCAACAACCTATTTTTCTTGAATTAATGTATTTCTTCGTTTGTTCTAGGCAGTGTTTAGGTTCTGCTATGCATTTACACCAATTAATAATTCCTCCTGTAAATGTCACTGAGATTCTCTTTTCAGGCTGGTATGAATACCTAGATTTTCATCACAAACTGAGCACAAGCTAGTGTCTGTAGCACTGCTAAATGAACCAGATAAAGAAGACAATGTTAAATAATGGAATCCCAGGTGAAATACAAAATTCAAGGAATTACTACTCTAGTAATTAATAAGGTCAAGAGCAAGCTAAACCATGTGGATATAATTTTAACTTGATTATTAATGAACAAAATATTTCATAGAATCACAGAATATACTGAGTTGGAAGAAACATCAGGATCATTGAGTCCAACTCCTGGCCCTGTGCAGGACATCCCAAGAGTCACACTACATGCCTGAGAGCGTTGTGTTATATATTGTATTGCTTCATCAGTTTTCCTACTTGAACTCCTGAGTCAGAGGTTTAAAACAGTTTCTGTTTCAAAGGGTATTAGTTTAATACTGGTTTATTAATGTGTGAATGTGCTTTACTGCCAAACCAAGAGTAGCAAAGGTACCATCAATTTTGTTTCTCTCTGCCCCTTTTTCCCTCTGCACAGCATCATCCCCAAGGATCACTGTGTGCCCATGAGTGTTCTCCAAATGCTTCTTGAACTCTATTAGGCTTGGTGCTGTAACCACTTCCCTGAGGTGCCAGTTCCAGTGCCCAACCACACTTTGAGTGAAAAAACTTTTCCTGATGTCATACCTAAACCTCCTTTGACTCAGCTTCATGCAGTTTCCTTTAGTCCTATCAGTCCTGTCATCAGTCATAGGAATGAAGGGATCAATACCTCTTCTCCCCCTCATTATGATGCTGAAGACTACAATGGAGTCTACTACTTGGTCTCTTCAATCTCCTCCAGGCTGAAGAGACCAAGTGCCCTCAGCCACTTCTCATACAGCTTCCCCTCAAGGCCTTTCACCATTTTTGTTGCTCTCCTTTGGACACTCTCTAAAAGCTTTAGATCCTTCTTGCATTGTGGTGACCGAAACTGCACCCAATATTTGAGGTTTGGCCACCCAAGCACAGAGCAGAATGGGACAATCCCCTCCCTTGCCCAGCTGGCAATGCTGTGCCTGATGCCCCCCAGGACAGGGTTGGCTCTCCTGGCTGCCAGAGCACTGCTGACTCACATTCAAATTTCTACTGACCAGGACCCCCAGGTCCCTTTCCCCAGTGCTGCTCTCCAGCTTCTCATTCCCCAGTCTGTCAGTACATCCAGGATTTCTCTGTCCCAGCGGCAGAATCCGGCACTTGACTTTCTTAAACATCATACAGTTGGTGATGGCCCATCTCTAATTTCTCAAGGTCTACCTGGAGGGCCTCTCTACCCTCAAGGGAGTTGTCAGCTCCTCACAGATTTTATCATTTGCAAATTTACTTAGTACTCATTCAAGTCCTCTGTACAAGCCACTAATGAAGATGTTGAAAAGAACTGGGCCAAGGATAGAGCCCTATTTCCTAGGATAGCATTTAAAGCCAGCTTCAGATAGGAGAATACCAGTGCTGAAATTTATATTCAAAAGATATTTTTGTTTACTAATGTTTTGAAGATGAGATTGTACTCATAAATATAGAACAGATAAAATAAATCTTTCCAGAACTAATGTGCTTTAGGGTTGATAAATTGGCAACAATTAATACTCAAACACACTGTAATAAAATGTTCATGAAGTTTATTATTTGCCATTCTTATCAACTAATTAAAAACATCTTCAGGGTTGGATGTGTAATAAATGGGTTGTACAGAAAGACAGAATGGATATAAACACATTTTTTCCCCTTGAATATTACAATGACTGTTGACTCATGGCACATTAATTCATGCTATAGAAAAGAGCAGTAAGATTATAAAAAGGACTATACCTTATAGTGTGAATTCTAGGTATATTAGGCACTCTAGCTGTAAGTTAAATTTATATGTTGAGATATAATTGCTGTGCTGAATTATACTTCTAAAGTGGAGGCCACATGAAACTACTTGGTGTCACTATCTAGCATTAAAAAAGCAAGACCTTATTCTCCTTCCTCTCAGCAGAGCTGAGAGACTACAACTTGTTATCCTTCCCACTTGTGTAAAAGACTAATGAGCTCAGAAGAGATTTCCTATCCATAGAGTTCTGATCATGTCTATGGGAACTACTTTCTATGGAGACCCTTGCCAAGAACTGTTTTCAGGGCAAGATTTGCAATGACCCTTACAGTAAATTAAATGTGCAAGACAGAACATAAGAATAAGACCTGAAAGAATCACAACATGTGTTACTTTATCTTATCACTGTGAGTCAAGGTATGCATATGTTCATAGAATAGAATCTATCATAGAATGGCCTGGGTTGAAATGGACATTAAAAACCATCTAGTTCCAAATCAAATCCCCTGCCATGGCCAGGGACTCCTTTCACTACACCAGGTTGCTCAAATCTCCATTGAATCTGGCTTTGGACACTTCCAGAGAGAAGGTATCCACAACTTCTCTGGGCAACCTTGTCTAGTGTCTCAACACTCACAGTCAAGAATTTCTTCCTAATATATAATCCAAACTTACTCTAAGTTCGAATCCATTCCTCTTTGTAAATAGTCTCTCTCCATCTTTCTTTTGGGCTCCCTCCCAGTACTGGAAATCTGCAATTAGCTTGCTCAAAAGCCTTCTCTTTTCCAGGCAGAACAAACACAATTGTTTCAGTCTTTCCTCATAAGGAGAGGTGCTCCATCCTTCTAATCAGATTGGTGGCCTCTGGACTCACTCCAGCTGGTCCATGTCCTTCTTATGCTGGGACCCCAGAGCTGGATGCAGTGCTGCAGGTGGGGTCTCACCAGAGCAGAGGGGCAGAATCCCCTCCCTCTCCCTGCTGCTCACGGGGCTTTGGATGCAGCCTATTTGGCTTTCTGGGCTGGGAGTGCTCATGGCTGGGTCGTGTCCAGCCTCTCATCCACCAGCACCCCCAAGTGCTTTTTGCACAGGGCTGGTCTGTTCACCCTGCAGCCTGTGTTGATACCAGGGGCTGCCCTAGTATTCTCCTAATATTGTTTCCACCTCTGAAGCAAACTTCTCATGTGAACTTTAGAAGAGGAACCTGTGTAAGGAATGAGGATTCAGTAGATCTATTAAGTTATACCAGACTATGTGTCACCCAGGTATTAGTAAAGTACTTGTGGAGAGTGAGGCTTATACTAGAAAATTGCCTGTTTTGAGGGAATTATTATCAAAAAAACTTGCAGCTATCTTGCTTATTTGTGAAAAAAAATCTTTTCTTTTTCCTTAGTTGAAATATTTGTCAAAAATAATGGTTTATGATGAAATATAAGGTTAATGTTATGTGACAATCTGTATTGAAGTATTTTTTTTTAAATGTGTTCTGATACGGAAAATAATGTTTTCATGCAGGAGATTGAGATATTTACACTATATTTACTTTTCAGTGAATGATTAAAGAAACCTGAGACATTTTGTAATAACTTTAGTGAGACTTGTGAGAAACAAACTGAGCAGTAACCACCATTAGTAGACACTCACTTTGTTTCAATTTTATAAACAGCATGGTTACAGACAACACTTCTAAATATTCCAAACTCCTATTTCCAGAAGGTCATAGAGGCTTTCCTTTTACCTTTGTGTTAGGGAAAACAAGTTTTAAGTAGGTCTCTGGTGTACTTGTTACTGTTCATTTTATCTGTCCTATTTATTCTCCAAATGTAAGACGAATGGAAGATACATATCTATAAAAAAAGCATAGTAGATTAAGGATTACTACCCATAATCTCATCCTCCAAAAAAAGTGTGATGTCATGTCCCTAAATGTTTGGGCTGGACTGTATTATCATACTGCTCATACTTTCCTTCCTAATGAGAACACACAGAGGATGTAATTAAGTTCTTAGGACAATAACTGGTAAAAATAAAAATACAGGCAATTCAAGAGACTCATTGAACATGTTTAATGTATGCATTTTGATGAAGATGAACGTAGATAATAAGGATCTCAAGATTAATCTTTGATTCTACTTTTTAATAATACCAAAAAAAAAATCTTTTACCTGAACTAGTCCTGTAGTTACAAAAAGAATACGAGTATGAAAAGGATTATAAGGTCAAAATACCCTTCTGGAGAAATTACCATATTGCTGAAAGGGCCATTAAAAAAAAAAAAAAAAGGGATAAAAGGGGAAATGAATCAGAACTCAAAGGTAAAGTCTGCAAGCTTGTTTCATTTCTTAGATTTTTTAACTCAGAAAGAAATTAATTATCTTCAAACAGTGGGATGGGCATTAAACAAGTTAAAAAATTTCAAGGATAAGGAGCTGTATTAGCATACAGCATATCAACTTTATATCAGCTTAACGTAAAAAAATAGTGAGGGAGCAGGAATTAAAATGATTGAATCCTAAGGCTCTCTCTTGAATGCTCGATGAGTATCACAGTGTGAACCATTAGAAAATCTGCCCTTATTAAGCTACTGTACAAAAATATTCAAGAGAGAAAAGTTCACTAGAGTAGAAATGAACACATGGTGAAAGATGGTAACTGGCACTGATGACCACTGTATCCTTATACTGTGTGGTAATGCTTTTCGTCATGTAATTACATTTACATTGTTAAATATTCAGTTCACCCTGGAGAAAATGATATTTCAAACCACTATAGCTTTGTTTCAGAAAGAACTGTGGGATAAATCCTGATAAAACCTACACAACTATAAATACATAAAGTACATCCTGTGCATCAGGGCTCTCAATTGTTCTTTTTTGGATTACAATACAAAACACATAATTTATTAGATAAACTGGTACAGCAAACTTGCAAAATACAAGAAAATATACAGATCAGAATGAGAATCAACAAAGCTCCGAGCATTTACCTAACACAACATTTAATTCCAGCTTGCACTTTCAAACTGTTTAGTTGCAACAATATATATCATATGTTTGACAGTTAAAGGCATGGTCATTCCACAGCATGTTATGGAACAGACCAGTTTTTGGGGTTTTTGCACTGCCATCATCAACATATGTGCTTAGCATTATTGGCAAGCTTAGAGGATGTGATATTTCCCAAGCTGTCTTGGTTTGAAGACAGGTGTCTGCTAAGGAGGGTGGGAACTCCCCTCAGAACCCTTAAATGTGAACTCCCTGCCCTCCGAATTATTATAACTTTGGAATCAAGGGCTTTCAGGCAAAGATACAGGGAAAAGGAACAACAGTTTTTTACTAGTATCAATAACAAGGCAAACAATCAACAACAACAGTAGCAATAACAAACAAACAAACAAACAAAAACCAGAAGATGCGG
>VZTX01029429.1:95053-205651 GCA_013400915.1 Pardalotus punctatus
GGATCACACAGGCTCACCGACAAAAGGTGGCAGGGACTCCTCAATCCACTCTGGCAGGGAAAAGCACCTGGGTGCACCCCAGGAACTCACCCTTCTTCCCAAAACAGAAAACTCATTCACCAAGGAAAGGAAAAACGGCACTGATCCGAGATCTTCCTACCGCTGTCAGCCAAGGAGATTCACAGTTCCCCCCTGCTGCCTCCCCCATAGCTGGTGGCCTGGTCAAGTGCCTTGTCTGATGACCACACCTGCTCTCCCCTCCCCACGCCCAGCTAGCTCTTTGTCTCTTACAAAAGGAGTTAACAGTCCTCAAGTATCCAGCCATTAGTAACCTAGCACCAGGGATAGGGAAAAGTTCCAAGCCCCTCAACCTCCAACACAAGCTTTTTTAAAGCTGTCTACATGCTCTCTGAAAAGTTGGACTCCAAAAGGCTGAACGTGCAGCCAGAATAATTGTGTCTACTATATTTATTAAGAAAATTGACAAGAGGCTTTCATTATGCAGCTTATATCATGACAGCTGTTTTCAGAGATGAGTAAAAAGCTTTTTCTCCCCTTTAACATTTCTTGCTCTGGCTTCCTCGTCTTAATGACTCATTCATTCTGTAATTTCATGGAACAATGAAACAAGTAAGTTAGATTCCCACATTTGCCACCTACTAGGTCAGGAATAAATAAAATCCTCCACTCATCTGGGTTTTTTTGATGAGCCACTTGATTGATTTGAAGGTAGTGAACAACATTGAACAAAACATAAAAAAAGCTCCTTCATGAAATGCTCTTCACAGGAACATCTCTAAAAATAAAATATCCTTTCATCAAATTAACATTAAGCCTGACTTTGACAGAAAACAAACTAGATGTCACTTTGTGTATTGCAGTTGAAATGCTTCTAGCAGACTATGTCTATGGCAACTTATCAATAATACTCTGCCAGTCCCTGCAGAAGGTCCTACCATGGTACTGTAAGACCTATGGGTAGGAAAGGAAGACAGAGGATTGTAGACAAACCTTTGGCTAGTCACAATGCCAGGAAGTGAACTTTTTCTACTGTGTATTGTCCACTCACCAGCACAGATGATTGCTCTAGACTGTGATCAGGTTAGAGACATCTGATGACTTCTGTAACATTCATGCATGATTTTATTTCCTTATAGAGGCTTACACTACTGAAAGGCCATAATTCTGGAATTCTACAACTCCTTGGTTCTCATTCTATGCAATGTTTAAGTAAGAAAGCCTGCTTTTTTTTAGCAGTCAGTTTCTTCAATGTGCATCTGACAAGAACTGACATTGGTTTTCAAATCCATATCATAAAGAAAAGTATCTTCAAACTGTTTTTTTTAAGATCTGGAAGTATATTACTCTTCTGTGTTGGAAAACCACAAAATAATGTTAATTAACAAATGGCAGTGTTAAAGATTGCAACGTTGATCACTGTAATATTGAGTGTATCACTTGAGCACTTATTAGTATCAGTCATGATCATATGTGAAAATGAAAAATACACTATCCAATTTAATGATTCTGTGAGAAAATAATTTTTAAGTAGAACAAGACTAAAATAAGCACTAGAGAGGGTAGTTTTTTTGTTTTTTAACATTTACAAAAATAACTTTTAACTAGAGGAAAATTCATAAATGTCTGCTAAACAAGATGAGATGAGAAATTATGAATGCTGTAAATTGGACATTCTGAATGCAACTAATTTAATGAGACCATTAGTAAAACTCCAATTGGATACAGCATTATTATATTGCTCTATCATAAATTTGGTTGATTTAAGAATTCTTTTTCTCAGAGACTGGTTATAAATGTAAATTAGTGCTCTTGTCCTCTGCTACAATTGGTTTTGTTAATAATAATACATATTTACATAAGAAATTAAAATATAACATGTAGACTGTTATTTACTTTTATTATTAAAGTCAGTACAACTCAAAAGCCAGTTAAAATATCTGATAACATAACATCCAATGTAGTATCTGTACATGATTTTGAAAGCCAGCATTAGGTAATATAATGTAATGATTCTTCTCACTGACTTCACCAGATGGAATTATTGTCTACATATATGTATTTTTAAATTTAGTTTATTTAATGTATTTTAACTGTATTTTGATTGAACTCTTACTGACCAGGGGAAAATTGCATCATTGGATGCTTCACTTTCATTATTGTATTAAATCAAACCACTGCTGTCTCTACATTTCTATCACTTGCACTATCATGAAATATGATAGAGTATCAATATCACTAGAATATAAACTCGAGTTCACAGTAACAAGGCTGTCTAGCAGCAGAAAATCAAGAAGTGTCAGAAAGTCAGGGACATATTTCAGTTCTCACTGACTTAAAGCATTTCCTCTTAAACGTATGTGATTTTTGCAATTTATACAAAAGTTGTTTTATTTTGTTTTTAAGTGGTAAAAGGAATGAAGAAATATTTCTCTCTACCTAACATACATTTGCACTCCCCTACTACTTCAATGGAAGCAATTCCAGGCTTTTCTAATCTGCTGCCAATAGAAACTATTAGGCACTTCTTCACTCTTTCTTGTGAAATTCTCTGAAATTGCATCTTAACAGCCTAAATAGACTGCGAAATTTACTGAGAAAAATTCTATCAAATTTTAAAATGTGACAGAGCTGGCCTAAAAATCTACCCACACATAAAATTATTTTTTTCCTTTCAAATATTATTTTGACAAAACAAACAGGAAATAATCTTTTTCCTGTAGGATTTGGTTGTCTTTACCTCAGCCACAGTATTTTCTTCAATTAGTGGCATGCCTATTATCTATTAGGCTAATCAGACAATGTAAAATTATTCTTTTAGATGAAACATAGTTATCTGCTTCCCTCAAAATTGGAAATGCCCATATAATGGACTTTTTACTAGTTGATAAAATTTATTATTAGACAATCAATTTTCTTTCAATTTTTCAAAATTTGTCTGGAAAATTTTCCATATTGGGAGAGAGGGATGAATTGTCAGTTTTCATCTGTCCTACATTGTTATGTGGGAATGATCTTTGGAGGATTAATAACCAAGTGGAAAACCAGAAATTTGTAGGATTTGAACCTTCAGCTTTTTCACTGTGAGTAGTCTTTTAGAGTCCAGTGGTAATTTGCAACATATAAATTTTAGTGTCCTTGTCAATATTGGAGCTAGGGTTATGGCCACATGCACAAGTTACAGCACTGTGAACTAAAATGCAGAATAATAATGCATATTCATTTCCCTTGAAATATTTGTTCACATAAATGTGTTTGCTACAGCTGTCACTGTGATATAAACTATCATTTAACCCAGGCTAAAAACACGAAATGGTTAATGTTGATCTGACAATATATACTGAAGAACCAGCCTTACAGTTCTCTATCAAAAAGGTGTGACACTGAATAATGCTCATGTCAGCAGCACTTAAAAGTAAGACAAAACTATTCAATGAGATTTTTGAAAAAAAGCCCCACCAGAATTACCAGTAAAATTCATATGTAATGCTGAGTATTTGAGGGAGCTTTTTCATAAAAAAGGTTTCTGAAGTTACAACCCAAATAATGAAAAGATCATTTTCTGATTCTTTTTACAGGCTAAAGAAAAGAATTCTACACTTCCAGAAATTTTCTTTCAAAGTCAAAACCTGGCAAAAACCTACATGTTCAACAGTTTTCCTTTACAGTAAAACAAAGCTTTCTGACACAGACTGTACTCAAACAAAAGGTTCTTTAATCTCTGCCAGTTTCTCAAAGGAAAAGACAGTTTCAGCAGTGACTCTGCTCAAACTCATTTTTGAAGAAACTTTAGTTTTAGGGAAAAAGAAAGAAAACCAGAAATCTCTACAGAACTTTTAGAAGGAAAACATCCCTGACAATTCAGGACTAGTACAGCTGGAATATGGTGACACTAAGAAAGAGGGTTAGATAGGCATACAAATATTTGTCTCCTTGATAAAATTGGCAACACGAACCAATAAAAATGTCACCCTCTTGGCAAGTTGTTACTGTACCTATGACAGATATGAGCACCAGGAGGTAATCCTGCATTAAATCATAGGTCTAGTCAAGCATCCTGCCACAGATACAACCAAAAGTGGATGTTCAGAGAAGGGTATACAGAAAGGAGGAAGGATGTGCAGAGCATCCTCAAGGTTCTCTATTAGTTACAAATTGTTTGAACTTCAGGGAACACCTGTGGTTTGGGCACATTTTGGGTTCAAAAAACATCAGTCATTCCCTTCTCTTGTTTAAAACTTATGTTTATTCTTATTAATGGTATCTTCCATTCAGCTTATGTTCCATACGTTAATTACTCCAGTATGAAAAGTTCGAGGGCCCCCAATTTTTTCCACAGTAAAAGTGTTTTTTTTACAATTTTCTTTTCTCCAATCATTTCCATTAGGTATTTTTCCATTAATTTCCTATCAGTCTTTAAGATAAATTGAGGCAAAATATTTGCCTTTAATGTGCAGTACCAGCCAGTCTATAACAGCACATTTGTCTTTATGGGCAAAACCCCTCTTTTTGCTTTTCATTCTAATGTTCTGTGTAAAGTATAAGTTAAATCTCTTTTGGTCTCTAATTTTTCTGCACTGCCTAATCTTTAATACACAGAATATACCTGTAAACCAATTTTATTTCCATCCTTATGATTTTCTCACTTTTATATAAGAGATTTAGAGATAAAAATCCTTCCCTACCATGCCCTGCCCTGCCACCCCCTGGCTGGGCAGAGGTCCCCATGCCCTTTGTTATGCAAAGGATCTCGTTATGCAAAGGATCTCAGCAGTCCAAGGCCTCTTGCCTCCAGCTCCCAGCATCCAGAGCTCCATGTGCAGCTCCACTACAGCTGCTCACCGTACTACCTGGGCAACAGATAATTCCAGCAGGGGAAGATTGAGACCACGGACTCAAAAAACCCACCAACTCAAAAGAGGAGAAAGACTGAACACAGAACTAATTCACATGAGAAATGAGAGGATCATTCAACCAGTAGAAGGTAGAACACTAATTAATAAGAAAACTAGTTAACGTTGTAGCCAAGGAACTGTGATTTCTTTGTTTGTTAAAATGTATAAAGTTTTGAGAATCAGCATGATGGCTTTGTGGATTTACCACCTAGTACCCATCTTTGCACAGATATAAAATAAATGAATACCTGGGCTCTGTGTGTGAGATTGGCTTATTGAACACTGGGTGACAAATCCCTGTTTTAGGGACAGCACACTTAGCTGATACTCTTCCAGGAATGTTGCTATATTATACAGAAACCAGATATGAATCTTACAACTGGTTAATTTGACACCTGACATCATAAATCACCTTATGAAGAAGTCAGAGTAGATTCTCCACATCAATTTATTTCTACCATCAGACTTCAATTTCTTTTTTAATGTTCCAAAAATGCTGTCATAACTCCTTCCCAGTTACATTGCTCTGTTGGTATAAAAAAAAATCTGCAGTATGAATGTAAATGTCTTGCTAAGTGCAATCTTTTGCTTTGATTTTTGAAGACTGTAGGTAGCTTTCATCAGGGAAGATTTTAAGATCTCAATAAGGCACAAAAATGTGAGAAGTCTGAGCAAGGCACGAACACAATAATTCTGAGTAATGCACCTAAATGCTACAGAAGGCCAGCATTTAAAGTAAAGTACTATTGACTAGCTTTGACAGCTGCCCTCTATGGAATACTAACTTGCATCTCTAGGAGTAACATATGCCTTATTGAAAGATTACATACATTGCTGAAAAACTGCACCACTGGAGAGAGCTGGTGAAACATAAGGCAAAGAAACAAATTCAGTTTTAGTGTTGTAACCTCAAGGAGCTGATGAGACCTAGAAATGTACAAAAGTGGCAGTAGTGAGTATGAATTTTACCTCTATACAAGGTTGGAGAGAACAATATTAGGAAAACTATCTGAAAAACACAAGGAGGGAAACTACTGGCTGGATATTAATTTTGCAGAAAAGAGCTTTGGAACCTACTGTGAATTTCAAGCAGAAAATGAGTGAAGGACTGTGCTGTAAAAATCAAGTATGTTACCATAACAGATAACAAGATTGTGAATTCCTTACATTCTATTTAGCATTAGGAAGGTCTTACTTGAAGTATTTTAGTTAGAAGATCTACTTTCTAATAGCAAAGCAAAAAGGGCTAGAATAAACTGCCTAGAAAGGTTATAGACTCTCCAGTGGTGTAAATTTTTAAGAACAAGTCAGATAAACCTGGATCCAGAATATGTACAGCTTATCCTGCCCTGAAATAGTGGATGAATTGGACAAATTTTCCTTGTACCTTCCCAGACATATTTTGTATGAATACTATGAATTTTGCAATTATGTGAATAAAACATACAGTTCTGACAGGATGTTGAAATATAGGAGAAAGTAGAGAAAAGCTGAAAAAATTATGCTCATAGAAGCCATGTTTTAGTAAGACATTTAAAAGACTTTGGGCTTCATTTCCAAAGAAGTTGAAAAGTATCTTGATCATTTGGTTGAGAATAAAAAGCACTTGTAGAGAAAATGCTAATAAATGAAACTACTCTTAGGTGGATAAACATAACAAAAAATCCCTGTTTAGAACTAGACTGTAAATAATGCCAAGGTGTTAACAAGATGTTAACCACTGTGGCAAACTAGTGAAAGCCCAAGCAGGACTTGAGGGAGAGACCTTTCTGAAAGATGCATTTTGGAGGAGGTTCACTTCAGCAAAGGTGCAACATGTAAGTATGGAAAATGTAGTGGTATGTTGGCATGCTGGAAGTTAGATTAGATTGGATTACATAACGGTCCCTTCCAAATTCCTGTGGTAATTAATTTATGTAATCCTTCTCTGAAATGTATTGATATATTCAAATCTTGTTTTTTGATTTTCTGAAAAGTCTTTAACATTATAGCAATATCGACAACACCTCAAACACTAGCTTTTTGCTAGGAAAAGAAAAAAAAGGTTGAAAAATCTTTCTGCAAGAAAGTCTGATAGTTTCTATCTTGTAGTGATGGAATATGTCAATCTTAATTCATAGAGCATAAAATAACTGTTTTCTGTGTATGGAACAATTTTGTTTTGTGAAGAAACAAAAAGTCCATATGCTTGCAAGGCAAAGTATGTAACCTGCTTTGAAACTGCCAATATTTAACAGATTATTTTTGAACTTTTATTCTTTTGTCTGAGCATGGGCCTCATTATATGGAAGATGAAATTGGGCTCAGAGGTGTAAAAGGAAAAAAAAGGAGCAGATCCCCTGTTATTGACATTGGTTTCATTATCACTCAAAATTTTCTGTGTTTCCCAGAATCACATTCCTACATTTTATATTCATCTTCGTGGAAATATCTCTGCAAGTCTAATTAGTCTTTGACTTGGAAATGACAGCAGAGGATCTATTCTTTCTAAAAAACAGAAAATAAGCTTGCATCTGTTTTCTTTCCAAACTAGCAGAGCTCTCTGCTTAACAGAAATAAAAATAAGTGATGAATGTCTTGCCCTCAAAAAAGGAAAAAAACCAAACCCACAACAAAACACTAAAACAACAAAAAACAAGCCTACAAAAAATCCCCAAAACCCAACATATCAAAGAAATATCCATATTCAATGTTTTACATTTTCTGCATTTTAGGCATAGTCTACATTTTTCTTCCCAATTTGTCCATGGGGGCAAAATTGGAAGCACATTCTTTCAGAAAAAGATGATTTTTAAATGAAAGTTTGTCACAAAACACCCTTGTGAATATATTTATTAAGTCAATAATCCTATAGACTCAAAACTTCAAAAAATCCTGAATACTGTTGATTAAGAATTCAGTGGTCACTTATGGAAAGACTGTAATTGTGGTTCAAACTCTGTTAGGTAATGCAAGAGAAATAGAAACACTGGACAGAGGAGGAACAGTCCTTATTAACTGAAAGAAAGTACAACCACATGAAACTTTCGATAGAGATTGTATGAATGTTTATGGAATATAATGACACCTGCTGCTGTTGCATACAGAAAACCAATATATAAAAAATTTGGGAGAATCTCAAGGGGATAATAATGAGATTTTTTGACTTTATAAAGTTTTTGGGAAATAAAGGCCCACTACTCCCTTCACAGGTCACAAATTTAGGTCTCAGCTCTAATAAATATGCACGGAGCTTATTTTACTTTACTGTGAATTATTTTTTGTTCCAATTACAATTTTGCTGTTTCTATAGCTCAATAGAAAATCTTACTTTATAAATTTGCCGTGATAGATTACCTTCTCTGGTATTCCTTTAAAAGAATGTCAAACAAGCCCGGTGAAATTCCATACATGCATTTGACCCCTATGTCTCTCTCCACTTAACAGGAAGCACTTGTTTCTGCTAATTTAGAAGCAATACAACCCCGGTAAACCCAGAATAAATATTTCAATTTCTCTATAGAAGTTGTTCTAATTTGTAAATCAAGAAAAGAATGCTAAACTGTGGCTGTGTAGCCAAGTCCTACAATAGAAGAACACTCAGAGGCAAAAAGTGAGGGAGATGAGCCTGTGAAGCTGTGGGAACACTGCAGGCTGTGATTGCCCACAGCTGCTGCAAGGTGGCTGACTGCCCCCAGTGTCCCCCAGCCCAGGGCAGATGAAGGGGGGATGGTGGGAAGTGTCTTTCTGCTGGTTTTTAATGTTCTGTAGAAAATTATTATGTGGCCTTGCTTCCCTTGTTAAGTTGCACTGACAAGGAAAGAAGAATAATTGTGCAATCAGATTGGATTGAGGGGAAACCTCATCGCGGTGTTCAGCTTCCTCAGGAGGAGGGGCGGTGCAGGTACTGATCCCTTCTCTCTGGTGATCAGTGACAGGAGCCATGGGAATAGCCTGAAGCTGTGTCAGGGCGTTAAATTGGATATTAGGAAAAGGTTCTTCACCCAGAGGGTGGCTGGGCACTGGAACAGGCTGCCCAGGGAAGTTGTCACAGCACCAGCCTGACAGAATTCCAGAAGCATTTGGGCAATGCTCTCAGGCACATGGTGTGACTCCTGGGCATGCTGCTATGCAGGGCCAGGAGTTGGACTTGATGATCCTTGTGGGTTGCTTCCAACTCAGGATATTCTATGATTCTAAGTCAAAATAATTTTGAATCTTTCGAAGTTTGCCATCTCCTTTTGAGCTCCTAAGAGTTGCTGCACTGGTGGAGACTGGAGGTACACTGTTTCTGGGTGCTGACAATTTGGTACTGGTGTATTTCCAGCTGCTTCAGCTGAAAACACACTCAGCTTTCTGAAAACACAAATTCTAAACAGCAGTGATGAAGACAAAACGGGTATTTTTAAGTTTATTTCTCTTGCATATTGCATTTAAAGTTGCAGTTTCGTAACACGAGAAATATGTAACCAGCATAACAGAACTATATGCGTTGATGAAAGAGCTGTTAAAATACTATAAAACTGCATGGTGTGGTTTAATTACTGTTAATGAGATACCGAAAAAGGTGCTATATTTTTATGTATCGTCCTTACTATTATCACATCTATATATTTAAATTACATTTTTAATATTTTGCTGGAAATAATTGGAGCTGAATTTTAATTTTCAGTAGTAAAAATAAATATTTGTGGACTTCCACGATGACCTGTTCTTTGAAATATACTAAATATTGTATGAATTACATAGACTGTATGTCATTCAGCTTTTAAAAAGAAAATTCATGTAGTACAAGTTTAACAACTTGTAAATGGCCCTTCCTAAGAATTATCACCTACTTTGTGTTTGGATTACATCCAAGAAAGACAGAAATTCTAGACAGGTAATTTTCAATGAACACTGGCTGTTTCAGAGCCTGGTGGTGATTTTTTTTCCCCTCTTTTGGTAGGTAGCAGTAAAGTTTATAATTGTTTTTATTTTAATTCATTCTTTTTTTGACTTATTCAGGTGACACTTCTTGATGTACTTATGCTTGTTTTGTCCTTGCTCGTCCATCAATACTTTCCTGCTGCTGCTGACTCAGAGGCACAAGAGTAGATTTGATTGATCTTCACCGGGTATTAAATACTACAAGTCAGCAATTTCTGAATAACTTAGAGTGAGGAAGAAAATCCTACCTACTACAGGAACTGTTAAAAGTAGAATGCTGTTGCTGGAAAGTTAGTTAGGGTATGTTTTAATATAATGACGTAGACTAGAGTCAAGGTTAGGTCTGAATTGTTGGAGGAGACTGACATAAACTAGGGAACTTGTGGATTGGCATGACACCATCATTAATTTTTGAGAAAAGCAGGACCCATTTTAATGGAGTAATTAGCTCTTCTGTATAGACATGGCAAAATGTCAAGATACTCAGCATCAGCAGGTTTTTCAGACTTTGCTTTCCTCTTTTGTTTCAGCCTGGGAAAATCTGTACCTGCCAGCACTTTAAGCTCAGTTATGGTTATGTGGGTAGCTTTGAATGAATAACTCTTGCTTTTCACCTAGAAATACCTAATCGTTCTCGAGAAACCTGAACACAAGATAGCATGGAGAAGCAGTGCCAGTGGTTCAGACAGCCCTGCTTCCAGTAGGCTGGGGGGGTACCCATGGGGCTTATATGAATCTGAAGCTGAAGGCAGAGAGAGAGCATAAAAAGGAGCAGATCAAGGGCATGCTTACCTTGTTACAGTTCCTGAATATTGTGCCAAAAGAACTGGGTCTGGGAATATGGTCCAGGTAGATGCATCCAGGCAACTGTTCCAGCATAAGATTTCCATCTGGGACCACTCAGAGACTGGATGAAAGCTTTTATCTCTAAGGCAGCAAGGAAACAATAGAAATGTCCCTTTTGACTTGTTGCAGTGATAATGATTTGTCTATACTAAGCCTTTAATATTTTGCCATTTCAGTTTTTTTCCCCAAAGTGCACTCACCTTTATTTTTTTACAGGACCAGCTCAGAGCTGTAGGGAATGATAATCCAATGAGGGATTTTCTGAACGAATGATAATGATGAGCTGTGAAAGTATGAGGAACCCATGAGATCCCCATTACTTACACACAGTGAAGTAGGTCAGCATTAGTGCGTACAAGAGGGTTTCTTTTACCTGCCAGGTGGGAACTGGAGGCATAATCATACCATGAATTATGCTAAAAAGTGGAAGAAGACTTGCAGAATAAAAGAGAGAGGCTTAAGGCTCAGACATGCAGGTTGTCACAAGTCAGGAAGTAAGGTAACTCAAATCTACAAGTGCACTTTGATGAAAACTTAAAAATAATATGATTAATTCTATTTTATCAACTGAAGGAAAAAATAGAAAAGAAACTTTCTTTCCCCTAAAAATCCTGTGGAAAACAAAGGATTGTTTGTATTTGTTTGGGACCTACAGGGAAGCTGGAGAGGTACTCTGTCAGAAAATATAGTAATAGGACAAGGAGTAATGGATACAGAATTGAAAGAAGGGAAATTTAGGTTAGATACTAGGAAGAAATTTTTTACTGTGCGGGTATTTAGACACTGGAACAAGTTTTCCAGTGTTACTGAACAGGCTATATTTCTTTAAAAAGGAGTCTATGCAGCAGTGGGGAAAAATGTTGGGACCTAATCAACAAGAAGGGAGATTTAATCCATCAAACAGATAGTAGCTAGCAAGCAAGCTCTAAGTGATGTCCATATGTTGGAAAAATAAATTAAAGTTTAAGGCTTGACATGTTTGAGAGATCTCAGACCTGGGGAGAGGAAGTTAACATAGCTTTGGAAGAAAGACAAAGTCCTCATCATTGCACAATGTGCACCAGAAATTTCAACAGCACCTCAAAATGTCTCTGCCACCAGTGTGGCCATACAGCAAACAAGGCTTGCATGTGCAAACAGTGCCAGGAGAGCTGCAGCTGCCCCTCAGTTCTGACCCAGAACCAGGTGATACACCATGGTAAGCGAGTGTAGAGATTGTGGTGGCCATTTTACACACAGCTGCAGTCTCACTAACCTCTGGAAGAACTTACAGAGGGGGGAAGCTCTTTGTGTGCACAAATGTAGTTATCATTTGGGGAATGTTTCTGAACTGATGGCCCACCAGGGATTGCACACATGAATTCATAATGGTCCTTTGTGTCTCAGCAGATTGGAATCACAGGCACATGGAAAAAGCAATCCCTCTATAGGACCACATAGCCTCTAATAGTTTTTGTTCTTTTGATAAGCATAATACCTAAGAGTGGTAAAAAAAAAAAAAAAAAGAACAGCCCCTAAGAAAAAGAGCCTGGTTGGTTTTTCAATTGCTAGGAATCCAATGGCTGAGGAACGAATCCTGTCTCTTTTAATATATAAGCCACTGTTGGGATGGAAATAGGAGTTTACAATTATTTTAAAATGTAGGATAGGTGACTGGCTGAGATGAGAGCTAGGAACTTGAATGATAGAGTTTTGGTTCTGAGTTCAGGTACAGGATGACCTTGTGCTAATTACTTTGTCTCTCTGTCTTTATGACTCATAGTTTAAAAAAGAAATGTCTTTTTTAACTTAAGTTTTTCAGTGTAGAGGGTGCACTAATGTGTTCCCAGCTACTATAGTCATTAGAGACAGATGAGTTTAGAGGCTTAAAGAGCAACATTTTCTAAAAGCCTCAATGTCTGTTCTTTGCTTTTTAAAGGAAGATTTACTAAAACTCCAGGCTTTAGAAGTTCATTCTTTTTTTTTAATGGAATTTGGGATCCTAACTTCCAAAGGCATTTCAAAATACTATATTTTTTGTAACCTCCAAGATTTCTGAAGGGATTAGTTCTGAAATGACCTTTCTTTCCTGCCCCATGCTTATAGATCTGCATAACTCTTTAGTATCAGAAGGATTTGCTCCTAAAGTTAGGAACATTTTACCAGAAATCTTCTCCTAGCTTGTTTAAATAATATCTAGTTGAATAAGGAGTGACTTGAAAATCTTGCTTAAATCCAGAGATGTGTGAGTAATATTTCTGCTATTATGATAAGCATCAAGAAATTTAGACTGAAGAGGATTTAAATTTTATGGAAAACTGGGCAGTTACAAAAAACTGAGGTGATTGAATATAGGCAGTTGACAAATTGTCAATTGGACAATGCAGAGTTTGAGGAGCACTCAGTGTTTCATTATGAAGAACAATTAGTAAAAAAAAAAGTCCTACTGATTAAACCTTAAAAGAGAAATATTTTATATTAATATCTCATAAGCCTGTTGATTTGATAGATTCAAATAGATACAAGTTAATTCAGTCCTCAAGAACGAAGGTGATCTGAGTTCGGATATGTATTTCTCCATAAAGCAAAACAACACTGAGGATGAGGGGCAAAACAGAGACTTTACTCACCGTGCATGAATCCACTTCCACTTGAGATGGAGGTTAGCCTTCAGCTATGGTGTATGCTTGTGGCAGCTGGATGACCTGTGTCTGATGTGATTTAACAATTTTTAAAGTAAATTACAGCGGTGACTGCATTCATGTTTATACTGGTGTGGATGATGTTATCTGTCTTTTGTCACTCAGATAACATTTAGGTCAGAAATGTTAAAAAAAACAAAACAAAAGAATGGTTGTTTCTACCACCTAGATAGTTTTCCCTTAGAGTATGTTGTCAGTTGCTGGGATAAGGCCAAAACTGTAATTTACTCCTTGGGAGAAGACTTCTGAAATTTGAAGGCAAGCATTGATGGACTGAAAAGCTAATTTCAAACTGGAAATTATCTAAATGTGTTATTAAGAGTAGAGATAACTGTACTCTGAGATCAAGAATGGTTCTTTATCTACCTGTGTAAAGTCCTGTATAGTGCTACCATGTTTTGTGGACTCCAGAGGGCGAGAAGTGTGAGCAGATGTGGAGCTCTGGATATTTCTGAACGGTGTCAGGGAGGGTAAATAGACACAGCACTTCTCCTCAGCTGTAGTCTCAAGTAGGCATCTTTTAGCTGTCAAGGATATTATACCTTGTGCTTTTCACCAAAATGCCCATCTCTGAACTTTCAAAGCTTCATTACTTCTAGAATCCTCTCAGCTGGGGAATCTACCTCTCTTAGCAGTCTTTCCTTCTAAAACTTAGCTCAGCATTGCATGATATAGAGAGTATGTGTAGGGAAAAATGTCCATCAGGGAGGAGTATTAGATGAAGCATGGAAAAGGAAACTTGCATTTCATCACAATCTGAGGAATGTTCAGTTTCTAATGCTTAAAAACACTGGTGTGGAAGGTGTTGCAACTCTTCTAACTTCCAGTCTCTGTCAAACAAAACCCCCTTGTGCCAGTAAGTCTAGTCTTCGGAAAAACCCCTTAGCATACGAAAAAAGCATTTTGCATGTGTTAGATAAATGTGCAAAAGCTACAATTCTGTCTTTAACCATGTAAACAGCAAACACAGCAAAGGTTAGTTTCTAATATAGGAAGAAAAGAGCCAAGGTGTGAAAAGATGACGATGTTTCTATCAGTTCATAAATGGTTAAAAAAATTCTTTCCAAGTATAATTTCTGATTGCTTATGTCGTTTTTGTACTTCAGTTTACAGCTACCACTTCCTCATGTGCACATTTTAATGATTTGCTCTTCCAAATGATACTTATCAAATTAGCTTATTCCAGAAAAAGAATCCATGAGGTAGTCTTCCTCAATCAGCCTTATTCCTTGAATTATTTCCATACGTATGAAAAGGCAGTTATCACTTTTGATGACTCTTAGATAATTAAATAATGACAAAAATGCTTAATTCGTTAAATTAAGTAGCTTTTGCTTGTAGGCCTTTTGATGTGTGATCTTAATTTCATTAAACAGCTTTTGCTTCAAAAATTGAAATACCCATTTTTTATTTCTGTATTGTGCATTAGATACTAGAATAGTATAAATCTTTTAGATTAGTAAAGGAGATTTTGCAATCAGCACTTTAAACGTTTTAATTATGTATTGACATAAATATGCTTATTATTGAAACTGAACTTTTAATAAAAGGATTCTAATTCTGGTTTTTTTTCATTGTATTTTAAGGGAGAATGTGTGTGCTGGGATTGTCCCCTTCATGAGGTGCTTGCAACTCCCTGTGAGAAAGGAGCATTGGAATCTGATGTCTGGCATGGAAGTAGGGTGTTTAAGTGTGTTCCCTGCCCACTTCTCTGTTGCTTGGCAGGTCCTTGCCTTTCTCTCCCTGCTCATAGCTTTTGCAACTCAACGCCAGCTGGGAAGTCAAGTTCATTCTTTACAGATAGAATATTGCTGATAAGCTCACTGGTATTCATATGCCCAGATAAATTTCCTAGTATGGTCTTAGTGTTAGAATATTAATGATTGCAGCCTTTTAATTAAAGCTTAGTCTTGTTTCATTTGAATTCAAACAAAACATTGAGTTTCTTTCTGGTTTTGGTTTTGGAAAAGAAGTGAAAAGAGGTGAAATAACCCTGGGAAAAACAAATAATAAAATTGTGACTCCAGTAAGAAGAGAAAAGGTATTTTAAAAAGGCTGCAAAAGAGAAGATAAAGGACAGAGAAGCAATTAGATTGAATTCTCCCCCATATGGATTTTCTTCTCACTAACATTAATGGAAATCTACTACAATTTGAATGGATGTTCTTGTTTGCAAGTGATTTTGAATGGTTTTGTGAGTAACAGACATTCTTTGCATCAGATTTGAGATGTGCGGCCCTGGATGGACTGCCCATACATAGTCTGTACTTCTGTTCCTCCTTTCTATGTGAATAAATCAGGTACTGAAAGGGAGGAAAGGGAGTACTAACTACCATTTTTATAAAGTAGAAATGAGTTCATGTTTTCTGTCTAATTTGTTTTAAATTACTTCTGACTAGTCTATTGAGAAATAGAAAACAATGACGTTTCTAAATGGCTGAATATTTATTAGTGTAGACAGTATATACTTATACAAATGTATTGCTGGAGATTACAAGTTTTGATTGAAGTCTGTGGAGGTACCATACTGTGAAACTAATATACTGATGTTGAGGCCTAAAGGATCTCATCTCAGTTTGAATTTTGTTCCAGGGAAGTCTGTCAAACTTGAGCTTATTAAAGCAAAACCACATTAACTGTTTGCACTGTGAGCATTTTATGGTGATTGTGTTCTTTTCCTGGAAGTCTTCTCTTTTGCTACTGTCCAGTTTTTCAGAAACAACCCTGTGTGAACACTTAGCATTTGCTAGCATCTTTTTGACTTCCTATCTCATTTTTCATGATTAGCCTACCTGACATTTTTCC
Organism: Pardalotus punctatus; assembly: GCA_013400915.1. NCBI lineage: Eukaryota > Metazoa > Chordata > Aves > Passeriformes > Pardalotidae > Pardalotus > Pardalotus punctatus. The sequence goes on from VZTX01029429.1 coordinate 111,207, forward strand.
AATTGCAGCAATTGCTGTGACTGTGATACAGTGATTTATAACATTTTTTTACTTGCACTCTGTTTTCTTTACTTTTTTCTTTCCTTGAATAGAAACAAATTTAAATTTCTGATACTTGTGAGAAATGCACTCTATTTCAATAACTATTTGAACGCCAAAATCATAACGTCAAGGTTTATTAATCAAAACTTGGACAAACCTTAAATACTAATAGTTTGCTTAATAACAAAATTACATTATAAACAGATTTATAATATGTGTGAGTGCAATGGGTATGACTACAGATGGCTAACTAGAGTGTAGACATATCTTGCCTTGCTCTGATTTTTCTGTATCTAAGCTATCCAGATGCTAAGCACTGATGTGTTTGTCATGGCATAGAGACAGGAAGGCCTCCTAAATTATTACTAGCATTCAATGCAAATCGTTCAAATCCAGTTCTGATATTTCTGATCTGCCCCACAGTCAAAGTAATAAAGAATCACTTGACACTGAACGCTATGGAAATTCATAAGTAAAAATGTGACTAAGTAATGAGAGTTGTGCAAAGGACAAGGGAACTTGAAGATGTATAGTTTTCTGTAGTTGTGATGTGTTTGAATTTTCTTTGAGTACAAATTTTTATGTTACTTAATATTTAGTTAATATATGTGTGTGAAGAGTCTGTGTTAGCTCCCTATACTTCCAACAGAAAGTATCCCTCAGTATTAACAATATATAAGGGAGTGTTCAATATACTGGACAGACCCGGACATATCTACACACATACTCAAGAACTAAGTGCTACTCTGCAGCAATATGGATCCAGTTTGGCTGTCAAATGATTCATAAGTGAAAGTATGTCTCCAAATTATAACACAATTTCAGGTAGTTTTCTCTGAAATGGCTTTAGATTTGATTAAGTTACTGCCAGAACAAAGTATATTTTCTTTGCATTAATCTTTTGAAACAAGGTTATATTTTAAATTTATTTCTAATAAGTAATACATACTGTGAATAATTACTCTTGTTTATAGATGACTGCTAGAGCAGCTTGAATTTTATAATAATTCATGAGAAATTAATAAGCACTCATAATGAATAAACTTAGGGACAGTTTGATGACTATTCATCAGCAGTTCATGCACAACAAATCCAAATGTTTATCAAAGATGTTCATAAACATAGTGCACAAGCAGCTTTAATGAACTGATAAAGAACATTAATGAACATTCATTATGAATTTCCTTTTGCTGGGAATGACATCCTCAGAGGAGATCTTAACATTTCAAATTAGTTTCCTTTTAAAGAAAAGAAGCGTGAATGTTTCCAAAAATGCTAGTACTTAAGATAGGAGTGAAAAAATACAGGTTAAATTTTTTATTGAGACCAGGTATAAGTTGTACTGGCATCTAAGACCATCTGTTCTTGTCATACTTCATGTGAGACATCTTCAGAGACTGTTTTGCCAAAAATCTGCTTGATTTATAGACGGTTGTCATCTCCTAGTTTGTGGATTGGAATCTTTGGTGTGGATTTCATGGCTGTCTATTTTCAACAGAACTTTTAGCTGTCCCTAGAAAATTCTGTGCATTAAATTGTATCTTAAATGTTAGTGGAAAAATTTGTGTTTCTTCTTGCCTGTCACAGAAGCAATGTTAAATTGAACTTCAGTGCAGCAAATTAAAGTTGTACGTTCAGACAGCTGTAAACTTTCTCAGTCAATGGTTTGGTTATGAGTATATCTTAAAAAAAAAAAAAAAGAAAAAATATTTGAAGTTAGGAGCTATATATTATTCCACTTGATTATCATTTCACTGTTAAAAAAATTACTACACATTATATTTTATTCAAGTCACATTCATAATCCAAAATAAAAAGCTTCTAAAGCATTTGTTATTTATCACAGTTCATTTTCATTGATGACACAGTCATAAGTACAATAATTTCTTCTCACATTCATGAAGTACGGTGATGGGCTCCATGTTATTTCTAGTAACTGACTAAATTCTTCCTAGTACAGTGATGAGGACCCAGATGAATGAATGTTTCTATACGCTGGTTCCTTTTCAGAGCAAGTTAAAATGTCATGTGCATCATATCAGATCACAATTTCATTGCAGAAACATTGGAGGTCAGCCGCATAAAATCACATTTATCTGCAGAGGAATTGGAGGAACAAAACTATTCCTTCAACGGGGACATGCTTTTTTATCTCTAATTTATAGGTATTGGACTAAGATGAAAGCTGTACTAATCATTGCACTGAATTTGTTTTGCATACAGAATAACTTCTCTCCTTCTGGTTTTACTGCTACTAAGAACTCTTGATACTCATACAACACAACGTGCTCAAAATCATGTTGTGGACAGAAAAGAAACTTACATACATAAAACCAAGAATTTATTATTTGTATAATTGGTTTACTCAAGCAATTATTACTAGTCCGCATTTAATTATTGCAAAAACTAAAGAAGTGGAATGGAAAAGTCTCAGTAACGGCAATCCACTTAAATCTCTAACATATAGACTTGCTGGTAACTACCCCTGGTCCTGGTGTTATGGTTATCCTGCAGCTGCCTTTCTGCATCCTGAGGGCACAGATTTCAGTCTGGTGTGTGTGCATGCATGCTGGTGGAGGGGGAGTACAGTGTGCTGCAAGTCCTTTGAAGGCCAGAATGTGGTGTTGGCATTTTTGTTATTCTACTCCGTTTGTGGTGACTTTTAATATTCTCTAACTTATTCTTTGTTCTTTTCATTACTCCTAAAACTTGTTTTTTTGTTTTTTTTTTTTTCCTTTCCCTAGGCCCATTTCTTTAACAGATCACCAACGAGACCCCTATCCTTGGGATCTCCAATGTTAGGTGGGTCACCATCTACTCTCATCTCATACCTGTAGTGCCACAGTGGCCACTGTTCTCACTTTGGGAGGCCTCTACTGGGCCTGTATTTCTGCTTGCATACATTTCTAGGTGATAATCATATCCTGCTTTACACAGAATGGCTACTTCTTACTGTCATTGCAGCATAAAAAGTTAAGCAGAAATAATAGTTATAGTCATGTGATCATTAAAAAACCCCAACCAAACAATCAAATGTCTGGTAGAGTTAAGTCAAGTAAAAACAGAGATTCTGACACATCAAGACAAGTTCAGAGCAAGCCTAGCAAGTCTTAGTCCTGAGGCCATGTAGGCTCAGCAGCCTGTGACATGTTGCAGTTCTCCTGTGCTGCAGGGTTACAGGCTTCACAGATACTTTCTAATTCCTCTCTCAAGATTAAAAGGCTTAATTTGAGAAGAGTCTGATAAAAAGTAAGTACTTGGAAGGTAATGGGGTTAATATGCAATTTGTCTAGCCATGTGAAATAGTCGTGATTTTTCTTTGTTTTTTTCTCACTTACTACTTTTCCACTTGATTCTTACACATCTTTGTACAAGTTTTCTTTATAAATAAGGACTTCTAAAGCATTACAACTGTTTTAAAACTGCATTTGTGTTAGAAAATCTAAGCAACTAGGTATCTTTACCTGGTTCTTTTCCAGATCTTTAAATAACTCTGACTTACAGTGCAGTCGTCAGGTCCTGGCCTGTTCATCTCTTGATGAGATGTCATTTGTCCAGCAGCATTTCTGCTAGGGTCTTGCACCAGAACTGTCTTAAGGAGAGTGCATAGCAGTGAGAAAACCTCTGGTACAGGCATTCAGTTAGGTATTCAGTCTTAATGGGTATCCTTTTGAGAAAGAGGTTGCCAATGTGCAGATGAATGGTATCCCTGGAAAAATATTGTGCTTTTTCAAGGGCTGCAGAGGATCCTCAACTGAAATGTGGTTTCTGGTGCATTTCAATTGATTGGTAGTTTTCAATGGAAATAGGATGGCTGAGAATGAACAAATAGTCTATGATAAATTTAAGGCCATATCCTAGATTTCTTCAAAGACGTTGACTGTGTTCAAAAAGTTCTTAGGATTATACGATAATTCAAAATGGAAGTCTTAGGAGGACTGTAGCATGAGTGGGGCCACCTCTGAGGTCAGACTAGGTTATTTAGGGTTTAATCCACTTAGGTCTTGAAAACTTCCAGCTCTACTTTTCTGGGCAGCCTTTTCCACTACCCAGTTTTCCCTTGTATCCAGTCTCCAGTTCACAAATTTTTTCCTTTTATCAAGTCATGTTCTCTCTTGCTTCATTTTCCATGACCTCTCATCCTCTCAGCATGCACTACTGTGAAGAGTCTGCTCAGTCTCCTTGATAACCTCCTCCTAACGATTTAAATGTTCTTAATACATTTATTTTAAAAACTTCTACACCCATATTGAAAGAGGATAAAGTATTAATTTAATTTCAATGTAGAAATTAACAGTATAAGGATGTATATGATGATGTTTCATTTTTTTTTTTTCCCCACCAAACTGCAAATAAATCTTTGGTATTAGGTAGGTTTTCTATTTACCTCCAAGGAAGAAAAAAAGAAAAAAAGTTCTACCCTGAAAGGATCATTCTTACTTTTTTGTCAAGCTAAATTTAACATCTGTGGTTCAGCTTTTTTATCTAATGGACACACACTTGACAGACTGGCTTCTCAAGAATCATTTAAGAAAATGAAGTCTTTTGTGTAGTGTATATTTTGAATTCAGGCTGGTCAGATCAATAATGTAATAACTGTTCTCTTTTAATTTCACCTAGAAGGTCCTGACTACCTACCACAAAGTATCGCTGGCCATACATATTATTCTTTGTCTTTGGCACCATGCCTGCAATCTTGCAATACAACATGTCAAGAAGAATTTTACCCTGAATTGTGGAACAAATTAGGAGTAGACAGGCGTTTAAAAACAGATTTGATTTGCTGTATTTTGCAAGCTTTCTGAGGCAAAGTGATAAACTGTAGCAGCTTGAAGTAACATGATGAGAGCACTCTTATCACTCTGCCTATGCTTAACAATGTTTCACTGTCATGCTGCCCTTAAAAACAGTTTACAAAAACGAAAAACTATCAGTTTGATACAGATTTGAAATATCAGAAATGCTGAATCATGGATCCAAATCATCTATGTATATAAAAGCATTACACGTTAAAATGAATTAATTGTATTACTTGGAAATTTCCACAGGTTGCTATTTTCCCCACTGATGCCTATATCAAAAGTTTAAAAGATATGTATTGGACTAGGCTTTGTTGAACATTATGAGGTTTTTTTTTTTTTTTCCAGAGCTAAAAAATTTTTTTAAAAAAATAATTCTTTATTTAAACAGTGTTTACTGAACTTCCCTTTTTCCATCTTGTAGTGTAAGATTTAAGTTTTGATGGAGAGTTTTGATTAAAAAAAAGCAAAACCCATAAGAAGGAAAATAGGATGTAACTTGATGAGTGAAAGGAAAACAACACTTAAACCACTCTTTATTCTCCAAGACCAAAGTGCTTAACATTGGACTTGTTTTAGGAACACTAAATATGTATGAGGCAGACATGAAAAGACATAATAAAAATACATAGAAGGAAATCTTGAGATGAATTCCTCAAATAAACAAAACTTCATAGACACAAAGATTCATACTTCAGCATAACCAATGCTAATAATTTATATTTTAAAAAAATCCCACCCAAAGTGGGTTCAAGTCTGTGTTTTTGGCTGGGGATTAGAAATGAATAACACATTATAGTTGAGTCCTTTGAAAAGGGAGACTCCATAAACTGAATACTTTATATTTTTCAGAGCTGAAAAATATGCAATATAATATAATTGAAATCATAGGAGCCCTTTACATATTTCAGCATAGGAGTAAATTTATTAATTATGAGCTGGTAGCAAGAGACAACTTTCTTTGAGATATGATGAAAATACACGAATGTAACAAAACCTCCAGGTAAAAACACAATGAAATAGAAAAAGCTCTTATCTGATCAAAATAGGATTGACAGCCTTTACTTTTGGGGTGGGAGAAATATATGATAAGTGCTTCTTAAGAATAAATCCACATTTACAGGGCAGGATTGTGGGCTTTTTTGATGATCTCACAGGGGGATTAGGGAAAATCCCAGTAGGCTGAAAAATTTAGGCCTCCTCAAAGGTGTTGTGAGAGAATAAAGAAAAAGTAAAGTGGCTCATCCCAGGGAGAAAGAAAGAATGAATGCAATAAAAGTCTGTTGTTAGAGGATATGCAATAAAAAGATGTCTTCAAAGTCTAAAAAAATTAAAATCAAAAAAATATTAAAAATCAGATATATGCATCTGGTTCAGAACAGTGTATCCTAATGTTTTCAATTCTTAGTCATTAATGAAATATTAAATGTTGGAACAGTATCAATTATGTATAAATTTCCTAAGTTTCAAACATACTTGGATTTTGTTAGCTTTTCATCACTATTCATCCATCAAACTCAAATATACTTTGTCTTAATGAGGTATTTTTTAGTCGTTAACTTGCCTTCATTATTTCTTAGGCTGTTGGGGTTTTTTTCCCTGTTACTACACACTGAAAGTTGGAGTAAACAACAGTACATTGACTGGAATCTTGGTAAGCAGAAGTGAACAGGGGTGGCAAAGGACACTATTTCTTCCACGTCTTTCTTCCATAATAAAACGGGAAAGTTCTAAGGGAATTCTTATTCAGGGAATACCATTGCACAGTTGATGTTCTTTCCAGCTGTGTGCTCTAGAGATAATAAGTTCAAGTGAGCCTGTAATGATGGCTAGACCTTTTATTCTATTGATTGCCTCATCCCATGAGTTCATTTTCTTGATCTGAAGTGTCCTTATGACTGCTTTATTGCAAAAGTCAGGGAGGGTCCTCTTGTTTTCTCTTAGCATCCAGGCTGCGAGACTTTCTCATCGAGAGCATGTTGTAACCTCTCACATATACAGATTCTCACTTAATTTGGCTTGTTGAATAATTCTCTGCCATATACTGAAGCTTTAGCAGAAGCTGAAGAACATTGGAATGTTCTTTGAGGGGATAGGAGGTGCTGGAACAAACGCCCTCAGAGTGATTATTGAGCAGTGCGTTGGTTGTTGATCAGTTTTTAAAATAATTTAGCCACTTGTTCTGTAACATCAGGTGGTAAGCATTTACCTTCATAGGAGAGTTCAGAGATACAAAATCAATTGACTTATTCACTGATCACATCATTAAATCTGTACATTTTCAATCTTTCTTAATTTAAGTATGCAAGATACAAATGTAGAGTGAAAAATGAATGTGTACTAATAATTGTGAGCAATTGTTATGTCTTAATAAACTGACAGGAGCACAGGTCATGCTGGTGAAGTCCATTTGAAAGATTCATCTTGCACACATAACAGTCCATGGACAGATCTTTAAAGATTTCTAATTAAATCTTTTCTAACCTTGATAAAAATACTGAATTCTTTAATCACTGTTTGGTGTTTCTTTTTCATTGAGGGGTGTATAATCTCAGATTTCTGTGAATGCATTTCAGTGTACAATTTTGCTATTTCCTACAAATAACCTGTGGCTAGAACTGCAAATCCCATTGTATGGTCCCAAGGATATCTATTATCAGGTTGCTAGGGAAAAATAAAAAGGAAAACAACAAAAGCACAATGGTATTGTTCTCAGAAAACTGTCATTCATTCTCCTTGAACAAGCAATGCCAATATACTTTAAAATCAATGGTTTGGGATCTTTCCCTTTTAAAATTTTTGAGAAGGGTTGACTGAGTTTGTAAGCTGGCTGGAGGAACTATTTACACATTCATCACGTTCTTGTCTGGTACTAATAGGCCCTGGAGAAGCAGAAAGCTTAAGGAACGTTTGATGAAATGTCAGTGCTCTTGAAATGAATCAGAATTTTGGTCTAAACCCTGAGCCTTTAACAGGGATTAATATTAAAATGACATGCTAAGGAAAAGTTGTATGATTTCTCTGGCCATCATACAATGTGACCTGTATTTAAATAAACGTATTAATGACATTAAAAGCAGTTAATATATCAGTGAAGTAAAATAATAGCTACGGACTTTTCTAAGACTTGGCCTTATCCTGTACAGGATATACCCGGTGCATTCTGTACCCTTACCAGTACAGAATGCTTCCTGATGCTCAGGACTGGCTTCTGACTTCTCTTACGTGCAGTTCCTGACACTACTTGACTGGTTGGGAACTTTAAGCAGAGTCAAGATATTCTTTAAACCAAATCATCAAGCAATATTTCCTAGTACAGTCTGGCTGCTTTTTTGCTTTGTTGACTGAGATGTGTGAATGTAATCTATTCTGTAATGATGTTTTCCAAGTCCCTCTTCTAGAGCTAGCTGTTTGGCTTGCCCAAAGTACATAACCATTAGCTAATCTTGTTTTGATTTAGCAGTTCCCGTGCCTTCACCAAGGTGGTAGTTGTAAAATATTTGTTTTGCAGTCTAAGGATGATATCCCCTTCCTCTTCCTCACACCTTTTTTTATCAGTCATGAAAAGCTTTGACTTACTAACCCCTGAAGTATTAGCCCCTGAAGAACATAGCCAGCCTACCCCTTCAGTCAGTAAACAGGAGAAAGCTGGGACATTTCCAACCCCAGTGTGACCAATCGCAGCATGTGAGGAGGGGGCTCTTCCACTTTAGGCTCTGAGAAATAGATCTCTGAAGTTAAAAATAATTTAGCTCTCTAAATCATTAGATGTGTTAATTAGAAGTTGTAAAGTTTTCCAACATTTCTATTTAAATATTACTTGATCCTTTTGCTTGGAAACCAGATTTAAGAATCAGTTTTTCCTTTTTTTTAATTATGTAATTTAATTTTTCTTCTCATAACTGAGCCTAGTGACAAGGAGGTTAATTAATGTTAATTCTGATGAGCTTTCTTAGATACAGATACCTGTCCACAAAGAAAGGGATGGATGCCACCACATTATCCCATAAGCTCCCAGAGGAACTGACCACATGATGAAGTCTGAGTTGCTACTGACCTGTGAGGCAAACACAAAGGTAGTAAAAATACTCACACAAAAAATGTAGCACTTAACCCATCATCCTCTGCCTTCTTTTCTACTCTTTATGGCACATGAGTTTTAACTAGGTTTTTCACCATCCTACTTTTCCACAGTTGCTTGTCAAGTTTGTGTTTTTGTGACTCAAGAAAGGGGCAAAAGTTTCTTTCTCACAAGTGAGCATATCAACCTACTTACTTGAATTTTTTTCTACAACAGCAGAAGGCTGTGGAATTTATGCACAGGACTTTGCAACAGCCCTGTTTTCTTAAGTTATTTTTACTACTAGCTGTACTTATTATTGCTTGGGTTTTTTACAGCGTATATAAAATAACTTATTTTTTGTCAAGTCATTGTCACTTCTAAAGCATCCAATGTAGTAAAATGTAAGTGCTGTATTTCTTGTGGATTTACAGAGTTTCCGCCTTTTTACCTTTGGTACAAGTCAACAAGGACTTCTTGCCTGGTATGTGGTTTTAAAAGAGTGGATTACTCTTTTGAAAAGCTTTGATCACTGCAGTCATATTGTTGAACCTTTTATCTTGCTGGTACATTGATTTTAGCCAAAGATTGCCTTTCATGAAACTCTGAACTTTAAAAGCACCTCAGTTTCAAGGAAAAATATTCTGTGAAACATCTGAAGGCTCAGGTTTGATCTTTTTATGTGCATATTACTTCTGACTTATTTTCTGTGGGACGGTTGTATAATGCTTGTGCTTTTAAAATGTGAATTATTCACTATCAATATGGAAAAAAATGATGAGAATTTAAAAGGGTATGTAAATAATCACAGAATTTTGACATTCAGTTGTGAAAGCCTTTTTTTGGTTAATTAGTTAATTGGGCAAACCATCTATGTCTTGATGTTATTACCGTTATTGTAATGCACTGTTCAAGGGGTGAATATGTATCACATGTGATATTAAATAGTTTTTCTTAATGTCTATTATTCTTTGGTATTCTCTAGAATTTTCTCAACTGGACCACATAAAACATCTTATATAATTTTTAAAATGTGTTGAAAGAGATGCAAGGAAATTTATGTTTGCTTGGAAAGCAGGACAAAGAAAGACTTGGACTGTGTATTACAAGCATTATTACTATACTGCATAATTTCTAGTTTAAGTGGGATATTAATTAAATAGACATAAGATAAGATAGCATATTTGAATTCTCTGACTCCACTTTACTCTTGTATGTGGTTCTGAGTTTGTAGCACTAAATTTGATGCCACTGTTACTTACTGTCTAACAATTAGTCTTACTACATAAATTCTAACAGAGCATAAAATGACAGGAGAAAGCCTTCACATTAATTTTTCTCTCCAAACAAAATAAATCTGAACAAAGTTGTTCTGCAAAGGCACTGCAAGATTGCTACTACAAGATGAGGTCTGGCAACCTCATCTGAACAACCAGCAAGGAAAAAAAATATCTGTGTTTAAGTAGGCAATGCTCTAAGTCAAGGTCAGTCTGTTCTCCCAGAGCACTCCTGTATCGACATGTATATTCCCTCTAAAAACTGTATCTCAGAAGTCTTCATTTTAGGAAATATTCCCAAATGGCAGCTGAATGTGAAAAGTATATAGAACTTTCTGGAGCACTGGAAATTTACAGCCTACACAGAAGCATGCACAAATGAATGTCTTGATTCATTGATTTACGTATAAATTCATATTATTGAGATTTTATTTTCTAAGAGTATCTTACATCTTTTATATTGACTCATGTCTAGAATTAAAGGAAAAGGATAAAATATTGCTTTACATTTCAATTGTCTAAGGTTCCCTTAGTAATGCTGAACATAAACTCTTTAAAGAGAGGGAAAAATAAAACTCTATCTAAGCCTTGCTGTTAAGCTGTGTCAGTTTCTTCATTAGAATTAATATATGGGAATTAGCATAAATTTTCCCTATTGAAATTGGATAAGAATATATAAAATAAACATGATTCCAAATACCGTTGAGACATTGATTTCTTCCATTATCTTTCAACAGTCTGTGGGACTAAAATCTGGGTAGCAGTTGAAAGGAGGTGGATCATCTATCTTTTAATTGTAAAAAAAAAAAAAAAGTTAAATGCAGCCAGAGATGTTTTAAAAATATTTACAGCTGATATTATATGTATATTTTTTTTGGTGGAACAGTAAAAATTAGTTTTAATTCATTTCTTAAACCAGTAGTAGCCTTATTTGAGTGTTCCCACTTAAAAAGTGGCTCTTACAATAACAAGATACTCCTCCCAGACTGAAATATTGTATTGTATGTTCGTCTTGCTACAATTTGGTCTTCTAGTCTTACACTCCGTGCAATTTAAGTTCCAAAGGCCAGTGTATTGTTAAGCACTACATTCTTATCTCCTTTATCTTTGAACACCTTTGTTTACCTTCTACATTTAATGTCAGGCTCAATAACCCTGTTTTTGTCAGGAGGTCTTCCAGTGTTCTCTAGTGTTTTTCTGGGACTTGTTGGCTTGTCTATGTTCTTTATTCATTTTACATTCATATCTGCAGGTTTGTTTTCTGTTCATTATATATGTAACAAAAGCATTCATTTCTGAAAAAAATGAGGTGTGTTAGTTGGTCAGATTACTTTTTTAGGCATTAGATCTTTAAAAATAAAGACTTTAACTCTGTGAAAGCTGGCAAACCAGTGAGATCTCTGACAAACTCATGTTAAATAATTTTCACATCATAGGATTTTGCCTGTTAACTGTGCCAGCATTTAACTTCTTCTTAGGTACAGAATCACAGAATATTCTGAGCTGGTATCACAGAGTCCAGCTCTAAAATAAATGAGCCATATGAGGATCAAACCCTCAGCTTTGGCATTATGAGCATTGTCCACTAACCAACTGAGATAAATATTGTTTAGTGCTATATACAACCACCTTTACCTGAGGTGCAATAAATCTAGGAATCAAGCATATATTTCAAGCCAGTCTTGCAAGAACACTCAGTCATATAAACAGTAGAGATATGAAAAATTTCCTATAGAAATTCATCTCACTTCCTTAGAACCATATCTTCAGATGGCTGGGATAGCATTCCTGGAGATGCTATCATAGATGCATATCTTGTGATAGAAGCACCAGCTATTCTGTATTTGGGTTGTGTGCCCTAATACACATTCAGTCTCCAGAGCCAAATTCCTAATTTCCAGAACTATAAGACAAGTGACTCCTATAAAACTTAAATAGTTATTTTTCTCTACTTAGCCTAGGAAATAGTACATTCAGTAACCATCAGCCTGAAGTGTCACACAATTAATCTTTCCCCACAATAATTTGTAGTCAGTAGGCAAATGAACAAGAATGTTAAAAAATAGCTTAAATGTGTTACAAAAATGTTGAATGTTAAAAAAAGATCTTTACTGCAGATACTATTGAACTGTACTCAGATTCGAAATGCTGACGCCAGACTCGGAGAAAGATGTGAAGCAGCCAGGTGTAAAAAAGTGGAGGCAAAGTTTAGCTGCTTTCTTGGTGCCTATATTTGTTAGTAGTGAGACATTATGATTCATTCTAATCAGTTTCTCACTCTAAATCTCTTAGTAGTAATTCCAAATATTTTAGATTTTGTTGTTTGGCAACTCCTGAATACTAATTATTTCCATTGTTACTGGAGACAAAATTATGGGACAGGGAGAAGATAAAAAGGCTATAGAACATTTTTGTTATTGCTCAGCACAATGCATGTGACTAAGAAAAGACATGAGTGCTGTGCATTCTCACTACGCTCAACCTCAGCCTGATTCATCCAGACTGTGGTCTTTTCACCCTCATAAAATATTTGTAAGCCTTTTTATTGTGTACTCAAGATTTCTAGGCCAGTTATTTACAGGAAATAATATTTTAAGTCAGCAACCAGAAAGTACTGTCAGAACATAAGCTTCCCATACCCTAAACCCACCCATTAGATTCTGCTGCTGCCAAAATCTGAAGCAGTTGGAACCCAGACGCCTATGGACAACAGAGTGAGGGTAATATCCCCAGGTGCTGAGAAGCCAGCTGCTGAAACCACGCCAAACAGCTCCTGGTGATCATGATGAACAGGACAACACCCCAATACCTCTGCTCTGGGAATGCACCTGGCCTCCAGGGTGTTTCCCGAACAGCTGGATGGAGTGGAGGGCACCAGAGCCATGGTGTAGGGACCCTTGTCCCCACAGCTGCCCTGTCTCCACTCATCCACTTCACACTAATGTGTAAACATGTACTTTTTATTTCTACTTTAAGAACAGGGAGGGTTCTTCAAAGGACTCCTTTTTAAGGAGGCATATAGGAATTTTAGGTATGAATTCTTAAAAAGCTTTTTGTAATTGTATTGACAGCACACTCGTGAACATCTTTGAAAATACAGCTGCATTCTCTTAATGCATAACTAGAGAATCAATTTTTGAAACATGGAGGTTTTGAGGGGAAAATGGGGGCTCAACAACTTTTCTCCTGAATTTTCTAAAATTGTTAAGGATATTTTTTAAAAAAATCATTCTACAACAGTCATGAACACACCACACTGTTTATATTTAGTCTTTCTGGATGTTTAAACACTCTTTGATGGGAAGGTTATCTTGTAATTGAATGTGTGTGCTCAGTATATAGTGAAAGAAATTCTTACTCTGAGTACAAAGGGACTTCATTTTATAAGCATTTCTTGCATGAGTGAGCTAGGACTGCTATGTTATTCAGAGTCACTCTACTTTATTTGAACTCAGATACCAAATCAATGAAATTGCCATCACAATTCTAAGCAAATCTTGAACCCAGACAAATAACAAGACTAAAGTCCAGTAAGAAAATACCCTAAGTGGAAAAGTTCTACTGTTGTTGAAATGTTAACAATAGGAAGGGTTACAGATCATGAATTTGTTTTTCTTGACAAGCTACTGCTGTCAGTAAAAACAAGACAGAAAAGCAGTGCTTTGACTGACTGGCACTGACCTCTGTCAGTTACTTTGTCAGAGGAAAATATGGCAAGATGTCACTGTGATCACGAACAGGCTCATAAATGCTCAAATCTCCACCTCATATTTTGGAACACTCAGATTTCAAACACATATGAATTAGTTTGGCAAAATTGTGTTTTGCTGATTTGTTGGCAAGGGAGTTGATTACTATATTATGCCAAACCACTAGAGCAAATGCATGTGAATGTTTCTGGAGTTCCTCAAAAGGTTAAATGTTAAACTGTGATGACAGCAGCTGGGGAGACAAGCCTGAATTTGTGCACAGTATACATTCTCAACTCTGCTCACAAATTTATGCCACTGTAGGGTGTAAGGCATCAGGTCTGCACACAGCTACACTGTTGTCCGGCTGTGGGAACGTTTCCCCAGTCATCTGGTACTTCAGCAGAGTTCATCAAAGCTGTTATTTCTATGAATGAGGAAAGGAGGAAAAGCAAAGCTGTAAGCAATGGGAAGCCTGTCACTGAGTTTGTCTGCATCACACAATCCATGTGAACTCAGCGTGCCAAGAGTACCAGGGAAGTGGGCAAGGAGGCCGGGTCTTTTTACCTCTCCACAGAGGGTGCTACTGCCTGCAGAAGAGGTTGAACTACTGAGGAGGGGATTAACCCTCACAGTGTGAGGACATTTGGATCAGAATGGCAGCAAGTTAGGCTGTTGGATCAGGCATGTGGGGACTGAATGAGTCTCTCTGCCAGAGTACAAAAGAAAAAATTGTTTGGAAGGTTACAAGAATTTTGCAGTGTTAAAAGTCTAAAAATATAACTGTTATTCACCAGTAAGAAACTCTGTTCAGAGTAAAGGTTGTCTTATTTTGTGAGAATTTTATAACACACAGGTGATGTGATTAATCTGTAGTTTTTGGCAGGATATGAAGGGCTTCGAGTTTTAACAATTTGCACAGAAAATGTGAGGTGCTAAAACAATTATGAAATACAAGTCAATGTAAGTGGTCTTTAACAACACAATATGACTTTCAGAAAAAAAAATTAAATATCACAGCAATACAAGTAGGTGATAATGGCATTTTTATTATGAAAACTGTATACTTACTTATGCATATGCATATTTACAAGAAATGTCCCAACAGACTAAGCAACTACCTCCTTACACTGTGGGAAAGAGAGGTATAAGAATATACTGATAATAAAGAAGAGAGGTTTAAGAAGCGCATTTGCTAGGAGCTTTACTGAATTTTTAACCATATGATATAAGACATTCCAAATAAATTTTAGTTTTCTAACAAGCCTTCCAGAAAACTAGTGTGGTATCTGAAATAAATAGAGGTGTAATCTGATTCCACAGTCAATTCTGCAGTGCTAAAAGTAGAAACAAAAAACAAAGGAACAAAAGATCCTCAAGTTTGTTGTTTCTTTTGCTACAAATACTACATAGAATAGAAAAAAACCTGCTTAATGAAAGTGTTGAAATACATTGTCATAGTTCTGAAAGTCAGATGCAAAGAGTGTGTATATTTGCTAGCTGTAAGTGAACCATATACATGCTAAATACTTACTAGATACACATATATTCATGCATTGCTGTAAATAGTAGATACTATGGTACATTCTTTCTTTTCTGGAACTTGTCTGGAACATTACACTTGGAATTAATGCAAAACCCTCACATACAACAAAGAGTCATGTTAAACACATGTCACCTTGGAAAAATAAGGATTAGTCTTAGAGAGATACTTTGCTGTATCTTCTTCAGTTTCTGTGTTAATTCAGGAAGACTGCTGTGGAGACTACCAGAAATGAAGAAGCATGCTCAGATTATAAATATTCTGGTTCCTGCCTTGATGAATGCAATGCTGATTGCTTCCTAAAGATGCAGCCACTTGTGTTAGCACATTCCAATGGACAAAGGCACATAAAAAGGAACCAAGAAAAATCTGGAAAAACCTGGAACAAATTGATAAGGCCCAGCTTTGCACTGAAAGTAATTTTCACAAAAATCTGTTCATATCTGTCTGCCTAGCTGTTATAAGCAGTTAATCTCTTAAGAACAAAAGCTATTATAATAATTTGTTCAAATTAATAATATTTATTGTATTACATAATCCTATGTGGTAAAAAACAACATAGAAGCCCTGAATTTGAGTTATGCTTTTTTCAAGGAACATGGTGTCAGTAAGGACTTTTGCACATCTTTTAACTCAGCATCAGTTAATGCTATTGAACTGGAAATCTTAATGTCCAGGACAGTAGAAGAGCATACGTATTATTTGTCACTCTTCTTCCTCCAACTGTTCAGAATATTTCTTCTTTTTTGAAAAATTTTTATTTTTCCTTTTTATGAATTAGCTGTAGTGTTTACCAGATACTAGATATTGAGCTAAAGTTCTAAGAAACACTGACTTTGTTTTCGTTTTATTTTTACCTTTGTCCTAAATAATTAAAGATCTGAGTTGATTAATAAAGCATTTGGAAAACCCTTGAATATTCAACAGTTTCCAATATTATGCTGATGTAGGATTTAATTTAAAGCATTGTCACTTAGGGGTTTTAAAAGGCTAGCACATATCTGAGATGTAACCCATCTGTTCATATAGAACAATTGTCTGTGTATTTTTGTATGAGGGACTATGTCAGTGGAAGAGGTGTGTTCCCTGGCAAGTGATCAGTAGGCAAAGGGTACCTGAACGGAACAATAGTAAACGGAAAAAGAAATGTGTATGGGAAAGACTAAGAGCAAATGCACAAAGGGTGAAGACGGAGCACCGGTTATCTCTGGGGATGAGAGGAAGAGGTGTATGGGTATACAGCTACTTAAAAGCATAAAAAAATACATAATGTTCATAGGGAAAAACAAAATATTCACTGTCGGTCTGTATTTTATTTCTGCAGAATTTTCTTCTGTTTGTTGTTTTTTTTCCACAGTCATAATAGCTAAGGTAATGAAGAGGGTAAAAAAATCCCCAGTATTGATATTCATTTAGATGTTAGCATTTCGTTTCCATGAAAAATGCAGTAGATGTATCAATAAACTTGCTGAATCCTACAAAGATTATAAAAAAAAAATATAAGTAACTTGATTCTGAATGAAGTTTAAGATTCTAAACATCAATGTATCTTCAAAAATAATAAAAATAAGTGTACTGAAACTTCTAATATGTGACCTGGGAGGCTGATTTTCACAAATAATGAGTTGAGGTTTTCCATCTTCCATTGAATTTATCTGGCAATTATTACAGAAGTGAATTTGGTAGAAGAATAAAGATGGAAAGAGGGAAAGGACAGACAAAAAAAATCAGAAAAATCCTAGAATAGATCTCAAAACTGAATAATCATGTGCTTTTTAAAAACTAAATATTAATTATCTTACTTGATGTACTTGGTCAATTTCTTTCATTCCTTCACATGTCTGTTGACAGTCTATGTTTCTAGCAGGTGGGAGAAGAATGTATCAGATGAGAAGGGGGAGAAGAAGGTTTTGTCAGATACAGCTGGTTTTGTGAAATAGAATCTGTGCGTCTGAATGGAAGACTAATTTTATGAGTGACATCTACCCGGGGCTGTCTTGTCTGACATGACAAGACACTGTAGAAGGAGATGTGTGAAAAGACAGGACTGAAACATCAGGCCATGTAAATGTCATAGTGGTAATGCATCATGCATTCCATCATGGGAAATTAAAAGGTTAATGACAATCCCTGTTTTCCAAAACAATACACTTTCCAATTTTTAAATGTTTTGTCAGCAAAGGGAAAACAACGTCTAGGGGAATGTGGGAGAAAACATAAACCCCTCTAACATCTGTTCTGGTTTTTACTCATGAAATAAGCCCAGGAAGATGAAACGGATTTGAGAATGTTTTCTGGGTGTGCTCTACTGTGGCTCAACCTCAAGGGCACAATAAACTTAGAACAAGTGCTTAGAAACAGATCAAAGATCCAATGAATTATTTTGCATTTTTAACCTCTGACCAAAACACCATATCCTGAATACTGTTGCTGTTAATTGGAGAGCTTAAAAGATAAGTAGCATACAGGGACAACCATTGCCATAGGAAAGTAAAACTGTGTGATTAATTATGGCATATTCCCTTGTCTATTCAATATGTTTATGTAAAACTTTTTTTATTCTTTCAGCAATAACATTAGAACTTTTCCCCTATTAAGTAATATTAAAATCATGCATATGAAAATTTAGAAGGTGAGAATGTGCATAAATATCTATTGATCTTATTGCTACTTGCGTAAAAAAAAATAAAACAAATCTGAGTGAAAGGTGTTCAATTATAATTTTCACAGTTTAGTGGCAAAAGTATTTTAAATTTATTTTAAAATCTAGGTCTATTTTGAAGAGATCAATACTTAAGCAGCTCCATTTTCAATTTTCATATTGGTATATAACCCAAAGATATTTCTTTAAATTTCATTGAAAAGTCAATGTATTCTTTTCAGTCTGTCTTGAATAATAAGATGGTTCTGGATCAAGTTGGCTCTCTGGTAAATATTGAGCATCAAATTATTTATATAAATTAATACAAAAGACTTTGAGTTATGTGCATTCAGTTTGATGACATTATTTGTTATTTTCTTGTGTTTTAGTGAGTAGTTACCAAAATATGTGAAATTCTTTCTGATGATTACAAAACAGGAAAAGAAGTGTTACTGAATTTCAGTTTCATGAACTGAAATTGAAATTCATAGCAGTTCAGCATATTTCAACAACCAAGTACTACTGAATAGTGGATAAATGTTTTTATTTGCATGTATAATTGCTTCCTTAAACAATAACAGAAATGCTACATTATACATATGAAAATCCTAGGATATGAATATGATTGAATTAAATAGGCTTTTGTAATTTAAATTAATAACCTTAAATCCTGTATTTTGTATATTGACAGGTCTGTGTCTCTGACCAGATTGCTGTTCTGGTTCAACCATATACTCAGTGAAATGGAACTAAGAGCTTGAAATTCACTCAAGATTACAGGATTCATTTATAAACATTTACTGGGTAGTAAGAAAATGTTATGGTCTACAAAACTCTACATTTTACCCTATTACTGGATTTAAAGAGAAATATATAAAAGTAGGAGATTATTCCTTTTAGAGTTAACTGTGGTCCTCTTCCTTGTTTTATTAAAAGGATAGCCTCTTGATTTTCATACCTGGGTATAGGATCCATAGCTTTAGATTCAGAAGAAATTCTGCTCATAAATATTTTCAGCATCAAAATATAACTTCTATGTCTATATTTTACTTTTCCCAACCTTCTGATCATACTTTTTTGCTATGTGTGGTGGTGGACATTTATACCTGTTAGTTTGGTCTTTCATGCCAAATATAACAATTTTAGAATTTGCAGTCATATTGTGTAACAAAAAAAGACTAGTATGCAGGGACTGATCTTTATTAATTACCTGTAATTATTAGCTGGCACCTTAGGGTTTGGTTTGTTGGTTTGGGAGTTTTGATAAATGAAAAAGTTCTGCTTAACATAATCAGTAGCAATTAAAAGAATTACTTATAGCATTTTCATTTTTTTAACATAAGGTCAAGAAAAAAAAGGTGATTCCATTTCATTAAAATGTAAATATGTCAACCAAACTTTAGATAACAGAGTATTAATTATTTAATTAACAGGATAAAACCTTCCTAAAAGCAAACAGCAGATTCAATAATACCAGTCTGAGCACAGGTAATAACTGATTTCAATGGAGAAATACTGTCTTCAGTGAAAAGGTCTTTTCATAAAATCATGAGCTTGAATATATAATGGTTTATCTTTAGTGAATATATTCATGGCAAAATAAAAGGCTGAATAAAATTGAAAGAAAGCTATCAGCTGTATCACAATTTCAGGTTAGCCAATTTAGATTTACTTCAACAGTTTTTCTAAATAAAGCTTTGATAGGTTTCTTGAAAGAAAAGTGCAATTTTCTATTACATTGTTCTATTTACATAAGTTTTGAGAAGTATAACCATTCTTGGTAAAAAAGTAAGCACTTGTACTCTATATAGCTCTGAACATTAATGATTATGTGCAAAATACATCTAGCAAATCCATTTCTCTTCTGTAATTCCAATAGAGTTGCTGTTGCTGAACTCAGAGAATAATTTAGTTCTGTGTGCTTTAAGACTAATGGCTAAAACTACAAGAGAGGCTAATCCTCAAACACCAGTATTAAACTTATCAATTTAATATACAGGTTCTCAATGCATTTTTCTATTTGTCTTTTAATTCTGGAGTCACCCATAGACCACAGGCAAAGATTTTAAACTTTTTATTGGTAAATTTAACCTGTGTGTTTCAAGGCATCTCTACAAATGCTAAAACATTCACTGTGCTTAAGGTTGTACAATAGCAGTTACCAATAGTTGTTGCTCAAATGTGTAAACATTTTTACTCCAGGTTTAGGCACATGCAATAGCTTTTAACACAATTTGGATAATTTTTTTTTCTTAATTTCATCACTTGAACCCATTGACAAAGTGACGTCAGGATGGCTAGGAGGGAGGTTATGCACAGACTGAATCAGTTGTATCCACTGCAGCTTTCCAGGTAGCTGAACAAAAGCATAAATCTGTAGTTAAAGCTTTTCATAAAGCTTGTTCACAGGCAGAAAGTTGTGTGTCTAAAGCAACATTAGTGGACAGAAGAAAACAGGTCCTTCCTTTAGCATTTAAGTACAACTTGTAACTCATTTAGGCTTCAAAACCATGAGAGTTGTCTCTATGATGTCACTAACACATCAATTATCTACTAGAATCTCTGGGTAGTTCGGTACAACTGACACAACTTTCCTACTGTTGTGACACTGACTTTTGCTACTTTGTGCTGTGCCACTATTTTCTTTAGCTTGTTACCATCCACAGTTGAGTCCCTCTCATTTTCAGGCTTGATTTATTAGAATAGCAGACTTCACATAATATCTTAGAAAAAATATAGTTGTGTTCATCCTGCACTGGATAGGAAGATGGATAACAAATGACCTCTTGAAATTTGTTTCATATCTATGCTATAGGCACCCTACAGCATTCTCCTGGAGAAACTAAATTCCTGTGGCTTGGACAGATGCACTTGTAGCTGGGTAAAAAAATTGACCAGATGGCCAGGCCCAGAGAGTGGTGGTGAATGGAGTTACAACCAGATGGGAGCCAGCCAGTAGTGGTGTTCCCCAGGGCACAGTACTGGGGCCAGTCCTGTTTAATATCTTCACTGAGTCTCTGGACAAGAGGATTGAGGGCACGCTCAGTCAGTTTTGGATGACAGCAGCTTGGGTGGGAGTGTTGATCTGCTGCAGGGTAGCAAGTCTCGGCAGGGGGACCTAGACTGGATTGGTTGATGCCAGAAAATTGTATGAGATTCAAAATGACAAAGTGTAAGTGCTACACTTGGATCACAACAACCCCATCAAGTGCTACTGGCTTGGAGAAGACTGGCTGGAAAGCTGCCTGGGGGAAAAGGAGCTGGGGGTGCTGGTGACAGGAGCTGAACAGGAGGCAGTGTGTTCCCAGGTGGCCAAGAAGGCCAACGACATCCTGGCCTGTACCAGTAATAGTGTGGCCAGCAGGACCAGGGCAGTGATTGTCCCGCTGTACTCAGGCCACACCTCAAATCCTGTGTCCAGTTCTGCGCCCCTTGCTTCAAGAAAGACACTGAAGTGCTGGAGTGTGTCCAGAGAAGGACAATGGAGCTGGTGAAGCTTCTGAAGCCCAAGTCCCCTGAGGAGCTGCTGAAGGAGCTGGGGATATTTAGTCTGAGAAAGGAAAGCTCAGGGGGAACCTTGTCACTCTCTGCAACTGCCTGAAAGGAGGTTTTGGACGGGTGGGGATTGGTCTTTTCTCCCAGTTAACAAGTAACAGAATGAGAGGATAATATGTTAAACATTACCTGTAATGCATTCTAGGCATTTAATTTATCTTGTTGAATAGTAAAGAGCTGTTTAAAATGGGGCAGTCTTATGCAGTTTACTTTTTTGGAGTCCATAAATAAAACAACATGGAAAGAAACACAGAATTCTAGGGAATTCTTCTCACTTGCAGGGCCACTGGATTAGCAAGGTCCCAAGTAAATGTGTAGTTGAAGATTTTCATTGGAAATAAAGAGATATATTTTGTCTGTGTTGGTTTGAGGTTAGGTAGCCACTGAGTGGCAATTGAAAGGACATTGAGTGTGAGGCATGAGAGCAGACTGGTAGGGAGCTTTCCAAAGTATCCCTTCAGTTACTTTAACAGCACTAATATCTTGAGAGCAGCTCTATTTAGATGAATCAAAAATCCTACTGTATAGGAAAAAAACACATTTTGTGTATTAGATGTCTATTTCTCTTTCATAATTTTGAAGGATGGTCATGGCTAGAGCAATGGCAAAAAAAGTAACTTATTTATAGTGCCAGTGAAGAAGTTTATTCCTAGTCAGTTGTGTGAAAATAAATTTCAAACAGACCAGGTCAAAACCAGAATATTTTATTCGGCTCTCTAGTATTATATTCAAACACACAGAGACTAAGAAAACACTTAAGAAATAATAATCTTCCCCAATGGCACAAATATTCCTAAACAAATCATTCTGCCAGATCAACTGCTGCACACCTACATTGGTCTAAAACAAGAATATGTTTTCAGGTATTGTATGGCTACATTAGCCTAAAATAAGAATGTTTTCAGGTACTGTATGTCTACTCCTTATGAAGTTACCACACAGCAGGATGGTTGGCTCATGGCTATTACAGATTCTAGTAGCATCTGCTGATAAATGTTGGTTCTTCTATTGGTGATGTCTTAATAGTAGCCACTGAAGTTATATAAACTTCTTAGTATTCTTTAATCACCACTGAATAGAAAGATAATTTTAAAATTAAGAGTAAAGCTTTATTGCATTTATGTTAGTTCACCAAAATTGCCAAAAAGTCATGGAGTTTCTAAAGACTGCTCACTTCTAACATAACTCTATTTTACAAGAGTATTATTCCAATTGTTCATCTCTCAATATGCAGAGATTATTATTTAATACATTTCAGTCAAATTGTGGAAAGAGCAAAACTCACTGACACTTCTGAGACTTCTATTCACCAATGTCTTTATTATAACAGTTTCTCAAATATAATTGCTCTGAAATTCATTTTCTAATGCTACAGTTTCAATTGTTGGCTCAAGAGTGAATTACGAACAAGAGCCTAGATACCCAGAGGAGTCTTTGAGGGCTTGGACTTAGGTATTGCTGTTGTATTAGCAACTATGCAGTAGCTGTGCCTTTGACCTTCATTTAATTGCAAAAGATGATCTATAATAACTTTGTATGAAATGTAAATAAATGTCAACTGGTGTAGTAACAGGCTAATTTATTCATTAGAATAACAATTGCAAAACAAATGTAGTATTCATTAATAAAAACCAGCATATATTGAGGCTGGGAAAGCACTGTAGCTGTGTGGCTCGTCCAGTAAGTATATTGGCATGCAAAGTTACAACTCTGGCACAGAAAATGCAAATGAATTGGGGGAAAAGCAAACTGGAACACTGTTACTGTGCTGTTGGTATCAAAGTTTCTCAGTGATCAGTCTGGGGAGCAATTTAATTCAATTTTTTTTAAACTGCCACAGAAGTGTGAAGTTCTGATTAAAATTCCAGTGAGCGAAACTGGAGGACACAGTACATAAAGGAGTTAAAATAGCCATATAGTCAGAAGTGAATGATCTTGAGGATGATGATTTGTTCTTTAAGCTAGTTAGTAGAGATGAGATGCAACTTACTAGTATAAAGTGTAAGTCATGCTCACAGGGAGTAGACAAATGATTCCTAATTTTCAGGCAAAATTACCTAATTTAACTAGGTAACAGTAGTTAGTTCTTCATTGCCATCTCAGTTAGACTGAGATGGGTTATGGAGAAACAGTTTTTAGAACATATTAGGGAGGAGTAACAGGGAAAGACAGTAAGGAGCAGCGGGAGACAGAGGAGCAAGAGCCTCTTTATTGGCACAGACAGTCCCAGA
Source organism: Pardalotus punctatus (assembly GCA_013400915.1). Classification (NCBI taxonomy): domain Eukaryota; kingdom Metazoa; phylum Chordata; class Aves; order Passeriformes; family Pardalotidae; genus Pardalotus; species Pardalotus punctatus. Next base: position 135,044 of record VZTX01029429.1, read on the forward strand.
AGATGATGCGTGTCCTCAGCCTTGGCACTACAGTGGTCAGAATTCTTGCTGTTGATTTAGACCATGTGATATTCCAATTTAATCCAAATGTGAAAATTGCCACATTGATGCCCAGATTATGCTTATTATAAGGGGAAATCATTTATGTTTTAAGGGCATCTCAACAGAAAAAGATTTGGTCAGTTCATTTGATTCATAAAATTCAGTTCAGAAATGCTTCACCACCATCCCTGCTCTGATGAAAAATGCAAAATAAAACTTGCACCATTTTATAAGAAAGCCTTCTTAAGGATTTTTTAAAATATTAGCATTTCACTGTTCCTTTTTACTGAGTTGAAATTACATGTGAAAATAGTTTTGACTTTTGAAAGAATAAACCAATTTTCTGCAAGTTATAATATTGTGTGGTGAGGTTGAGGAAAGATGGTTGGGGATAAAATCAGAGGAAACTGGGAAGTTTTATTCACATCGTAATAGAAGTGATAACGGTACCGAAATTATGGGGTTGCTACTCTCTGGATGGAATACAGCTGACATGATCAAATACTATTCCTGATGATTCCCCACACCCACAATCTGCAACCGTAATCACCTGCTAAGGGAGATGGGACAGAGGGTGGTGAAGCAGAGTGGAGACACCTCAGCCAGGCTTTGTTGAAATCCTTGCTGGGAGATGAGAAACCACGTAACACCTGTCAGCCAGGGAAGGAGACGCCTTGTTGCTGAGCCAGCAACTGTGTCAAAATTGCTGTCCTCAAATGAACTTGTTTTTCATAACATAATTGAAATATGAATGCACACCTCATCCCAGACGTACCTGCCTCCAGTGTGCAAGCACCCCTCACTGGGCATGTGCTCTATATTTTATAGACTATATGCCAATCAGTAACAAAGACATGTATGATTAGAGTCACTCAAGCTCCATCTAACACAAAGAAATACTATAAGAGTAAGGCCAGAATGGGGAAAAGCTAGGTAAGACTCCACCATAACTGCTGGGATTGGTTAACGGGCTGTACCTGTCTTGTTCCCTGTGGAGATACCAATTGGGTAAGAATCATACTCTGTGCACCCTGAATAGTTCATTGGGGATTAGAGCTTGTCTGTGTATTGCTTTGAGTACATTTTTGCAGTCAGATACTATCACCATCAGCCCTTGAACCTTAACCTGCCACAATTTTACATTAAAAAAGATTATGTTTGTTTTGGTGTGAGTCCTTTGTGGGTACTGGCAGTCACCAGCAGCAGGTAACATACTCAAATAAAGTGGAAGGTCTGCTGAGAAGTCCTAAAGTGGGAAGACCTGCTGAAGGGTCTGCTTGATGCTGTTGGTGTGTCCTTGAATAAGTCAGGCAAAGTGCTTTCCGATCCAGCAGGACTGTGAAAGTTTCTCCCCAACAGGATGCTGACAGACTGGTCAGGCACAAGGGTCTCAGCTTTCCTGGGGTGCTGACAGACAAATCAGACAATGAGGGTTTTGTACTTGCTGTGTTGTTCAAGAACACACATAACTAGAGGATGATATTGCCCTATGCTTTTAAGAAGCTTATGAATATAAGAGGTATGGGTCCAATGTGATTAAGTTATTACTGATAAATAAGTCCAGACAAAAAAAAAGCTACCAAAACTAAAGAAGGAATAAACAGGGTAATTCTGCAGAATGGGAATAGGCCATAAATCACAGAAGAGTGAGCGCATCGGGTTTTAGTGTGTTTGGAGCTATGAAAAGAACAAACCAGTATCTATAAATTTAGGGGACTAAACACTAAACATAATTTGCTTGTGTGCAATTTGTGGATACTTTGTTTTCTAGCAAACTAAATAGAAACTGAGACAGCTAATCTCAATTGCCATAAATTCTGCTGCTATAATCTACTATGCAAAATTAATGAACAAAATAACTAAATAAGGAGGCACTCTAAATGAACTAAGCAGCACAATTACACCAAGACCCTCAAAGTGAGATAATGCAAATCCATCCTGGGAAATGTTTGCAATGTGTGCAAAATATGTGTGAAAATAAAAGCATATGGCTATTTCTCACCAAATAGTCTTGCTCACAATACTGCAAACAGTCATGCAAATATATAGCAGCAAAGATAATATGTTATAACAGATTTTGTTTTAAAATGCCTAGAAATGAAGCAGGAACTAAATTTTCAAAAAGGAAGAACTAAGAAATCAAGGTACATGGATTAAATATCTGAGGAGGTAAATATTCACAACAATTGGTACATTCATATACTCTAGTATATCTCTTGAAAAATTATATCAAGACCTGTTCCTAGACATCTACATGTTTTAAATACTTGGGTTTTTCCAAACATACTGTTCACTCAATGCAGAAAAAAACTCTTCAGATTTTAAGAAGCACAAAATTTATATAGAATTAATAGTAAGTTTAAGGTCTTTTTTCTAATCTGATCTGCATACATGCTCAGTGAAACATAACATAAGATATTTGGGGTTTGATCGTTTACACCAAAGCACAAACTGAAATCATACAGCTTTGCTTGACTGGTGGGCTTTGGGTTTTTTTTTTGTCTGGGGTGGTGTTTTGTGTTTTATTTTGAGTTTTGGCTATCTTTTGCCTTTCTATGGAACAGCAATTATCTTTTCTTCTTTTTTTTTTTTTTTTTAGATTATTCAAACAAAAATAGAACAGAACCCATAAATGAAAATAGTAACTTAATTGAACACAGATGTGAGGGAGGAAAATGAATTAATTTTTTGTGTGTAAAAAAGGCATTGTTTTGGTCTGAGCAAAACTGTGAGAAAAATGGTGACAAAGGAGGCTAAACGCCTAGAGAGAGCATTCTAGCTAAACAAGGGGCTCGTGGTTGATGGCAAGTTGAATCAGCAGTGCCCTGGCAGCCAGGAGGGCCAGATGTGTCCTGGGGGCATCAGGCACAGCATTGCCAGCCGGGCAAGGGAGGGGATTGTCCTGCTCTGCTCTCTGCTGGAGTGGCCTCACCTCAAATATTGTGTGCAGTTTTGGTCACCAGAATGTAGGAAGGATTTAAAGCAATTGGAGAACATCCAAAAGAGGGTAAAGAAGATAGTGAAGGATCTAGAGGGGAATCCATATGAGGAATGGTTGAGTTCATTTGGTTTATTCAGCCAGGAGAAGGGATGACTGAGGGAAGAATTTACAGCAGTCTACAACTTCCTCACAACAGCAAGAGGAGGGGCAGGCACTCATCTCTTTTTTCTAGTGGCCAGTGACAGGACCCAAGGGAACAGCATGGAGTATGTTACTGGTTAAAGCTAAATGAGCATCTAGGAAAATTCCTAGTCACCTTTACTTTAGTTTGCCCCTTTATAAACATCTCAGTCGAAAAGAATTGCAGGTAAAGTTTTGTTGAATTCCAAGCTTCATCATCTGACATTATAAAGCCTTTTATGACTATTACTCCAAAAGATACTGTAGGTACTCAAAAAAGATGAGAAACATATAACTTATCTGCTTAAGCTGGTTAATATTTCCACAAATTGGCTGGACAAATATTGAACCAACACAGGTTTTGGTGACGTAGCATTATTACTTATTGCCCATGGAAATAACTAAGACATGTAAGTATCCAAAACCTAGCAGTCACAAAGAAGAATGAAAAGTGGTGAATAAAATCCCCTCTTTTTGACTGCTAAACTGTTTCTGTCACACATAATGAGTGCTATATAAAAATCCATTTAACAACAATGTCACTGAGCCCTGTCTTACAGATCTCTCCAAGACCAATGAATAATGTTTCACAACTACATAAAGATCCAGGGACGAAACCAAATTTGAAGGTCTAATCACATAAAGAGTTTCACAATCTATTCAGATTAATTTTTCTGAGTGTTGCTTATGCTGTCTATTTCTCTGTAAGCCTGTTTAAAATGATAATATACGTAATACCTATTTGCAATACCTAAGACGTAATCTTGCCCATTCAAATTCAACACATACTAATTTCGTCAAGACTCTTGAACACTTTATAGTGCTAATTATGTCTATTACTGTCATTTACTTTGAAATGATATATGGGCGCCCTTCTGAAATAGAAATCCCCAATTTTGCTTAGTAATGAAGAAAGTTCTATTTCAGTAAGCCTTTCTGATCTAATGACTCTGATTTCATTTAGAAATAATAGGTTTACTTGTCCAAAGAATGGTGACACATATGTTTAATGCAGATAACTGACTGCTTATCAAATTTGTTCTAATTAGACATTTTTGTATTATAGGATTAGTCTAGACCCTTTTGGGACACTGTACAAAAAGTATATGTAATTCACAAGTTAGAGGACTTTCTGAAAGCAATTTTGCATTTTTGTCATGCTGCTTCTCCAATGTACATGGGGTTAAGCATAGTACTAAAAATAGTCAAAGCCATTAGAATAAAGCTGAGAAACCTTTGATTCTAATTAAGTTTGAACCTGATACATTGCATATGTCTGTGTCTTTCTTTGTGCATCTATGAATTTGTTCATCTTTTCATGAACATGAATCCCAATTCAATCACCTTTTTGTTATGAAGCACTAATTTACATAATTGTACACTATAGTTTCCAATGTGAATAACCTTTGAAAAAAATGAATTACTAGAAAAGCAAGTCTCTTCTTCCTTTAGTCTGGGAACAAGATAAAATGGCTTTGTACTTGAGATTTTGTTTGTTTGTTGAAGACACAGTATACTTTATTTACAGTTGTGTCCTCATATTGAAGGCATGGCTAAAGATGAAAATTCTAGTCCTGAGCAGGTGAAACATTTAAATCCTGTGGAGAATCTGCACTTATAATATTATATGTATCTTTTAGTTTTGTTTTGAATCTAGTTTTATCGGAGAAAGCTAATTCCTTTTTGTAAGATAAACATGAGATGATCAATCTTTTGTTGTATGATGCCAGAAGGCTGATGTATTTAAGATCTTCTTTGCTCTACACTGAACTGTAAAGATACCTGAAGCTGATATCATGCCTGATAATCATTGACACCAATCACTGTAGAAAAGGAAAAGTGGAGGGAAGACTTGATCTTTCAAGAATGCTAAAAATTACATGAACAAGGAAGGAGGTCACTTGTTTTTCATGTACATTTTGGATACAGCTGGAAAGCATTACAAAGAATTAAGGAATTTTATCAGAAAAAAAATGTTATCAACTGCTTGCTTCTAAGGAGATGAAGAGAACAGGAGTGGAGTGGAAGGAATCCAATTCTAAAAGTCACATCACAGTAAAGCAGAGATTTAGGAAAGAAGATGAGTTCAGAATACATTATATGCCTTCTATTTGTTTTGTTTTAGGTCAGAGGCCAGAGTTAAAGATACAAAGCTAGGACATACACCAGTTGGAAAGAAAATCTAAGGAAGAAAATAAGAAACAGGAAGAGTAGTACTGACAAATTTTTGTGAGAAACCCAAAGCAGCATGGTGTTATACTGATAAGAAAGGGAGAAAAACATGAGAAATCTGATTAGTTAGTTTTTCTGAGGATGTTAAACACTTTTTTTCTAGAGGAAGACAAATTTTAAGAGAAATCAGAGAAAGCAATTAGTGGTTTATGCAAGTCACCAAAGTTTCATAACTCTTGGAGATATGGCTGGGTATTTGATGTACTCAGGTATTAATTCATTACTATTAATAACAAGAAGTCTTCCTGACCTATGCTGTATGTTAGCATTCACAGCCTGAACCATTTGCTCAGGGATTGCGATGCACATACACACCTCAAAACAGTCTGAATCTTAGCTGAGGACTGATGTGGCTCAACCCCAGCCAGCCACTAAATACAACACATCTGCTCACTCACTTTGCAGGTAATGAAAGCAGTTGCTGGTTTGGCTCTAGTATGGAATGCCAAATCCACTGTGACTGCCAAATTGTGAGGCATTTGAATGTATTTAGTTTATACCATGTGAAGTCTTAGGGAGGTCAAGGTGACTCTTCATGAGATAAGTGCTGCTAGTGACGCATAAGGTCATCACCGTAAACTGATTATCTACATGTCACTTTAAAAGGAATTCACTTATTATTAGAAAATAACAAGATCACACCAGCCTCAACACAACTGACATTCATGTTGAAGAAGATGACAGTAATTGGGTACCAACTTTTGCTGCAAAGAAGCAAAATTTAATTTAATGTTAATTCCACTTTATATAGATATGAAAAACTGAAACAGTTTATTTTAGTGACAGCTATGAAATCAGAAATGGAAAAATACATTAGCATAACAGGAATATTCTTTGGTCGAATAAAAATCGAAAATAACAGGACATGGAGAAAAAATACCAAAGTGCTTAATAAAGTGATAAATAAACCATATACAAGAAAAGAAATACATATAAGAAAATAACTTCTTGACAGAGAAGGATTGACTATCTTAATTAACAAGTACTGGAGTTATTATGTCAAACAGCTAGATTTTACCTAGCAATTGGAAACCTGGCAAGATTTATGAAGTACATTTTTCTATTAATAGCCATCTGTGGAAGTATCAGGAAAAAATGCAGAGAATGCACATTTCAGATTCACATAATGACATCCATCACATCCCTGTAGGGGTACTAGAAAGAGATGTTTAAGTTGTGTACCAATCTCATTTTGCTGATAACGCTTTTCATCAGAAAAGATGAAACAAATGTGACTTTCAAAATTTAATCATGAAGGACAAGGACACTGGATAACAGTAACTGCTTTAAATGTCTCAGGAACTTGCACTGTAAATGTGCATGTTATCAACTCAAAAGCAGACCAACATACTTCAAGGCAAACTACCCAGATTACTTTAGCTCTTGAAGAGGGAAGGACACATAGTACTTTAAATGCATTTTACAGGTTACAAAAGAGAGGTGTATTCTCAGCATCACATAAATATGAAACAATCTGAGGTGAAAAAAACCCATAACCAAAGGTCATTAGATTGTTTTAGCAGGATAAATAACTCCCAACAGCAAAGCACATGTGCAGCATTTCGCCAAAGCTATGACATTGCATTGGTAATATGCCTGAAAGAAACATTTCATATACAGAGTGATGATATATTGACAACTAAAACTGAATAAAAGAAATTACTTTAAAAATATATCCTAAATTACAGAGTATGGTTTTGCAGTTGAAAGATGCAATTGAATTTGCAAGCATGCTGACTAACTTCAGAGAATAATTATAAAGATCTTACTAAGAAAATCAAAAATTATTCACTCAGTCAGAAAACATGATTGTAAAAATGACACTGATGCATATATTAATACTGATGAAACATATATTATAATGTACCAATAAAAAGGGTAAAAAACCACATTTGCCTTTCTAGTCTTGCAGCTAAAAAGAAAAAGGAAAAAGCCTTACAGCTTAGTCAGGGATGGCTATGAAAGGAGTCATAGACAAAGTGTGTATACATTAAATTCATATACAGCCATGTCACTATCAGCATGATTTTTGTGCGTGTTTCCCTTGGGCCTGTTTTCACATACATTTATTCATCTGCTTGGTCAATATGAACAGCTCTTCCCAAATTATTATTATATGTACATAATTAAAGACTAAAGAGTATTTTCCTGAGATGAAAGGTGTTTGTCTCCTCTACCACATCCTTGTGAGACCCCACCTGCAGTGCTGCACCCAGCTCTGGGGTCTTCAGCACAGGAAGGTCATGGACCTGTTTGAATGAGTCCAGAGGAGCGCCATAGAGATGACTGGAAGGATGAAGCAGCTCTTCTATGGTGAAAAACTGAGAGAATTGGGTTTGTTCAGCCTGGAAAAGAGAAGACTTCAGGGTGACCTAATTGCAGCCTTCCTGTATGTGGAGACTACAAGAAAGAAGGAGAGGCAGATTTTACAAGAACATGTAGTGATAGGAAAAGGGGGAACAGATTCAAACTAAAAGAGAGATATTGGATGGAGCTTACTTGCTGTGAGGGTGGTGAGGCACTGGAACAGGCTGCCCACAGAAGTTGTGGATACTCCATCCCAGAAGGTGTTCAAGGACAGGCTGGATGGAGCCCTCAGCAACCTGGTGTAGTGAAAGGTGCTCCTGCTCATGGCAGGGGGGTTGGAATTAGATTATATTTAAAGCTCCTCATAAACCAAGTCATTCTATGATTCTATGATTTTATGATCGCCTCCCATGATTGAGAAAGTAAAGTGAAAAATTAGATCTAGATTGAAGAACCAATCTACACATTCATCTAATTCTCCATCTGATCTTTTAAGAAAGAGTTTTGATATTTTGTTTACAGTTAATTCATACTTAACCATTGTTATTTCTTTCCATTCTGTCTTCATTCCCACTACTACCAAAGATATTGAATACACTGAATAAAATCATCATACTATTCAAAATTAAATGCAGAAATGACAGAACAAATGTGTAAAAAACATTAAATTACTTAGACAGATATATCATATTGATTTTCAATATGAAAGTACTAATCCCAGTAATATACCTTTAATTCCCTAAGAAATCAGACCACACCAACTCTTTCTATGAAGACTGAAAACTTGGTCTCTCTAATGTATATCTAGAAACCAGGATTTTACTTCAGTGGATTGAGCTTTTATCTATAACACTGCAGGATTTTTATTTCCCAGAGTAGCTTACATATAGAGTTAGAAAAGAATTTCCATTGAAGAGAGATTCTCTCCTCATTCTTCCATCTGTAACAGAGGCCAGAACAGACAGAGGTATTTATTTTTTGCCTACTGTGTGCTTTCAACTTCTAGCAATCAGCACTTTATCTGGACTATCATTATGCAATTTGCAAAGAATATCTGACAGAAAGAGTAAAGAATATGAAGCCAGCCTCTTCTCAGTGGTACCTGAAGACGTGAAAAGAAGCACTGGGTACAAACTGGAAGAGTGGAAATTCTGACAGAAAATATTCTGAGGGTAGCTGAACACTGGAATAAGTTTCAAAGACATGTGGAGTCTCTGCCCTTTGAGTTGTTCAAAACCCAAAACCTAAAACCTAAATCCTAACTGGACGCAATCTTAAGCAACCTGTTCCAGCTAATCCTGTTTTAAGCAGGATATTTTTCCAGATGACCTTCAGAGATGCCTTCTAATCTCAGCAAATCTATGATTCTGCGACTCACTTACTCAAGGGTGAGAATATTTTTGATATCCACAAAAAATGCCACACTACAGAACTGCAAATGGTTGTAAGCAAAGCTTGGAAAGCAAAGCTTATGCTGCTGTTTGGATTTATGCCCAGGAGTAATAGAACTCTAGCCTACACCCCTAAATATGCTTCTCAGGCAGAAATGTACCTGCTAGTGTACCAATGAAATTAGCGAAGAGAAAACACTTTGTAAAATTTAAAAAATTGCAGTTTGAAATTGATATTTAATAGTGCCTCACCAAAATCATTATTTGAGTGCTGTCACTTGAGTTTAAATGTAAAAAACCCTAGTCTTCTGCTAAAATTATAATTAATTTCCTTTTCACTCATCTGTAGAAAAATAATATCAAGGTGAAAATGCATATTTCTGTGAAAACCTGGTAAAGGTAATCTGTTTAAAGTAAAAAATAAACCCAAACAAGTTATAAGTATATGCAATGGACTTGTAAAATTAAAATTTCAAGGTAGATGGAAATCTAAATAGCTAAAGAAAGGCTAATGATGCATAAAGTCCTTATTAAACACTTCAGGTGGCCTATCTGAATCATACAGTTTTCCGGCTCATACTGTACTTTCCTGGTCATTACTGACTCTAACAGTAATGGGAAATTTAATTAAGAACTGTTAGATCATGTATATCTTTCAGGTATAAACTTGTAGAATTTTAAATCCTCTTTTTAATGAGGGAGGGATCTACAGAACTGAAGGGCTTGTAATTGGGGAATATACCTGAGGTTTCAACACTTCTTCCTGAGGTGAAGATCTGCCATATAGCAGTCAAATCCTCAAACTATTTACAGAAGTAAATTCACAGGAACCCTTAAACAGTGTTTTTCTTGAAGCCACTGCAAAAAAGCAATAGCTGTATAAATAGGCCATTAGTTGTCCCTTAAAAAGAAAAAAAAAAAAAAAAAAGCATTTAAATATCAACATAGTATGGAAACGCTTAAATAGTAGAAATCAGAAGACACACGAAAGTGTCATTCAGGAATAGCCATATCTGGTTTTGCTCCTTATTTCCTGTAAAGATTGTAAAGATAATATCTGATTTGAAAGAAAAATCCCAGATTAGGATTAGATCTTTTATACTCAGAATAAGAGACTTTTGTCCTAGACTTCGCAGTCAGATAAGAGAGGTTGTGTTTCTATTTAAAGGGCAATTAAGTGATTCATTCTTGTATGACTTTTTGATAATGTACAAATTGGATTCAGATTTTTTTATTTTCTGTTTTGTTCTTGGTACACTCTTCTTTCCCTCTGAACTTTTTCTCAGGATGCCTAGAGGCATATTTACAGGTAAGTAAATGAAGAGGAAAAACATTTTAGGTTTTTAAACACAACTTTATGGCATTTTTCAAATAGAGAATCATAACAACATTAGTGCTTGTAATTTAGATAGAATTTCAGAGAACTATTAGTATTAAGATACTATTCTTAATTAAGAAGTGAATTTTTAATACAATAGGTACTATAATTAGCTGACAGTAGAAAATACCAGGAAACTTTTATAATGATGTAGATAAAAAGGTGGAATTGTGCATTTTTTTTTCTTATTTATGGACAAACAATTAAAATTAAAATAAATGTCATAAAATTTTTTCAAAGTGTTTGACTGAAATGCCTTGGCAACTGCAAGCAGAATAATGAGCAATTATATCTCTAGGATCTAAGTGGTGCAATTATAAGATTCTCAGAATTATCTTTAAATGATATATTTATTTGTTGTACTTCATAAGAAGTAATAGAAAATTAATTGCCTTGAGCTAACCGAGTTATTCCATATTGAATTATTTTTCCTTTTAAAAGACAATTGAAAACAAGGATAGTCATCCCTCTGGGCAGTTTTAAAATACTGTGGCATCTGAAATAAGTTAGTTAACATCACTGGAGAAATGGTAGGAAATAAAATGTACAGATTTTTTGTAATAAAATTACATGTTGGTTGCTATCAAAATCAAACATCAGTCAAAGTAATAGTCTTGTCAGAATTATCACAAGAATTGGACAAGGGCTACTGAAGATAACACACATGGATTAAAGGTGAAAAAATGCCTATCTCGAAGGACTTTGTCTATGCAAAAAAATTAAAACAATTAGGTAATAGAAGTATTACATTAAAGGGTACTAAAAATACCATTTATCCTCTATCCTTGAAAACAACAAAAATTATTTGAATAAAACAGATATACTATGTGGGCATGTCAAAAACATTGGAATTAGTAGTGGAAGTTTGTTGTGTTATCAATTTACCTAGCTTTTGAGTGTTAACTAGTACATGTGATGGTATGGGATAAAGGAACAGTAAACAGACATAGAACTTTGCTTTATCAGGACATGTAACAAGAGATTCAATTTAACAGATTATTTTCTTTCTTAGAAAGCAACAATTTTCAGGCTAGAATCAAAAAGTTTGATTCTAATCATGGTAAATTAGGAGTAACTTCAGCAGATTATGGCCATTTTCTCTTCCCTACTTTTTATCTGGGAAATAATGTGTGCATACCTTATTAATCAATCCAGAAATTAGCACTTTGTAATCAACAAAAACTCACGTTTTTCTACAAAATGCCAAGCAGTCAAACAGTCCTAAAGGAAGGCTTTTCTCAACATCTTTTTGAGAGTGTTTGATAATTATCTGCTCTGATTATCAGTTCATGTCATTTGCTCATTACAAATGAAACTCTGAACTTTATGGATATTAGGAAAATTGAAAGATAATTCTTACTCCCCTCTTCAATAGGGCTGCAAATGGAACTGCCCCAGACCTAGAGGATGGCAGAGCAACTTTATGGTGGCTTGAGAGGACAGCGCAGCAACTTTTTGGTGGCTTGTGGGAATAACACATCTTAGTCTGCCTTTTAAATTTTTTAAGTACTTTTTAAATTATGAAAAGTTTTGCACCTTCAATATTTAGAGCAAGTTTTGAAATTTGGCCTGGAGACAACTGTGAGATAAAAAAATAAAATGCACAACTTTTTCTTCTGAAATTCTCTTTAGATTTGGGGGACATGTAGTTGAATCTAATGTCAGTTACCCTTTTTGGTAAAATTTTGATTACATGTTAAGATAATGCACCAGGAACAATTTGTGTCAGGATATAGTCTACAAACCATTTGACAATAATTCCAGTTAGTGACACTGGTTAGCTTTTCACCAATTAATTTAAATTTTGTTATCAAAGTCCAATTTCCAAAAGCTGTAATGTTGCATTTAAAGATCCTGAAGCTCAATGACCTCTTACACCAAAAGTCTTTTCAGGTGGTTTGTCTGAGAGCCATTGCTTTTACTCAGGTACGCAGGGATGGGAAAAGAATACATTTAAAATAGTTGCAAAATAAACGTATCAACTAATTTATTAATTTTTTTTTTTTATGTTTGGAAAAAATTACATGGGAATAAGAAGTCTGGTATGGTGGAAAGTTCCTCTTTTACAAGTCAAGATCTGAAAAGTGACAGCTCTTCACATTAACAGTAGAAGAAATCCCTTACACATTAGAGAAATCTGTGTGGCACTAGCATAATGAAGTTAGCTAACACATTTTTTTTATCTGTGTATCTGAAAAAAAAATCTGATCGATTATAATATTTTACCTTAAATACATGATCTATCAAAAAAAACCAAACAACCTTTTGGTATTGAACTAACTAAATAAGGAATTAACTAAATAGTAGGTGCTGGTAAAAATGTTGCCTGGTATTGCAACGCAAATAATGGTATAATATGCCATAAAATGTCACAAATCCATTTGCAGTTATAATCTAATTTTATATATCCAGCTGTTTTTCTTTTTTCTATCACCTTCATCACCAAATTAGAACAAATATATTCCTGTTGGCAGCCAGGCAACCAAGGACTGTGTGTTGGAGAGATATGTTTATAATGCAGAGGCCACAAAAGGCATCTCAGGTAACATGTGATGTTCCCATGCATTATTTCTTTTCTCCTTTCTTATGAGCTGCAGCAAGAAGAAAATATGAAAGACTAAGGAAAAAAAATCCCTAACCAAACACCTCCCACACTGGAAAATGAGACACTGGAGGCAGTGAAGTCATATGCAATGTTATAAAAGCTGTACACAATTAAAATCAGCTTTTCTGTCCTTGCACATTTTCTTGAAAATCTCTACTCAGCTACATCCAGAGGTGATAGAAACATAGAGTATCCTGAATTGGAAAGGGCCCACAAAGATCATCGAGTCAACTTCTGGCCCTGGTGAGGTGGGCATATTTTTATCCCACATGCTGGTTATATCAGGAAGCAAAAATCCTTCTAGAGTTTGTATTTCACAAAGTTGTTTTTCAAATTAAAATTTAGTATTGGTTGCATAAAGGAGAATTTTTATATTATGGCATTAATACTGACTACCATTTGAGAGTTGCAAAGATAGTAGCAATGTAATTCCAATTTCAAGAATTCTTTCTTGAGGGATTTCTGAAACTCTGCTGAATTCAGGCTTTTTAGAAGAGAATGTGGCTTTTCAACAGAACATACCATAAGTCTTATGTTTCAGTTAGTTTATTTTCTGTGTGAAGATCAACCTCTAGAATTGTATCATACTAACTGAAAAAGGATAAATACCCTTGAGAGTAGCTTGTAATAAAATCCACTAGAACCCCAAAACAAAGAATCAAAAAAACAACCCCCACAAAAAAACCCAAAAAAAACCTGACAAAAAACAAACAAAAAACCAAAACAAAATAAATAAATTTTAAAAACCAAACAAAAAAACCCCCAAAACCAAACCCCCCCCCCAAAAAAAAAAAAACAAACAGAAAAAAACAAGTTTGTCTTCCACTTGACAACTGCAGTTTAATGCAAAGATGAAATCAGGTATTTTTGGTGATTGCCAGAATCAGCATACAGCACTATGGTGTTAGACATATGTCCCTAATTGAGGTCAAGTGGTGTCTACTTTTCTTGGTTTTGTAAGAACCCATAGAGTGTAAGTACTAAATGTTCTTTCTACAAGAACATTTTACAAGAATTCTACAAGAATTATTCTTGGTTTTGTATCCATCCCTTTCTAGCCTTTTTAGCCTGTCTTCATCAGCTACATTTTTGTGCAGTATTCTGCCCTGTGTGGTCTGATTTGCAAAGGTTTTGGCCAAGGCTGTGTCACCTCATTACTCTTTTGAGACTTCTTCAGTTTCAAACTGTTTGCAAGACAACTGATTCTGCTGCAGCTCTGAAACAACACCAGATTGTGCACCAAGTCTGGCATTATTCTGGATGCATCAGACCTGCAGAATATGTGCAGATCCACTGGGAACACGCATCACCTAAAGCAACCCTTTCTCACAGAGATAAATGAGTGCTTTATGTTTGTTCTTTGCTACTCCTGAAAAGTCCTTTGTATCAAAATCACCTCTTACACAAAATATAGCTATGATATAATCCTAAAGATCTGGATTCTACTTTTTTACTTTTTTACATTAGAACAATCAAGCTGCAGCCCATCCATATTCTTGACAGACAGCTACTGTCAAATCACCTGCAAAACCAAGCGAGTTCATTAAAGAGAACACATTTTTCACAAAGATGTCTTTGCCCCCAACGAAAATACAAAACAACGACTGCAGAATAAAAGGACATATGAAAATAAAATCTTGAGGAATAGGCTCAGACAAGTGAGAAACACAGAGCTGGGGAATAACTAAAGGAGTTCATCCAGTAAACATTCTAAACCAGTGAAATTAGTCAAGGCAGTTCTTCAAGCACATGTCACATGGCAGAGTTGATGAGAGGAAAAGCTAAAAAAACCCAGTTCTAAAGTCAGCTCTTAGGCATTTTGCATATGTGGCAATAATATAGAAATCCTTAGAAAATTGTTTACAGTATCCATTGTCTTGAGAATGTAAACCAGATTTTACTTCAAACGTAATTTCATAATAATGACTTTTCACATGGAAGAGATAAAGCAAAATTAGAACAGAAATTCAATACTGAAAATAATTCTTTGGTTTTATTCCACCTGACATCTTTATTTCCTGGATGTCTGCTTTTCTTTTTTATTTTTTTTTCCTCTAAAGGTAGCAGGCCTTTACCCTATTTGGCTTACATTTTAAGACCAGCGTTACTGTACCTTTCATTCCCTGATTGATATTTGCAAGCCAGCAGGTGCTAATGGTGCAGAAAAGTGCATATGAGATTGAGAGAACATTGTTGAATCACAGCATGAAACCACAAATAATATGGATATATACACTCTAGTTTTACTGAAACAGACTTTGAACTGTCACAGATTTGGATAACAGTTGGTCAAATATTTCATTTCAAGGAAATTATTTTTTGTGTGTGTGTGCCAAAAGAAAATATGATGTTAATCCAGTGAGACTTGGGCCCCATGCTGCTTCAAATAAGATTAAAGGGATTGCCTACCAGGGTGAAGTTCTATTAAGTTTATAAATATTCATTGCTATATTGAAAAGTTTAAAGCAGACTGAATTTCAGTTAATTGCTCACAGAAAGTAATCTTCTTATTTAAAAGAATACTATTAATTAGATTTTCAAGGAAAAAAGACTGGGAACCCAAGATTTTTGTACAAAGAGAGGGCTTCAGGCAGCTGAATTTTATGAAACACAGAAGTGATCAGATCTGTTATGAGGGTTAAATTAGTTACTAGTTTGGTATGAAGATATTTTCCAGTTACAAGATAGTATCAATATATTTTTTAAGAATTCATTGCAAATGAATGTACTTAACCAGTCAGAAGTTCTTGAGTGTTGGTTTAAAAGCTACAGAATCCCTGGCCATATCAGACAAAAGTAAATTAATTAAAAGACTTGAGCTATGTCGTGCAAAAACACAGACTAAAGGCATCAGAGTAGCAGAATCACCTGTATCAGAAGGGCTACAATAAAAACAAAACATAACAAAACAAAGCAAAGCACATCTCTGCCCTCCCACAAACCATGCTCCCTGGTATCAGCAGACAGCACAGCTCACACTGGTACTTCAATGAAGAGAGTCGCTACAAAATGTCAATACTGAAGGAATTACTTGATAATAGATCTGTAAACAATGTTAATAAAGCAACATTTTCCTTATAATATCTTGCAAAGTGAACTACTTAATCTGTATTTCTAGGGACAGCATTAACAAGGCATACTGTTGGAATTCAATAAAACACAAGAAAATATCAGTGGTAATGAAAAGTACTGATGTAGTTTCTTTGTCAATAATTGCATATATTCAGGGAGCTCAAGGTTAGAAGCTACAATTTTCACCTAGTCTATTACATGCTGCAATAATCTAACAGCTGCCCATACATAAAATAAATAAACAATCAAACAAGTGAATAAATAAAAAATAGAAGGCTGAGTTTGGCTAGGGGCTCATCTCCATGGGGAAATAAATGGGAAACGAACTGGAATGTAAAATGAGAGCCACTAACTTGTCTCAGTAACTCTCCAGAAGAGCACTTCTACTTTGCTGTAAGAGTGCTGCTGTGAAATGGATTTTTTCACGCTTTGGAAACGTATTAAGATACAATGCATTAAAGTTTTCTTTAATACTACATTTTCTTTGTCAAACAGGCACTTCAAGAATGGCAACAGTGAAGTAAATAAATTCCTTCTCCTCATTAATTTCCACATGTAGGCGGTTTCAAAACAACATCTAGTTAAAATTTGTCACATAGGTTATGCTGGTAGAGAGAATCCACTTTGATTATTTACACCAAAGGTTAATCATCCTTTTAATAAGGATGCTTCTTTTCACACATACAAGCTTGCCTTTCAGTCCTTATTTATTTTTTCTCACCTTTTTAACTATTCAAATAAGAAGGCCTTTGGTAGTCTATTATGAATATACTAAATGAAAATAATTTTTAAAGTCAGTGGAGAAAGCTCTCATTAAATTCAGAGGATTTGAAACTGTTCCAGAAAATCCTAAAAAGTTTTGTTACTTTTTCTTTCATTCCTTCATGAAGTTTGTTTTCCAGTCTGCTGAATAATGAATATTTTGTTCAACATTGAGGGAAAAGGCAAAAAATAAAACTGATTTGTTCTGAGGGTTAGTGCATATCTACTTCTAGGTTATAAAAGTAGGAGTGAGCCCAGGAGATGAATCTATAATTACATGGATCTTGATGTTTTGATATTTCTCACAGCTAACAGAGTTCTAGATCTTAAGTAGGACAGATGTCTGCCTCAATAAGAAGCTGTGGTTTAACCCCAGCCAGCTGCCACGCCCTGCGCAGCTGCTCGCTCACTCCTCCACCAGCAGAATCGGCAAAAGAATCAAAAGGGTAAAAGCAACAAAACTCATGGGTTGAGATAAAGACAGTTCAACAGAGCTGAACACACAAGCAAAGCAAAACAAGGAATTAATTCACCACTTCCCATGGGCAGGCAGGGGTTCAGCCACCGCCAGGAGAGCAGGGCAACATCACAGGTAATGTTGACTTGGGAAGACAAAAAACTTCACTCCAAATATCCCCCCTTTCCTTCTTCTTCCCCCCAGTCTGTACACTGAGCACGATGTCACATGGTTTGGAATATCCCTGTGGTCAGTTTGGGTCACCTGTCCCAGCTGTGTCTCCTCCCAGCTTCCTCTCCAGCATGATAATACCTAAAGCAGAAAAGGCTTTGGCTCTGTGTGAGCCCTGCTCAGCAATATAACAAAAACATCTTTATATTATCAACCCTGTGTTCAGCACAAATCCAAAATACAGCCCTATACCAGCCTGTGTGAAGAAAATTAACTCTACCCCAGACAAAACAAGCACAGAAGTAAAGGCAAATCCTTGCATTAAAATTTGTTATGCATGGGTATCTATCATGTTGGAAAGTTTTCCATATTTCTGAAAGCATTGTTTCTTAAATTAAGTTCCCTGAGAGTTTGACTTTAGAAGAAGAAAAGAAAAAGTCAATTCTCCAGAAAAAACAATATGAAAACATCATATAATTCCAGTAATTGATATTTCCCTTACAATTACATAACTATCTAAATTGCAATGAGATACCCCCCTGTTCTTTGAACTTCAGTTTAGAAGAGTAGTAATAAAACAAAACACTAATTTGAAAATTTTTTAACCAAAAATACTAACCCTATATCAGAAAGGTGAAAGAATAAAACCCTCTGTACTTTGTTGAGATAGCTGTGCTTGTGAAACCAAAGATTGCATATGCATATACTTAACTTTTCCTTTTAAAATGCAAAAAAGCCTTCTCCTTTCCAATATCATAAATTATACAAAAAAAAATCTTTAAGATGCTGCCATCTTAGTCCTTTTTCAATCTTGCCTGTATCTAGAAAATAAATGTGCTGAGTCTGCTGTCATAAAATAATTATAAACTATGACTCACAAAGACAACTTCATGCTTTGACCCATGCCACATGTTTTTTAAAAATGCAATTGTTGATCTTAAGTGGTAGAAAAATGCCTAAATCTAACAATTTCTACCTCTGTATAGGTAACAGGAAATCATGGTGCAAATCAGACATTAATACATCTCATGGAAATCTCTGTGTGTTCATGCTTCTGTAGAGGACAAAAAAAAAAATTTCTGTGTGCATCTATATGAGCTTCCTCCCACACCCCACCCCACCCCCTGGTAAATATAATTATTCATAATGTTGCTCCAGAAATAAAACTATTTCATTTTTTTCAGATTTTGATTTCATTCCATCTTGGAGTTATGTAAATCTTAAAGCCTCCAAACACACTTTAAGTGTGCTAGTTTTGTGCTGGTAGATAATCTCACAGACTTCAAAGCCTCCTCATGAAGATATCTATAAAATGCTTGTGATATTTGTAAATACTGATAACAATTTAAAACACTTTTAAAAAATAATAAATTAAAAAATGACAGTTTAATTTAATTTTATTTTTCTACAGCTGGTTCTTTTTCTTCGATAAACATTGGGATTGTTTTAAATGAGGCCCCCTCTGCATTTCTTTTCTTGGATATACAGTTGGTTTCCTAGCAAATTGACCTTGATCAGGAAAACTTTAGACACCTCCACTTTATAGCAGTATTTCAAACAGTTTTGATTTCTTACTTTCCCATCTATTTAGCATGCTAATTTGGTAAGAATCTCACTGATAATATTCTTGAAGTCAATACTGAATAATAAAGTAAGTTTTCTTTTTCACATAAACAATCAGTTTTTCCAGCTTAATGGGAGATTTCAAACTTATTGCAACCCAGGTTTGATTGATGTAGGTGTAATCATAAGTATTTTTGCTGTAATCTTCTTACATCTGAAAATAAACTTTTACAAAACTCAGCTATTTATATGGTGATATAATCCTATGGGACACTTAATCTTTGTAACTATGTATAACTTTTTAAAAAAGCTTTCAGTCAGCTTGAAGTTTGAGAGAAGGGCTTGTGTCTGAAATATTATCTTTTTTTTCCCAGTGATATGTAACTGGGTTCATAATAGTTCTCATTCATGACAAGACTTTGAAAAAAATGAAAATATTTGCTAGTAACACTTGTCTTTTTAAATGGAATCAAGGAATGGGCGGGGATGTTCTTTACAAGTAGCACTGATGGTATAAATCTCTGTGAAGGAATGATCATGCTAACCCTTGGGTACAGATGTGTTATGAACATTTAATTGCAGAGATACATTAAACCTTTTATAAACAATAAAATTGTGCATTAATGATTTTAGGTTGTGGGAAATTTAAAATTAATTCTGTAGGAACATTAAGCATATTTGTATTTAAGTATATGTAGCAGTCCTTACCTTAAGAAAGAGCAGGTCTTTGTGACCTTTCAGCAAATTTTACACACACTGGCCATATGTGTCCTTTAAACAGTTCTTTTTCTGATTAAATACTGCAGAATTATGTCAACACATTTGTATCAAAGTACTTATTCCTGCCTTAATTTGTTTAGGGTGTGTGACATTTCTGCCTTATATATAAAATGGAAAAAACTGGCAAACTGATCTTGAAGTTGTATATGCTCCAATCACTCATATTAGAGTTGGAAGCAAAACTCAGTGTTTTTCTGGCTCTTTTGAATTAGCACAACCCTTTTTATTCAAAGTGGACTACTATGCACTTGGCAGAAAGAAAAGACACATACCTGGATACTTTCAAAACAACAGACTATTTTTTGGGCCAAATTTCTGACATTAATTTCTTTCAAATGTTAACAATGAGAAATAAACCACACACCATAATGAAGCTAGATGTACTGCCAATTTCTTTTTACTTAAAGGTTACAGAAACTGAATAAAAATTTCTCTGGACGAAGAAATTGAGTGGAATTAACATAGGCTTTGAAGAGAAGTTACATCTGAAGTAAGTGTTAACTGCAGCACATTCTGCATCTTTCAGGTAGGACATTACATAAGAGGAAAAAACACCATCTGTTTGCAGCCAGAAACAATTTCTGACTGTAGATGTCACAAAAACTGGAAAAGTAGCTAAACATATTCCTAAGGAGTATCATGTATCTGAAACAAATAATAAAATTGGACACATACACTTTGCTGAAATACCAAGTGTTGAAAACTTCTTTTGGAGTCATTGAGAGATTTAGCTCTCATAATTCCTGAAAATAAGACTGATTAAAGAATTAATTAAAATTATGCTAGATTATCGTATGTAAATCACACTTTTATGCTAAAACTTCTGTGCATTACTTGGTAGTGGTAAATGAGGCACTTTGTTCTTGAATCATTATTTAGAATTTTTATTATACAGTGACAAGGGACAGTGTCAATAATCTATAAAAGTCAATAGATAAAGGTCTTGTCCAGGAGGTAAACACTGAAACACTGTTTATTACAGATAGTGAGGAACTGACCTATAATCCTCATTTTAAAAGGCAAGAAAAGTCTGCTTCAAATATAAAAAGAAAAAATAAAGATGGTAGTCTATTTTCAAATACATAATTACTTTATTTTTTTAATTTCTGTTATTTTTTTAACTATACACAACTGTGTTGAACATGATCATCTAAATATAAAACATTTGCCATTGAAAAAATAATTAAACAGAAAATGTATGAAGCAAAATCTTCTTTTGACATCTGATGTATTAGCAAAATTTCTGCAACTTAATTTTTACTTTTCCATATTTACAATCAAAAATTTCAGTGACAGATATTTAAGTTTAATAACACCCTAAAGATACTTTTGGCAAGGTTTTGAACTTGGCATGAAAATTCTTGGAAAATTGGGAAATGATGCAATTTGGTTATATTTTAGATAACAGAACAGAATTACATAGAACATCTTTTTTCCACCTTCAGCAGAGAAGAGGAAAAGCAAATCTGTAGTTGCAGACCCTGATAGTTCAAGAGACCCAACAGGAAACAGCAGCAATAATGAAGCTGAAATTGATAGAGTTTATGAAACATCCAGTATGGGCTGACCACCATCTTTTTGACTAATTCTACTTTGAGAGCTTTGTTCCTGCATGTTTCTGCTCGTGCAATAAATGCAAAATCCCAAGGTCAGAAATTAATATTACATCAGAATAGAAAGAAAATAAGTACTTTAAAGAGGAAGACTCAAGTTTATCAAATACAACAAAAATTTAGAAGTGCTGCCCTAAGAATGTACAGTGAGTACAATTTTAATGGTATTTTCCATGGGTTAGGAAGGAATATTTTCCTTCTTCAAAATGTCCAAAGCTTATTAAAATTTTACTTGTATTATAAAAGCACTGTATGATGTTCAGGTGCTACAATGTTCAATGTATTCCTCCATTATCTCATATTTAACATGGTAAAACATTGATGGATGGAGAAAAGAGCAGCTATTGAGCAGCATTTATACCTGAACATGGTTTCTTATAAATAACAGCTAACAGAAAAAAGAAACTTTATTATAAATGTTCAAGAAAATATGAGGGAAATGCATTATGCATAAAGCAATGTAAAGACATACAAGAACAACAGATCCACTATCTAGAGATCTAATGATGAACTTAGGTTTTTTCATTTGCAAATTCATTGTTTCAAGAGATAGGTCCTAATGTTTTTTAAACATGTGAAAACAAATATTCTGATATTTTAAAAACAACGAATTATTTTTTTTCTCAGAATAACTTCAGAATAAAGTCTTAGGAACCTTACATAGTAAGAGGAAAGAAAACCCCCCCAACTTAAATATCAAAGCAAAACTATTTTGCTGGATCAAAACCATGCTAATTTATTAATTTATTCCTGTCAAAACCATTTTGATGATTTCACATTTTCACACCATATTTTTAGGCCATGATGACGGATTTTAAAATCTTCTTTAAAAATATTTTAATTTCATCTCACAGAAATGTAAGGACCACCACATGTCCCTATGCCTTGAAAGAGAAGATTATTCTTGTACTTGTGATGGCACTATAGAAAGCGGATCAATGTTTAAAAAAATAAAACAAAGTGTGGTGAGTATATTCCTTTAACCTGAAGCCAAATCATATACTCAGTGTTGATGTCATATCGGTGTGACATATTTTGTAGGATTTATGGTTCAACCATTAAATTGTGTTTATACATTCTGATTTTAAACCGTGATGTTCATGAATTAGCCACTTTTTCTTTTGAGTAAGGGGAATATGACACTAACCCTGGATTTTCTAACCAAAAATAATGTAAAATATTCTTATGACTTTGAGTCATAAAAGCAAAGGAGCCATTTCTGAACTTTTTTCCAGTAACATCAGTCATGCAGGATGTAAGACATTATTCTGTGGTATAAAGTTCTACTTTACAGATGGGACAGATTTCTAAAATATTGTTTTGCCTTCTTCATTTAGAAGAAATACAGCTTACCTAAAATCAATCTAAGTTTACTGTATCAAACTACAAACACTCAAATCATCATGATTTCTAGCTTAGTGACAAAAACATTTTATTCCAGCTTCCAGAATGAATTTTCATTCCCTGCAGATCCTCTTCAGTACTGCCACTGAGGCAAAAAAAGGTGATCTTTATTAAGCTGAAAACCATGGGCACCCTGTAAAGTACTAGTAAAGTACTAGTTGCAGACCTACCAGTAAAAAAGTATAGAAGGAGAAATTCAAAAGAAGAGTCTAGTCATGCAGGTAAAGAAAAGAGGGAAAACACAAAAAGGAAAAAAAAGGAGAAAAAAGACAAGCTTAAATCTCCTCTTTTATCAAGGAACAAATATATTGCTTATAAAAGAACCAGTCAAAAAAGCTTTTGCATAGGCTTTTCTGAACAACAACAAGCCCCTTGTTCTTCAAGATTATGTTTGCTAAATCTGCTAATAAAAATTTGAATTATTTTACAATTGTAAAGCCAGGTATATTTATGAAATGAACATAAAAACTGGGATCAACTTTCATGCCTCTACCAGTATTGCTATAATTTTCAGAAGCACAGTAGGTTTTGCCAATAGATTACAGCATTCACACCTGCTTAACACATGTCAGCAAGGATGGTACGAAAGCCATCATGCTCAGGATGAATAGCTGCAGAGAATGTAGGCCAAGAAAAACCTGTTCTATGTTCTTAATATATCAAAATCACAAGAAATTCTTAGGTAACTCAACATATTCTGCTAGTGTAAAGTTGGGATACTATTGATAGATAAATAGAAAGATAATAAGGTTTGGGGCTAAGGTACTTTCTTTATGTTTTTTGTACTGCAGTAAATTTTCCAAAGCTTTTCCAGTTTTATCTCCACTAATGTAATGTATGCCATTAAATTTTAAAAAAATCAGGGGGAAAAAAAAAGTGATGGATGGCTCTGCTTTAATTGCTAAAATTCCTGGAATGGAGTAATTTTCAATTTCAGATCTTTAAAATGGGGCTCAGGGAGCCTGTAATAGATTTTCCCCTCTTTCTAAGTGTTCTAATAATTTAGTTAACACTTTAATGACATTTTATGAGACAAATGTATACATATGTGTCAGTATAACATTTTAAATGATAAAGCAGAATTTTATGGTAATTGTTGCTAATTTTGAAAAGTACTCAAGGAGTTCACAGTATTTCAAGTTAGCTATATGTGTGATTGCACTACTATGAACTCTGCCACGTAACATAAATATTCAAGCAATCACTCCAAGATATGTAATGTTACCGTCATTAAGTGAACACACACAAGGTTATAGCTATCAGTCTAATTATTTAATATTTCTGATAGAAGCTGACAGCTATAAACATTAATTCTCAATTATTCTTGTTTACATGATGTGAGGATCTGAACTCAAGTAAGCAAAAGGTTTGATATGTGATTTTCAGGAGCTATGTTTTGTCTAATGGACTTCTGGTATTTTAAACTCTTTAGAGTATTCCTCTACTAAATGCAACACTGGCACTAAAAGGTCAGAAAGCAAGTGAATATATAAAATTGTATGACTTCCCTCAAGTTGCTATTTTGTAAACATACCAAATAAGTAAGGGTGGGCAAGGAAGAAAAGGAATATGTTAAACAATGTGTTAAGAAAAAATATTGAGCATATTTTTACCACCCTATCTTTCCTTTGTTCCCTCTTAGCTATTTTGATTTCATATAGTTTAAAAAGCTTCTAAATACTGGTTTGTTAAAAGTTATGTTAAATAATCTTTTATCATTAAAACCATCACATAGAGAATTAATACTATCATCGTTGCATTACCATAAATGTTTTCCTGTTGATATATGATATTGCATTACATTATGGCAATTTCAAATATTTATTATATTTTACTGAGTGATTTTACTTTTACTAGACATATTATTAGGATTGCATAACATCTGCTGATATAAAATAATACAACTAGAATTCCTCCACAATGAAAGTATTTTTCACTAAAGACATCACCACCTACTGTTAGAATTCTAGCAGCACTTAAAATAAAACCTTTCAAATAAAGACAATCACACAAAATCTACAATACCCTACTTTATTTTACCATATATTGTGACATCATATGCTGCTTTCTGACAAAGCATGAACTTCTCCCGATAACCATGTGCTGATGAATGAACAGTATTTTAAATTGATGTGACACTGCTAAACAACAGGCATTTCTGCAGCCAAAGACTGTTCTCCAGCCTTTGGAGGGAATTCAGCATCTTTATGAGAATATTTAACTAATGAGCCAATAACTTGATGTTCTAGACAAACAATACTTCTTCAGATAGATTATATGTTAATTAGCCAGACAGGAAAAAAAATGCAGATGTGTCTCTTTGGTTGTGCAGCAATAAGCATGTTAAATGAATGTGCCCAACCACAGAGGATGGAAAACAATTTTGTGGAAATGATTTTAGGAGCTGTCATTGTATTTCTATTCAGTTATAGACTGCAATGAGAAAGTTTTGTGGAGATTTTTTTTGTGACTCCTTTTTGCAATTTCATTTATATGTAAATTTTTTTAATGCAAACTGTGACACAGAAATGCTATTTTCTTTATTTGGTTTTAGAAAACCTGAAATCTTAGTCAGATTTCTCCAAAAATTTCCTTAGCCCTTGAACTTGTTCTTCTGATACCATGAAATGTAGTATTCAGTTAGGATGGAAATTGTGTGATACTTAGTCTACCTCACTAAAAAATAAATATGTAAAATTTAAGAGCATTTTATTTCTTTCTGAAACCAAAAGAAGACATGGAGCATACACAACATTTGCCCAAGTTAAAGAATGACTATACAAACAATGAGGACTGAGTTTTGCTTTGTGTCAGAAGAAGTTTTTGTTTAGATAGGATCAAAGTCCATGTATACAACTAGAATTTACACTGAATACAAATATGTACATATGAGAACTAAACAAGCTTCAAAAATAACATTTCTAAAATAATGCAGTAGACTAGAAGAATTTCAGTTTATTTATCAGTGGGTGTTATTTTAGCTTGGATGGTCTAATTTAACAAAATTGACTTACAAAGAAGCTTCATGTATGGAACAGGAAAATGTAAAAATGAATATGAAAAATGAGTTACTTATGCAACCCTAAAATAAAAAAGAATTGGAAAAACCCAACTTACTTAAAAAATAAAAAAATAAAACAATATATATGCAAAGAACACTTTTTGAATGTTCATCAAAAATCATCTATAGAAAGAAAATATTAAAACTTTTGAGCTTACAGAATGTGAAATACTAAAAAAAAAAAATCTATCACTCAGATGGCATTTAAACATCAAATCTTCAATAAAAAAAAATTCCCTTGGTCTATAACCCTGCAACATCAATAATTAAACTAAATGAAACCATGTACACATATATATAACTTCCCTTGCCCTGAACTAAATACAAGAATAAAACTCCACATGAAGAAGGAGGGAAAGCCAGGAACTGAATGAAAACAAACCAGACTGTGGCGTTGATGCTATGAAATATTTGATATTAATATTGTGCACCACAACATGTTCTAGAATAATAAACATATTTGTTTTACCTTGGCCACTGGGGAAGGTATTCAACTTTATGGAGTCAAGTTTATTTAAAGTCTACAAGTATTGATAATATGGAAGATTTTCAGAGCTTTTCAATGTTTGAAATAGAATTTTTATTCCAGTCTGAGAATACTAAAATAATCTGTTATGCATAAGTACAGAAGTTTTTTTATAGTCAATAATATTCTATGAAGATATTACCCAAATATGACCTGTCTGGTAATAAAAGTAAATTTTCTTTTTGGCATATTATGCAAATTTTCTATTTCATAGATTTTATAATTTTTTTTTAAATGCACATTGTTCATTGTTGGAGATAAGATGCTAAAGCATTTCACTGTAATGACTAGCTTTCTTTTGTGACTTGACATGACCAGAAAAAAAGGTGACTTTAAAAATGTAATCCCTCTTATCATTCCTTCTTTTAATTAAAAGAACTCCAACAAAATCTATCACTAGATGGATTGGTGGTTTAGGGACATTTATTTTTCCTGGCACCAGGTTTCCTTCTGTTTCATAGGGAAGGAAATAAGAGATCTGACTAAGTAACTTGATGGATATAATGAAAACACAACATCTACCAGTGATTAAATGAAATCTTATTTCATGTAAGTAACAAAGGATTAGAAAGTCGATTTCTCTTTTATAAAAGGTTATGTTAAAGGTTATTCTATTTCTTCAAAAGTCATTCTGAATTCTGCTTGATTTACTCTTTATACTCTGTGCTGCACATCATCTTAACCTTAAGATTTCTATTATTTTCCACATTCTAGTGTAACAAGTTCTCCATAAACATAGGTCAAATTCCCCTCATTTATCATGGTATCATTTTGGGAAAATAATGTTGAAATCAGTGAAGTTACTTTGTAAACCAAGCCCTGAGAGTGAATATGAGAATAATTGGAATTAATTTGCTTGTAGGCAATGTTTCGTAATAGTTTATATGTTTGTATCTGCTTTATTATCAAAATCAATTTTTCTAGTATTTCATCTCAGGAATCAAGTTATTTTAAGACCATGACATGAGTCTTCATTGTAGAATGTGATATGAGCATGTGCCTTCCCCAAAGACATAAAATTTAGCAAATATCCTATCCTTTTCTATGTCCTCAACTTGAAGAAACCACAGTTTTCTGTAACTGATCTAATTGGATTGTAGTAATTGGATTGATAAGGCTTGAAGAGTTCACATATTAAACTTGTGCATTTATGTCAAATCTTCTATTGTTTGTCCTCCATTAAGGCTACTGCCTTAACTACTGTAAGCTACTGTCCATAAAGCTCATAACAACACCATCTTATTTTTTTTGAAAAAAAACCACATTTATAAACAGGGACACTAATACCAAGGTAGCGCTACAAAAATGACAACTGCAGCAACTGCAAACATGCTGAATTTTGTCTTTTGATCAAATAGAATAATGTCATTCAGAGCTGTACATACAATTAAATGTCACATATGCAGAAAATCTGTAATGTGCTGATCTCGGAGGAAAACCATTATGTGATAAAAAGGTCAGTGCAAACAAGTATACAAGATGAGAGAGAGTATGATGGTTAAATACAGTTTGAAAACTGGTACCTAAGGGACTGAAGCAATCCATAACAACATTTAAACAACAAAAGGATTATTTCAGTAATTTCATTGTCTCCTACTCTCTTTAATTCCTTCGCTCTAATTTTTCTTTACTCTTGCTCTCTCTTCTTGTATATAAGCTTTAACCCAGTCTTTGAAAAGATACTTTGAGAGACTGCATTTATTGTCATTTAATTTAACCAAAGGAAGCTGGTTTTGTTGTTTTGAAATCAATATGTAATACCTTTAGGGACACATTTGCATTCCAGGTTGAAAATAAAGTGGAGAATTTTTTGCATTATCAATCCTTTTCTTCTCATGGTGCTGAAGATTCACTCCAGAGAACCTGCTAATTCTTATTTAGCTCTTTCACCACACTCCAAGATCTCCAAAGATGATACTTATTGCTTCAAATGTGCACAACACCTTTTCACAGATGAAATAACTTTGCAGGCAATGAGAACAAATTTACTGTGGCAGCAAAATTTCTCTGAAATTACTCTGAAACTGTTTTCACTTTTAAATAGACAGTATATTTCTTATAAGAAAGTCCAATATACAGTAAACCTGTTGGTAAACATGTTGACAGTTTCTTACTTTATTTTTGAAGAAAATACAATTATAGGGAAAACATGGAACAAAGAGCTACACACAATATATGGGGAACATGTGAGGAGGAAAATATAACTCACGTTACTATGAATAACCTATTACAAAATTTATATATTGAGAAGAACTCATTGTGTCAGATATTTTGTCAGGAACCTTGTGTATTTAAAGACACTAATCCTGTTTGCTGATTTGTTTATTTATTTATAAGCTATTTCAATGTGAAATGCACTGCTGGACCAAGAATTTTAATGCACAGTGGATATAACACCCGGCTTTTACACAGCATTATTTGCATCCTTTATTTCCTTTCTTTTTATGAATGGCATGCTATTCCACTTGTATGGAAGTGTAAGTTCATACATATTTAAACTAAATTCTCTTGGAAGCATAAGATAGAAGAGTCATTAATCTTATAAATTTCAGCAAGCAAAGGACTTGTTTCTCACCTAACAATAGCCATTAGCATGGTATCAGCCCGAAACGTGTTTTACCTTGAAAACTGCTGTGAAGTTACCATCTCAATCTTTTGAACTGGTACAGAATCCTGAAGATTGATGGAGAGAAATACTAGAAAAAAATTAAGAGGACAGTAGAAGTAGCACTCTGAGTGAACACTGCTCCTGTTCTGCTTGAAGAGTGTGTTTGAACTCATGAATTCCTTTAAATACTGACTCTCCTACACAGGCATTATACAAGTGGCCAAAAGACAAATTACCAAGGTATTGTTTGAGCAACAACTTTTGAAAGCCTCTATTGCTCTCTACAATAATAAGCAAAAATTTAAGATAAATCAATTAAAAAGTAAAAGGCTCTTAACTTTAGACTTCGATGCCTACATTGCTACATTCTCCTGATCAGTACTTAGGTCTGGCAGATCATAGAGTTCAGTACCTCTTGGTCTGACTAGAAAATATTTTACCATGTGATATTGTCTGAGCAGCTAATCAGCAGTGACCAGATCTACTAACTTGGACTGATTCCAGTACATCTCCTCTTTGTGGGTATCTCGCTTCCTCTTGGTTAAATCAGAACGGAATTTAGAATACAAGTCAGAGTCACTCAGTCTTGCAGAAGTACTCAGAGAAAGTCTTCAATGTAAGGCAGACATTCTTCAGGAACTGTGAATAGGCTCTTAATGAAATACTGCTGGAAAATAGTATTTAGCATACAATCTTCTTTGCTAGGTAAACAAGAGTTTTACTTCAGCTACCTCACAGAAGCAGCACTATCACCTGTGACTGAATTATACAAAGCTATAAAACTAAAGCTGTATGCTGGTATATATAAGCTCTAACACTTCAGACCATATTTTTAGAAGAATTTCAAGTAAGTAGAACTACTTGTGTAGTTAAGGCCCCTAAATTCCAGGATCAGGCAGGGTTTATTCTCAGCATCCTGTTGCAGTCCAGGTTTTCCTGCTTCAAGTGCTGGTGTTCTGTGCCAGTTTTACCTCATAACTATAATTTCCCTGTGGCTTCCTGAAAGTCTTAGACAACTTCAGGTTTGTGACCACAGCATCATGACTAGATCCTAATTCCAGCATTTTCTAAATAATGCTTTGAAGAGTCTCTGACCCATTACTGGATATAGCCACCTGACTGTGAGGCCAGAGACCAATGCTGGCTTTTTTGGAGTGCTATGGTTTTGTATGTCTTCATTTTGCTTTTGACATTAATAATTCCTTTCTTTTTTCCCTAATGGCAACCTAAATCCAAACAAACTTCTTGAAGATGTGTGCCACTATCTCCCTCTCAATTATTTTTTTTTTCCATGACCCTTTTTTCTTTTTCCACTTACTCTTTGAAAGTCTTCAGTTAATTGAAACATTAAACTGAATTGGATGTTTCCCATTTCTTTTAAAGGATGTTCAATGTAAACATGCTCAGAGACACACTTCTGTCCACTTATGACTGCTTTGTAAGTTTATAAGCATATTTATAAGTGTTTTAGAAACATTCTACTCCACTGCTGTTGAATATAGTTCTGTGATATTATGGTCATAGGTTAAATGAACAAAGAATCTCTTTTCTCTTATCTGTGACTCGTAAGATGGAAAGAAATGGAAATGATAAAGCTTCTGAAAGATCAGGCTGAGAGGGAAAGAAAATAATCAATCTACTTCATAAAGTTCCACACTGCTTTGTGGAAGTCACTGCTGACATTGTTATAGATCTTCCTCTGCCCCTGGCCTGCTGTATCACTCACCTGCACAATTTCTCCTTTTCAGTGTGTTACTAGTTCTAGAGGTCTACCAGGTTTTGGTTTAAAGCAGAGTTCTTCTGGTCTATCTATTTACATATCCTATTTATAGAGTAAACATATCATCTTTACACAAACATGATGGTTTTGACTGCTAATTTCATTCTCGGTAGCTAGTATGGAGCTGTGTGATGGGTTTGTTCTGGAAAGAGTGCCCATAACACAGGGATGTTTTAGTTATTTCTGAGCAGCTCTGACACAGACCCAAGGCCTTTTCTGCTCCTCACCCCACCCCACCAGGTGGCTGGTGCACAAGGAGCTGGGAGGGGACACAGCTGGAAGAGCTGACTTAATTGACCAAAGAGATATTCCACATGGTGTAGCATTCTGCTCAGCAATATAACTGAAAGAAGAAAGGGGGTGATGTTCAGAATGAAGGTGTTTATTTTCCCAAGTCACCATTATGGGTGATGCAGCCCTGCTTTCCTGGGAATGGCTAAAACCGTGGTAGGTGGTGAATGAATTCTTTGTTTTGCTTTGCTGACATGCACAACTTTTACTTTACCTGTCAAACTGCCTTTATTTAAAACCAAGTGTTCTCTCACTTTTTCTCACCAATTTTCTCTCCCATCCTGATGGGTGTGGGGAAGTGAGGGGAGGAAGTGAGTGGCTGGGTGGTGCTTGGTTCTCAGCTGGGGTTAAACCACAAAAATAATCAATAAAATACCTTGATGTTAGAAATGTTCTGACTTGTAGTGTCCTGAAATTAATGTTTGAGAAGTGTCTATGATGGTTGTGGACAAACACAAGCAGATTTTCCCAGCTTGCTGATTACCAGGGAGACAGAGCAAAATTAACATCTGTTTAGGCAATTATTCAGCATCTGTCTAGTTTGTAGGTATGATATGTTTCGCATTTACTGGACATACATCTAAAATGACTGACTAATATTTAGTCAACTAGAAAAAATAAAAGCAAAGCAATAAATAAGGAATGCTTAAATTTAGTTAGGGTATTGTCTCCATCTTGATTACTCATGCAAGGTAGATTCATCTATATCTACCTTTAAATTCATCCATATCTGGTTTCCTTAAGTATTCTTGAATTGTATTTTAAAGTGTTTCTGTAATAGATATTTATTATATAACTTATATTTAGGTACTTTAAAATGTGGATGTGAAATCAGGTTTTTTTTCTGTTGATTTTTTTTTTTAATGTTAAGTGTGTTTAAATTACATATCCAGCTAAAGTAACTGTTCCATGTATATATCTATGTTTTTCAAAGAAGCTGACAGTTTCAGATACTCAAAATTTTAGTTGTATTGAAGGGCATTTTTATCTTAACTAAAGCCCCATCTTGGAACTTCTTGTGATTTAACTATTAGTTGATGCTTAACATTTCAATGAATCTTATAAATCTGGTTGGTTATGGCCAACCAGTGTTAATTTGGAACTAGTGTACTGTTAAGAAAGGTATTACAATCTTCTGAAACTGTAAGCTCAGGAGAGTTACTTGTTCTCATAAAATAGTACTTCACTTTTGCATACTAATTGAATTGTGTTTTGTTTTAAAAGGAGGGACAACTTACTTACCCTGAGGATACACTTTATTAACATGTGAAATATGGAATGCTATTTTGCTTCAGGAGACAAAAGAAATTTTCCTCTGAATCCCTCCAGAAACTACCGCATCAGCTTACCTAGTCATCTAACATCTGTGAGGGCTATCTTTCAGTAAGTGTTCTTAAAGTTATAACACCTTCAGGTGGGTTAGCCCTGGGCAAAACCACTGGGGAGAAAATAGGAAGAACAGGAAACAAGCTTATGGATCAAGTAAGACAGGAAAATTGCTTATCAATTATCATTATCAGCAAAAAAAACTTTACTAGGGAAAAATTAACTGATTGCCAGTCAAAATAAAAATGTAATTATAAAAGATAAAATTGGGAACAGTAGAAGCTGTACAGAAATACAAATGTCTTTCGCTAGCATGCTTTCCAGCCTTTAAGCTCTTTTTTTTCATTAATGTTTGCTATCTTCTGTGAAATGTCCTTCAGACACTTGAGAGGATCTGTACAAAATCTTTTCTGATCCCCAAGTTTCTATCAGTTTCAAAGTCCATGTGGACCATAACCAATCAGAGCTCATTGCCTAATGGTGTTAATGGTAATTCATTTCTTCTTTTAATTAAACACAGATGTAGATCTAAAATTTAAGAAAATAGGAAAAGCTGTATTCCCATGCCAAGCTCATAATTTCCTTTTCCTGCCACTCTGCAGGGTCACTGACAGTACCCCAGAGTCTACCACAGATGCACATTAATTACCCGTTCTCTAATTATTAGGGTATTGGGATAACTGTTCAACCATTCATTAAACTTTCTTCTTTCAAAGCTCCAGAGACCTGTGCAAGAAGCTCACAACTTGGCAATTTTAATTGAACCCTATTAACTCAAAAAATGGACTAAAAGTATAGTTTTCAATAAGGAATCATTTTTCATTTTGTCCACTAAGCCCACAACATACAAGTTATCATTTTTGATGCAATCTATTTGGACATCCAACAATGCAGCTGTTCACAAAATGTTAATTATTTGGAATACATCAACAGGATTAGGGAAGAGTCCTGGCTGTTAAATTACAAGTTGAATTCCCCACTGAAGATATGCATGGAGGCAATTAGTTAAATAAGCAAATCCAAATAGGATGATTATCTAAAAAGTCAGAATATTAACAAGAGGAGGCCTGTGCAAATTAATAGAGATGCTAACAAGTTAAAAATACATTGAACTGTTCTGTGATATAAAGTGAAGTTTTACTACCTTAAAACATTTTTCCCAATGTTATTCATTATTTAATATGACTGAAGGAAGTTTTATGACATGAATGAATCAGTCACAAAAAATGAAGTCTTGCTTTTTAATATCAGTATTTTTCTTGTGTTTGCCACACCTTTGATTTTTAAGGTTCATTTGTTGTAAAAATGTCACATTTAACCATCTCCTGTTTTTAATACACCAGTGAGATTTCATGATGATTCTCATTTGCTCTGATTGATTTCACATTGCAGCTTCAAAGTGTATTTTTTCTTCTACCTTATTGGTATAGAAATCATTGCTATCTATTAATACATTTAGCATTACTTGATAAATATATGAGTGAGTTCATTATTTGTGATTTGCAATCTACATGTTGTTTTCCAGGAGTCAGAATCCACTGGTGGATTCTTGGTGTTTCTTAGCAAATTTCCTGTCTTTATGTAATCCTGTCTTTTCAAAGCCCTTCTCAATATATTCACCTGGTTTAATTAGGTACCTAAGCAACTTTTCAGAACAGAAACAATTAAGATTAGGTGTTATTATTACAGATGTATCCAATAGTACACAAAAATTTAGTTACTTCTATTTGATACGTTACCTGTATCAGAGTAGTCAGTGACTGTTTTCTTGAACTTAGCTGAGCTATTAGTATATTTTTATAGCTCTATGCAATTGCAAGCAAAGAAAATTTAGGCTAAGTGCTCCAATTCACACAATAAATTTAAGTGGTGAGCAGTTTGAAATTCATGTATGTGTTTAAATTTAAAATTAACTGTTGAATACTTGTCATTAAAATAGATACTACATCTTTGTCAAATTATTCTAAGTGGTTGGCTAGAACTTACTTTTATAAAAAGTGTAATGCTAAGACATAGTAATAAAACACTCTTTACAACAGGTATTCATGCAAATTTGTCATAAATGAGCAATTTTTGCAGTTTATAAAAATTAGCTCAATATAGAAATCCTTAGCAAATGTGTGAATTGCCATTTTAAAAAGATATAGAAAATATAAAGGGAGGTTCTTCTCCTTGCAGTGTATTTCTGGCTACTGGACCACCATGTTGTACCAAATGAGATTCAGTGGAACAGCTGCTTTGTTCTAATCAATAAACAGATTAACTCCATACAGATGATTCTGCTTAAATAAGCATGTGATGCTTACTGCAATTAATAGGAAAAAAAGAGAAGACAACATATGTGGATGGATCCTGTCTAAACTCATTCAAAAAAAACCTCAGCTATCTTTTGCATTTTGAAATGGTAAAAGAAATACACGAAGAAACGGCTCAATCTTCTCTCTGGTTTGTAACATTGACAGTTTCTTGATTCAGAGTTGTTTTTTTTTTCCCTGATCAGTTAAATCAGGATTACACTTGATTACAAATTACACTTGAGTGTAATCATACTGCCTTTATTAAACGTTTCCCTGATTTGGTTATTTGAGTACTAAGATTACTGCAAATCTTTATTGTCAGAGTGAATTTCTGTTGGCTCTCATAGTAAACAAAAGTAAAAACCAGAGAATTAATTACACACAGTTAATGACTTAAGTGGGATGTTGGATCACTGGGAAAAAAAAAAAACAGGAGAAAAAAAATGCTGACATAACAAAAAATAGCAAATAAAATTGCATGTATTGCCAGGCATAATTACAAAAGTGGTGACTACGTTGGTTAGAACACAGTGCTCATAGCACTGAGGTTGTGGGCTTGATCACATATGGGTCATCCACTCAAGAGTTGGAATTGATGATCCTATTGGGTCCCTTCCAACTCAGAATATTCTGTGATTCTGTGCTTTACTCTCCAAACTCCAGACAATATTCGAGAATTTCCATGGAAGATGACTGTGTAGCCAGCAGAGGTGTAGAGCAGGTTTTGGGTTCTGCGCTGTCTTTTGGGCTGGGCTTAATCCACCCAAGGCCTGGACAATGCCAGCTGCTTGCTCATCCCGTGTCCCTGCAGAGCCTCTGGAGTGGGGCTGTGCTCCGTCCTGCACAGCTGGTTGGGCCTGTCCATGACCCCCCAGGGGCTGCTTGCCAGGGTGGCCCTGAGGCACAGTGCCCATGGAAGGATGCATCTTTTTCAGGGAAAATACGGAATTTACATTCTATAAGAGACAAAGTAAAATGGACGTTAAGTTTGTCTGCTGCTAATTTGAAGTAAAATATTAAAGTAAGCTTTATGACTGTCCAGAACCTCATTTCTTTGTGTAGTCTACTTATATGATAGGCAATGTCTTAATTCTGTTTTAATAGGTGTGTCACTGATAACAGCTAATTTAAAAGATGTTTGATCCTAAAATTAGGAGGGAATAGAAAGATGGCAAGAAGGAAATTAAGAACTTATTTGATATCTTATATTTCCAAGTAATGATGCAGAGGACTATATCATACCACTGTAGTTGTTTTGATGTGAAAATAATTTTTAATGGGATATTTAGATGAACTATTCGTTACTATTCTTATTCATTTATGTCTGTATATATCACCGTGTATTAACATCCTGTACAAGGACTTCATTTACATTTAATTAGTTTCTCTCTAAAATGATTTCTGCTTTTGAAATTATGTGTTTGTACATTACAGAACAATCAAATTATCAGCCTCACTGCCAAAGATCAATTTGGAACTCTGAGAAGTGTGATGAAGTATGTTTTCCATCATTAAAATTACCTGCAAATTCTTCAGCACCGTCAAAATGTCTATGGCTGTTATTTAATTTGTTTATGACTAGTAGGAGTAAATGGGATTGTGTAGTAAAATGGAATTTTCAAAAAAGTTCATCTTTCCATGAGTAGAATTTTTGCTGGAAGTCTAAGAAATCACCAGAATAAATGTGTCTATATTTTATAGGTCTTTGCTTCCTTACAATGTGTAGTCTTATGCTAGGAATAAAAATGTTACATGGGTTCTAATTAAGCCCAATGGATTCAAACATCAGTGAAATTTACAATTAGTGCACTGGCATGTGAAACAGAATATTATGAGAAAGGAAAGTCTAAGCTTCATTTTGTTTCCTGATTCTTTATTCTCATGAGAACAGTGTTCAAGATGACAATCTGAGAATGATACAGTAAAATGACCAAGTGGTTCCTTCATACGAGGGAACACAAATACCTAAACAGACTTCAGTGAAGTTCCACAGAAACTGTTTTCACACACTTAATTCTGTCCAAGGTGCTAAGGAGCAGTTTTTAACTATTTAAAATGTTACCATTGTATCCTCTACTATCTGAGGGATGATATAAGTTCTCTGTTCTATACAATTTTGTGATTTTTTAGAGGGCTGGAATACAAGCAGGTGATATTACAAATCTGTTGTCTACACAGGTCTATAAAGTTAAGTACATCTTCCTACTCAAGGGAACAGTTAATTTTGCTTTAAATAGGCATGTCCTGAGTTTTTTCAGTCTAAAATACAAATCATCATGTTCACCTGGTCTAAGCTGTCCCTGAATATTAGTGCACAATATGAACAATTAATAACTAGCAAGTTTATACTGATTGCAAAATGAAGTAAATGCAAATCTCACATTTCCTTGGAAAAGAAAGACATTTAATGAGACAAACACTTGACACTGCCTTTTTTTCCTGGACATTGCTTACAGTCACACAAATTTGGATTTTGGAGTATTAGGATATACAGGGCAAACCACTTTATTAAGCCTGAGAAATTATTATTACAGGAACTTATATAATTTGTAGTTACTCATGTTTTTGATGCCTAGAAATGTGTTGTTTGTGTTCCTATTTGATTAGAAAAAAAGAAATCACTAAGTTTTAGTCCTGTTCTGGGCTCGTACAGTGGGAGAGTATGAATGTTGTGAATTGCCCCTGAGCAGCAGCTAAGCACTTAGCCACCTGCTCACTCCCCTCTTTACTCCCACTAGAAGCAGAGAGAACAGGAAAAAGAAAAGTGCGAAAACTGTGGGTTCAGGTAAAGACAGCTTAATAAGTCGAGGAGAGAGAAAAAACACAAGTAATGCAAAGAGAATCCCATGCCAGCTCCTACAAGCAGACCAGTGCTCAGCCAATCTCCAGACAACAGCCACCTTGGAAGCCAAAAAATCCTCACCTTCTTCCTCTTCCCCCAGGTTTTATTGTTGAACATGATGTCACATGGCATTGGAATATCCTTTTAACCAGTTGCAGTCAGCTGTCCCAGCTGTGTCACCTCCCAGTTTCTTGTCCACTCTCAGTATTCTTGCTGCAAGCCAGGGAGGGTGGGGAAAAGAGAAAGTGTGATGCTGGTGCAACCACATTCAGCCATAGCTTCATCACCTGTGGTTTAACCACAAATCCAAAATACAGCACCTTATGGACTGCTATGAAGAGAGGTACCCAGCCAAATCCCTTATAATGATTTAGGTGGTTTAAATCAGCTGCTGCTGTCAAGAAATATGAAGTCTGAAACATAAACCTTAATAAACAAAAGCTACTCTTCTGAAGACTTTTCTTGGACTAGTGCAACTTCTAGAGCAGAATTCCAGTTCCAACAGTAAGCCTGATTGTCATTTTATAAAAAAATAAATTATCCAGTCTGTCCTGGCACTAACACCTCTTGACAATAGTTTCTGTGAAAATACCTGGTTTTAATGGCCCTCCTTCCATTGTTATTTGGCTATCCCAGTAGAGAATGATGATATATAATTGTGCAAGATCAAACAAGGAGTAATACCAAGCTCAAAAGATTCCAGTGTATTGTTGGAAAGAAGGTACAATTCAGGATCTTTTCCATAGTCAGTCATGTACTAAATAGAATTTCCTATTAGCAGAGATAAAATGGGTAGTTTCATTTTCAAGTCTGTATTTTAATTATGTTTGCATTAAATCAGGCTAGAAGGTGTTTTAAAAGCCTCTGTTGAAAGTTCTTTTAAGTAATAGTTTTGAGCCAGGTGGCTGTCAGCCACAGTAAGACAAAAAAGCCAAATGTGAGAACAAAGTTTATTTTGGAATAAATGCCACAGTTTACAAATGTGAAGAGAGTTTACACTTGTGTGGACTTCATGAGAGTTGAATTGGCTGCTAGCAGCATTTAGGTGGGGGAAGGAGATGCACAAAATTTTGTTTTTCTGTACTTCTGTCCTTCTGCTAAACTCAGGCCTCAGCGGGGACTGAATGTCTTTGTCTCATTTAAAAACAAAAGTTTAACTCTGAAAGACAGCTCTTGGCTCTATTGAGATTAGAGGTTTGGGAGTCGGGAACTCAGCATCTGCCCACAAACCTTAGACTGCTGATAGGGAAACATGCCTTAGATTCTTTTATCTTCTGTGGAGAAATTATTTATTCTCAGGATATCTGTACCAATAACCAACTGCTTACAAAGACAGTGATGCTGGTAATTCTTATATTTATGATTTTTTTTAGTGAAGCTGAACTGAATGAGGTAGAAAATAAATGATTTTACACGATTTACCTTTCAATTCATAGACATGGGTGATCATACAGATAGGTCATGTATGTTTTGGGACAAGTAACATGGCCCCATCTTTTGTCTTCTTTTTGGTGGTTGCTCAGATACTTGGAATAGGAATTAATTTTCAGTAGCATTTTAGTCCTCAATATGAATGATGTCACCAAAATTGAATAAAAATATTTTATAAAAAATTTTATAGATTTTAATGCAAGAAGATGCCATTATATTTAACAGCCTGAACTTCTAAAAAAAACTCCCAACCAAAAAAAAAAAACAAAAAAAACCAAAACCAAAAAAACCCCACACACAAAAAACCCCAACAGAACAGGAGTTTTATTTTGATTTCAGGTAGCAAGTTTCTAACTTCTGTTTGAGCTTTATATGTCTTTCAGAAATATATTTGTTCTTAATTTGAACCCTTTTGAGTGATGGAAAATTGAGCACATCACTTACTGGAAGGTTTCTCACGGATAATTATCTTTATTATAAAAAATCTTGCTTTATTTATGGCTGAAAATTTATCCAATATCAGCTGCAGTCACTGGATATTGTTATGCCTTTGTTCAATAGATTAAAATCCCTTGCCTTTGAAAAATTAAGTAATAGAGCCTTTTGAGTCTCAAACTGCAGACCTGGAATCAGTCTTATGAGGTTTGTTTGAACCTTTCCCCATTTTTTTTAAAAAACTTTTTTGAGATTTAGGCAGTCTAATAGTCTTTCCAGTGTTGTATTCAGAAGAATATTATCTTTGTATTTCTCATATACATGCATACTGCAAGATATGTATTCTAATGGGATTTGTTTAGATTTTTATTAACTCTTCATGTGATTAATGTTATTTAGACTGTGATTTTGAGTACCAGGATTAAGATACGGTGTGCTTCAACAACTGTTTGAATTTGAATCATAATAAACCTAGGCACTAATAAGAAAGAAAAAAGTTAAATTGGGCAACCTAAGCAAATTCTGGTTAATTAAACATCTGCAATCCTATTAGCTCTATATTTCTTCTCATCTAGGTCAGGGTCATCACAGTTTCTAAGAGCTCAGAACTGTGGATTTTACCCCACTCATGTGTATTTTTTCTTCTAGTGCAGAGAGATCTAGAATTTACTTCAATCAGTAATGGCACAGTAATTATATACATTAGCTGCACTAGTCTGTGGGGTGAGGGAGTGGGCTAAAGGTGGCATGTAGTCTTTTAATAGTTAATTTGGTCATTCAAATAAAGGTAGAACAACCTATTTGCAGAGGTAAAATAACATTTTCCCTGCCCCTTATTTTAACAATGTAGGAAAATCTCTTCTTTTTGATACAGCATTGAGTAAAACAGATGACTGTCTCTCTCTGCTTCATATTTCTCATTTGAATCCTCAACAGCCAGCAGAATAAGCAGCTTGCTGGGCCAGTGGCTGAGTCTTCTAGGTCAGCCAAATGAGGTGTGCTCTCATTCTTAGATCTCCAGTACTATTTTCTGTTTTGGTTTTTATGCGTTTGATTGCTTTTTTGGTTGGTTTTGGATTTTTGGTGTTTTGTTTTGTTTTGTTTTATTTTGTTTTGTTTTGTTTGTTTCAGTTTTGGTTTTGGCTTTTTATTATTTGCTTTTAGTCAAGTAATTTTCTTCACCTAATTTGAATGATTTATATTTCTTTAATATGATGTGTCCATACCAGCCAAATAACTTATAAATATGGTACAGCCAACTGCAAAGTGAAGTGAATAGAAGCTGCAGTGCACACTTTTGGGAACTGGGAAATAGCATAGAAGAGACAGACGCAGGCAGATGGCCAGTCAGTTTGCTGTCCAGGAGAGCGCTGCACAATTCCAGCTGGGAGTTTCTGCTTCGAGCAGATAGGACCTAGCACACGGAGTATGAGGTCTCTCTGAATGTTCATTTTCATTTAAAAGAATATCTTTCAACTAGGGGTTACATGGGTTTGAATTGTCTTTGTACAATTTCTTTCCTGGGTGGAAAAGGGTTAGCAATTACAAAATCGAATGAGACTTCTTAAATGTGATATTTTGTCAATGGAATTTAAAAAAAGCTATTGCTGGTTTTACTTTTGAAAATGAGGAAAAAAGAAATCTAAATTTTCTGCAAGCAATCTGATGCTAATTAACCTATTTCCAATGATTATGTTTTTCCCTCTAATTTAATGCAGAAATGTATGGGCAGAGGGGGTTGTATTTCCAAACAATGTATATGGCTTGTAACAATTACTTCAGCCAAATCATAAGCTTTTTAAAGGGAGATACTGAATTTACTAAGTCTATGGCTTAGGCTGTGTTTATAGGTATGAAATCTTTAATTAATTAAATGTTTGTATTTTGGAACACCCCCTTTTCAGTTCTTACTTGGTCTTATGAGTATTTATTCCATGAGTTCACAGGCTTTCTTACCAAACTATAAGAAAATCTTTAACATTGTACCATAAATAGTTCTTCTTACTACCTCTCTGTTGCTTTTAATGTAAAAAAAGGTGCCAAACTGGTCAACCAAATATGGCTGAGACAGAATGACCTCATTGGAGCATGGGGAAAGACTTTTTATTTGGCTACAGATTGTAAAAAATATACAACTGTATAAAAAAAAGCAAGTGAAAATTGTGATTGCATTTCTCAAAGAATATCTGACTCTGACAAATCACAGGCAAAAATGCTACAAACTCACTGCCCCTGTGGAGGTAATCCATAAACAAACCCATTGGTAGCATACACCAAATGCAATCCAGAGTGCTAGACTGCAGTCAATATTCCCTCCCTTTATAGACTGGGCATTTCTAATGGCGATAAGCAGAACAGCTTGCGCGACGCCTGAGGATGAATGTCGTGCTGCAGCAGGAGTGCATGCAGGGCACAGAGCGACTCATCTACAGTGCATTTAGCAAGCCAGCCTTTCAGCTGCTGTGAAGAGTGGAAGCAGTCCTTGAATGATATTCCTTCCCTTGCTGGAGGACCCAACATAAAGCAGATTGTTATAGAACCCCACCCGCTTCATTCAGTGAAGGGCGCTAATGAATAAGTGACTGAAGAGTTACATAGCATACTTCTTTCTTTGTTTTGAAGTGCAATGTGATGCAGCTATGAGCCATTTTACTGGTATAAATCTGAAATTGAATTGGAAATTGGTTGAATGATAAACAAAAAATAATGTAAAATGTGACTTTACAGAGAGTTGCTCATTTGTTCAATAAATTAAGAAACAGGAATAATTCTATTTTTATTCTGAATCTGATGTCCAAAAGATGGCAGGTGACTTGCAGGTAATTTAGTCCCTGTTCTTTTTCCAGGAATCTGTTAAAATTATAGCCACATTTGGTGCAATACTTAGCCATGAAAGCAATTAGAATTTCTGGCTTTTATGTGCGGCTTATTAAAACTCTATTTTGTCATTCAGATTCATGATGCAGTTCTGTATGGTTTTAAGGTATGGAAGAAATATTTCTTTGTGCTAGGCAGTGCAGTCATTATGCTGTACTTCTGTTCACTCAACACTTCTACAGTTTTAGACACAAAAGCGTAAGAGAAAAATCAGCTCACTGCTGAAATCAGAATGTTATGTGAGAAATCAGGATTCCTTGGGTGGCTCATCCTCTGTTGTTTCAGAAGGAATTTGAATGGAGGAAAGCTTTAATCTTTTAACCACACATTCAAGGTGGCAATGGGGATATCACAAAAAAGAGAAAGAAAAGCTTTTTGTGGGAACTAGAGTGTGATGTTTCCCAGCAGCCCAAGAGACAGTTACAGACTGATCTGCAGACAAGTAAATGACAACGGATATTCTGGGGCACTTATGCTTTGAGTACATGTTAATGGTGTTGTGTAAGGTGCTGGAGCAGATCCACGTGAACATAAACGTAGACCATCTATGATCTGAGGAGAATCCAAGGGTTTGACATTCCCTCCTTAGATAATAGAACACGATTTCCTTATGACAGCTGGAGATCAAGAGGAAGCAGGAACTGAAGGTACAGTTGGACTCATCAGTTCCCTATGGGGAACATTTGGGTTCAGAATTATCTGCAAACACATATTATGAGGACCATAATTCTTCCCTTCTGATGTCAATGATGATATACAAGAAGTCAGCTAGCAGCTGAATTAATTTCTGTGTATATGACTATCAGTTTGTGGCCCACATGATTCAAAACCAGATGGCAAATGTCCAGCAATTCCTGTGTCCTGGGGTTGATATGGGCTTTCCTGCTTTATTTTTTTATGTACAGTATTGTGTTTTGGGTAGAATGCGTACTGGGACTGGATAATGGCAAAGCAGCTGCTTTTTCGTGCTTTCAATTTGAGAGAGAGGAAAACTCTCAGAGCCACCGTCATCAACAGATAATCCTTATCTTGTTTGAAAAAAGTCAGAATATACATATGTGTATACATATATATATATATACACACACACACACACACACACACACACACACACATGAGTTTCAGAAATAGTTGACCCTTCAGTATGTATTTGCTGTTAAAGGCTGCCCAGTTTTGTCATGAACTATGGATTTACTTGGTATGAGAGTACTAGTGGGAAAAACTCTGAAAGATTGAGCCTAAAATGTTTGGCGCTGGCTTGCTGTTAAATGTCTTCACATTTTGAAGTTTAGAGTATTGTTGGTGTGTTGTTTCACAAAGAAGGAAGTCCTTTCACAGATACTTTACAGCATTTTTGGTGTTATTAGGAGGTAGTCTGCTTCAGCTTTCAGTAAAAGATATATCAGAACCAAAACGATAGATGGTATCCTTTTGCTACCAGTTTATAGAGAGCTGTCTCAGTCAATTAAAATTAATCACATATATAAAAGCTAATGATTGAAGTAACCTAAACACTAGACAGGTCCAAGCACTTCTTTAAGTGTTAATGTCTCAGGACAAAGGATCTCTAACATTTTCTTAATATTCCACATATTTCTATTAATGCAATTAGTGATTTTTAGTTTGTGAGAAATAAACCATCCGTGGTTTTTGGCATAGTTGTTCCAAAGAGGTTGGTTTCATCAGCTGGATCAAGAGGTGTCAATGGGTTGATGAAGATTTAAGTTTTGTGAGTGCTTCCTGATGAGAGAATTTTAATAATTTTTAAGACATTCTACATTGACTCTTTTCTGGTATGACTGACTCAGTCTGAGGGTGACAAGCTTGATCTGAAACCATGCAGCTGCATCATAGGAAAATGCATTGTCTCTTAGGATCTCTGGGAAAACACAGATTAGCTCCCAGAAGAAATGCACACATGAAATAGTGG
Organism: Pardalotus punctatus; assembly: GCA_013400915.1. Taxonomy (NCBI): domain Eukaryota; kingdom Metazoa; phylum Chordata; class Aves; order Passeriformes; family Pardalotidae; genus Pardalotus; species Pardalotus punctatus. The sequence continues at coordinate 179,346 of VZTX01029429.1, forward strand.
GATGGTACGGTCATGGTACTGTGCAAATTCATGCTCAAGAACCACACATTGTAGACCAGTCATCTAAGTACAAAGGCTGAAGATCCATTAAGCTTTACCAGTAGTTCTGAAAGGAATGTAAGGTGTAACAATGTTAATAGGCTTATTGTTTAAATCAGTGATGAAATCTGTTTGATAATTTGATATTCTGAACATGTGAAATGCATGCAAAAACTTTTGTGGTATACTTTTTTCAGAGAATAAGCCCTTCCCTCTCTTTTATGAGAGGCCTCATTTTTCTTTTTAGAAACATTTTCAGTATGATACATTAATCTGAACACAACAAAGATGGGCATCAATTTTAAAGTACACTTATAGATTTCTTGTGTTAGGATCTGCATAAATAAATAACTAAATAATTAAATAACAAGAATCCCCTATCCCTGAACTACAAATTTCAAATGACTGCAGAAAATCACTTTTTTTCTGGTAACATGTAAGTTTATAAATTATTTCCCATATAAATAAACCAGTTATTGTGTCTAATAAAACACTAAAAGTATATTACCAATACTTCTTTTGCATAGTTTTACAAGAAATGATGTGACTTTAGCCATTCAGCTGAAGAAATGAACAAGTCCTTGGTGTTTTTGCTCTAAGTCTCATTCAAGGAAGACCATTAATGATTTTCTTTTATCTTTTTTTTTTTTCTTACTCTCATCTCCCTATAATTCGATTAATCATTTCAGTTATGCGTTTCCACTTGACGACCTCTGGATTCAAAGGTTCTATCTCAGCAATATGTCAAAAGGAGTGACACTGCAAAGGCTGGACTAAACTTTGACATGACACTAAATGAGGAACTTTATCTCTTGAGACATCTGAATGGATTAGATGAAATGAACTTTAAGAGGAACTTTAGAGCTATGAGCATAACCCACAGAATCCATAAATATTGAATATATCTGCAAATGTGCACTGCCTAGCACTACTGCCTGGCTTCAATTTTATATTAATTGCCTTTAAGAACTGCCCCATGTCTTTATAAACAGGCACAAATTAAATGAAAAAGCAAAGAAGTAAAACAGGAAGGCTTTCCCACAGTGAGAAAATTATAAAGGTAGCTTCAAGTTACCTATTCTGCAAAGTCTACCAGTGATTTTGGAAATAAGTCATATCAAAAATGGTACGACTTTTAATGCAGATAAATATTCTTGTACAGAGAGAATAGAAGTTTCAATTGGCGGTATGGTCTTAAAAATTCCCTTCGGTGTGCTCAGATCATTGATTCTTGGCTTAATGCATGGTTGGAGACATGTTGAACAGGAAGGAAGACTACAGTTTTCTCATCTGCCCTTTTTGTGGTCTGTACACTGTGGATCTGAGACATTTTGGCTTGGGGATCCTCCTGAAAATCAATGTGATAGATCTGCATTTGACTTTGCTCTCTGAAGTAGAGTGATATTTTATTTTTTCTCATCAAACATTTTTTTTCCTTATAAGTCAGAATCTTTGGTGCAAGGGTGAGACAGCCTCTTCTGTGACATGCTAGAAGCAAATGTGAATGTAGTGTAGGTGTGAATTGTGTACACAGTGCAAACCGTGAAGAGGTATGAATTTAGGTGTGTCTACAGCTCCCTTTTGTTTCTAAACTTGTAACTTCTATAGTTTAGCACTAAGACAAAATTTTGCTATCTTTTTTTGTATAATTAATATCTTTTGTGTGACAGTATTTGGATCTTCCACATGAGGAATGAATTGCACATGAATCCACTTCACCTAACTTCAGCAACACAAATATCAGGCCTGCATTTAAGGTATTGGTCTGGGCTCTCCTTATAACTAAGGAATGACAAAGTGGAAGATTTTTCCCATTTATCTCAAATATATTTTTTATGTGTGTGGGGGTGTACAGGTTGCTATAGATACTTAGCTGTCTTCTTACTGCAGAGTAAGGCTAGTTGACTGGCTTAGACTATAGACTTACTTTGAAAATTAATTAAGATGAATCCGTTTTAGGTGCAAACCAAAATTCACTAATTAACAGCATTAGCTCCTTAACTTTAAGGTCATGTTCCTTCCACATTCATACAGATCAAAAGGTAGAAAACTCACATATGAAAATTTATAGAACCTGTGGATAGATTAAATTTCTGTGTTGGAAACTGGAGGCACTGAAAAAGACTTAGAAAATCGATACTATGGGCTGCATAATTTTCTGGATCTGCCTCAGCAAAGGCATGCCATAGTCAAGAGTGTGTATGTTAAATCTTGCTGTTATTCCACATACTTCACTGACTAAGTATTTACAAAGCAAAAATACCAATGTTCTGTCTTTTCTATGATAGTGTATTACAATACACAGTAGAAGGTAAAATACCACACAGTACCACTTTATGATGTATCATACCGAGTTCTGACATCAAAAGTTTTTTATGAATTTTGCCTTTAGATTGCTGATGAACTTTTGATCTTTCACATATCTTGGACATTTTCCTAATCTTATACAAAATCATTATCCATGAGAAATGTTATTTTGGCAGGAGGCATGTTGCAATGTATTTTGTGAAACTAAAAGCATATAATTGTATTCCTGTCAAAGCAGAATATTTCCAGCGTCTAGGCTGTACATAAAGAATTTGTAAATTTGAAGTTGCAGGTAAAATTGTCAAATGATTCTCAGAAGGAGTGATTTATTACTATCCCAGTGAGGCTATTTTTGTATATTCTTATATGTGTTATTCACAGTTGATACATCTGATACCTATGTTGTGATTTTAACAGCAAGATCTATCACTGAATTTTGTAAAATTAAAATATATGAAAGGCACAGGAAAAAGAAACTGTCTTTCAGCAAATTATTTCTTTATGACTAAGAACATTTTAGGAACAGATGAATATTCTCACTAACAGAACATTTTTTTTGTGATCTTCATTTCATTGGATATTTGTAAAGATGAGAACTTGATAACTGGCAACCAGAATTGTAAACTTCTTCCTGAGACACAAGGTCAGTTGAACTTTCTTCAGGAAAAAGAAATGTACATATTTCCTTTGAAATAAAATAATAAATCTGTGTTTGTTTTGGAGTCGTAAATGGCATTGAATACATTTCTAGGGGTAGGTGATGATTTTAGTGGGATTGCTCAATGAAAAGGATATTGTTTAATATGTGTAAGAGTCATCTCTTCCAACATTTAACATTTTTGTTTGTTTTCTGATTGAGAAAAGTAATTCTTGTAAGATTCCAATGTTTCAAAAGTCTGCTCTACTTATGAGTGTAAATTGTGGTATTTTGCAGGATCCAATTCTCTTGCCATTTTTGTCCAGTATCTTCTGTTAGCGTAACCACATTTTCCTTTCTTTAATGAAAAAAAATGAACATGCAATTTTTTTCTATGTAATTGAAAGGTCAACAGTCGATATTTTATTACAAATATAATAAACTGTCAGTAACGCATGCCAGCACAGGCATCTACCATGAAGAGCAGTAGCTTCTGCCATGCAGCAGGAGCAGTATCTGCTAAGCTCTGTTGGTTTCATTCTGTAACAGCATTTGAGGCATCTTTCTTATCGCCATAAAGGTTTTAAAATTTGTTGTTATGTAGCCTAGTCTTTCTCTTGGGGGAGTCTAAAGCAACCTTCAACCACATCCAGTTATAAACATGTCGCTGCCCTCTTGACCGCCCGGTGGTCAGCATGCAATGGGAGCATGCGTGCCTTGGCGGAGACCACTTTTTGTGTCCCTTGTAATGCGGTGGCAGCCACTGTCTCACAGGCCTGGAGCCGTTCGCAGAGACCCCAGCTGGGGCTGGCAGCAGGTGATAGCAATGGAGCGATGCCGCGGGGATAAAGAAATCAGGAAGGGTTTGTTACCACAGAAACAAGGATGATTCGATGGGGGGGGGGGGGCAACAGAACAAAGAAATGACCATTGCAGAGGGTTTTAAGGGGAGCAGAAAGGGGAAGTCCAAGGGGAGGAACAACAGATTAGCCAACGGGGAGGAATTACATAACCACAAATGTCCAATATAGTGAAAGAAGGGGAGGGGTACATTTAAACGAACCAATGGGGGTACAAAGAATGAAGAACTTTCCAGAAACTGATAACTGGGAAGGGAAAGGGGTGTAATCAAAGCTTTGAAGGACAACTTAAGAGGCGGGAAATGTAGGGAATTCCCCAGCCTTGCCTTCTCCCCCTCCTCCCCAATCAGGCTCACCGTTGGTGGGGGGGGGTGAGAATCCACCCAACTGATGCCATTGTTCCCCATCGAGAGAAGTTTGGGTCACCGCCACATAAACAGATCATACAAAGGAAGTATTCATCTAAATATAAGCTGGTCTTGCTGTTGGGTAGTCAAAGGCAATCCTCAACCTCATCCAATTATAGATGTATCATATGAGGAAAGCACTCATTTAAATATAGCTGACAGGTCCATAGATAACTAGAAACTGGTAGATGATCTAATCTTACTCCTGAGATAGCATAGGCCATAGGATTTCATCACTGACCCCATAGTCTACAGAAAAATGCCTTCTAGGGAGCAATCCAGCTTTGATTTATAGGAATCAAAAATCTGTTGCTTCCTTCAGGCATGTTAGAAAACTGTTTCATTTTCTCTTTAATTTGCCTGTACGATATTTTAATTTGGTCACATTTATCACCTTTATATGAAACATATGCCTTCTGGGATTATATTTCTGGGTTGTTTTTTTTTAATAAGACATTACAATTGAAATAAAATAATTGTATGCTATGATGGTTTCTTAAAATGTGCTGCAATATGCTCTGCATAGTAAACAGCAGAATGTTTTCTTTGCATTCTAGCTTCCTAGGTATGCAAATCATACACAATATAATAAGTCAAATTAACTCTAAGGTACGTTCACTGGTTGGAGGGATGTTAGCAGTGGTGTTTTCTGATTTTTTATTTTCTTTTTACAACATGCTAGTAACACCCTCTTTTACAAGTTCTCTAATATTTATATTTGCTTTGCTTAGTTTTGTGGAAAATAAATTATTATTGCTTGCTAGAAGTTCCAAAGACTGAGAGGAGCAATGTGTTAGAGGGCAGGCTTAGGATGTTACAGAAATTTGTGTTCTGGCCATACAACACTGATGATAGTCCTGTACCTATTTCATCATTCAGATTTGTTGCATTAACATTATTTTTCTGTTTAAGACTGTAATTGCAGAATTAGGCTACAGAGTGATTACACGTATTTGCTAAGATGGCAGTGAACGTGAGCAAGGCTAATTTTTTACAAGCTGTGCTTTGCTCAGCCTAAAATTTGGCAAAGATGAAGGGGGTTTACTGGTTCATTTGTTTTTGTTTCTGTGATAGAAATGGAAAAGCAAATACTTTGGACACTGTAGGCTGTGTATCAGTAGCATACCGAGAAAGAATCTACTACCTGTGGAAAGCTTAGGGAAGTTGTCTTTGTTTATTCTCCATATAAAATTTCAGGATGTGATTTTGAATTATTAAGGTATTTTTTATTTATTTCTTAAAACAGTGATAACCTGATATGGGAAAAGAGAAGAGAGGTCTCCTGAGTTTCAAACTATTATGAAACTGAATTGGGAGCAACTTTAAACTCCCTTGGTAATCTTTCATATAGCCATAAGTATATCTTAAAGGATGCTTCCTGTAATAAATCTCTATAATACAGGTCTTATGCCTGTCTTAATATTATAACATCTGTGAGTAAAATAGATGTGAGCTTGTAAAGGGATTCACATAAGACACTGTCCTCAAAAATGAAGTCTGTAGTATGCAAATGCAATGCTTATAGCTGCAGTATTTGGTGCAACGATTATGGGAAATCACGACTGGAAAAATTCAAAAATTGTCCTGATGCTCATACTATTGGTTGGCATAGGACCCAAGGGATATTTAGGGCATGGCATTAGAAGCTATTAAAAAAACCCAGACAATTTTTATTCTGATTAAAACTTTAATTCACTAGTCATTAAGTTGTTTTACCTCAGACTACCTTCTCCAACTTTAGGACTTGTAGCTTCAGGATTATATAGGCAAATTTTGTGTAATATCTTGAAAATATAAAAAGTAAAATACAAATGCAAACACTTGTCAAATATATCTAGAAAAAATTAAGGCACACCAGAATCACCAGTAAATTTTATTGCATTGCTTTATAGATAGGAGTTGTAAATTATGTAACTACTGCTGCTTCAGAATATTTTTACTCCTGTTTTGCTAAAGTGCCTCAAACCCCATTCTTTCAGCTCAAGAATATATGTTCATAAATAATGAACTTGCTGCTATGGATTTATGCTACTTAAAAGCAAAAAAGTTAAAATTTGGACACAGGTGAAATGAAGGTATTATTGTTAAATAGCCATCAATCCTTGCCCCATCATCATTGTTTCTTCTCCTAGGTGTTCAGAACCATTCACACTGACATAACACAGTGTGCCAACATAGAAATAGCTGCCTAGTTAGAACAGTGTCTTAAGGGTACTGAAACATAACTGTATTATAGTATATTTTGCTTTTTCCCTTCACGCTTTTAGTTGAGTAACTTTTCCTCCACTTTAGTATTGAGCTAGATCAAAATCAAATGGAACTATTTAACCAGACATCATTGCACTGCATCTGAAAACTGTATTACCTGGAAAAGAGTAATTATTAGTGGTTGGTTTTCAATGTTATGGTTAAGACAGCATGTTTCATACAAAGTCCATATGCTCCAAACTATATGCTCCAAGGTAATGAAGGGCATAAGTTTAAAAGTAAAAGCTTGAAATTTAGTGAAAGCTATTAAGATGAACAGAACTGAGCAATTGTCTTCTTACACTGACTGATTTATGGTGTCAATGATCTAGGATAATAAAGTAGGATTTAGTACTTTCAAATTTAAAATAGTAAGGAATGTTACACAATGCTTGGCACAAACAAAAATAAAAATCAATAATAAACAAAATCTTATCATGTTGTCAGCCAGCAAGTAAGAGATCGTGAGTTTGGGCAGGTCTCTCAGGCTGGCATTTGGATGGGGAAGAGAGAGGTTGCAGTACCTGAGATACGAGTGTGCTACAGCATCCCTCTCTTTGCCGGTGAGCCCCAAGCTGGACCAGCCAGTGAGCAGCATAAGAGGGTAAGAGAATTTGGAACTGTTCAGGAATGTTGCACAGTGTGGGGTCATGCTGGTATTTGAGGGATCCGCTAAAGCTGATGTGAGAGTGAGCTGAGAGTGGTGAGAGTGTGCTGTCAGTACTGACCTTCAGACTCTGCTGGCTGACGAGGGGAGGGGACCGGGCTGCCTGTGTGTGTTCCTGTCCTGCAGGTGATGCTCGAGACAGCTCCTTGCCTGTGGCAGCCAGTGTAGCTGGAAGTGCAGGTGTCTCTGTGTGTGTGTGTGTGTTTGGGGTACACGCTCTGCCTCCTTGCTGTTGGACTTGTAAAGGAGGAAGGAGCAGCTGCATCCATTGACCAGGGATGGAGGTCTCTGGCTCTCTGGGCTGGACTCCAGGGGCCAGCATGAAGAGTGTCTTATATAAATAACAACCCAAAGCTGCTGGATGCAATGGCCATTTCTTAAATCCCATAACAAAATCTAATCAGAATACTGAAAGCTACCTCCCAAGTTTTCCTCATACTCTTTTTTTTTTTTTTTTTTTTTGTTAGAAAAAGCAATTACATTTATGAAAAAGCACGTTAATCCCCAAAGATTGTTAATCGTTACGATTTTATACTATGATATAACCATAAATATAATCTCTAAAGAGCTGTTAAAAAGAAAGTGCTTTTGCTGAAAACAAAAACCAGTAACTACAGAACACGCCAGAAGAATCACAGAAAACTTAATATTGTTGTGAATAAAAATCAAGGTCAAGTTTATCTTGCAACAAACAGAATATTAATTAAAGATAAAATTTAATTCTATCTATCAGGTCTTTAGCTTTCCTAACCTGATCCTGGCTGCTCAGACAATTTCTCTGTATTCCATGGAGGTAGGGGTTGGAACTAAATGATCTCCAAGATCCTTTCCAACCCAAACCATTCTATTATTCCATGATTCCTCTCAGGCTACCTGTCCTTGCTTCCACACTCTCTAGGCTTCCTCTTTGTGTTTCATTTTGTATAGGAGGTGCTTGTTTGATTTTCAGAAGCTAAAATAATCTTGTAATGCTTTTCTATTATAAAGATAGCATAATCCACTAAATAACTGTCTGTTCCTATTCTACATATATAATAAAAACATTGGGGTGCTTTATCCAAATGTAAAATTGCACTATTGGTGCACTAGTTGTGCAATACTCAGAATTCATATCGTGTTCCATTGAAGACTGGAAAACTGCATGTTTTCTATTTTTCTTCTTCACACTGAACAAAGGAATTATAGCATGGGAATCTACCTTACTAAATAATCAGTGACAATTTTCAAATATTCTTTTATCTATGCTGCATAGGATAAATGCTGTTACATTCCACTAAGGGAAACTGCGAGGAGTTCTTTTTAGAAGGGTCAGGAACAAAGTAAAGTCAACCAAGACAGACTTTGTATCGGGAACCATTTATTCATAACGAACAACAAAAGAAAGAAGTAACAGCCCCACTAAAGAGGGCTGGAAAAGACGGAAAGGAGAGGAAATGGACAGAAAAGAAGAAGAAGAAATGGAACTGGGGAGAGAGACAGAGACAGGAGACAGAGCAGAAGCGGCATTACCAGCGACGTTACCACCAGCAGAACCGGGGGTACTGTCGATGTCCCGGCGGCAGAGGGTGAGGTGCACACGCTGTTTGCTGCAGAGCCTGTGCACTGCTCGGAGAAGCGTGGCTCCCCCGGCGATGGACACGGCCAGACACGCGGTGATGGGAGATCAGCAGGAGATGCAGGACCCTGCACAGCGTTGCGGGGTGGAGCAGCGGCGAAGGTAGGATCGGAGGCAGGCAGGCTGGACGCAGGTGGGGAAAGCAGGCGGCACTGGCAGGGACTCGGGTTGGGTCAGCCAGTGTCCCGCCAAGCGCTCAGCAAGACGGGCGGGCACGAAGGCGAGCGAGGGCAAGGGCCAGAGGCAGGTGGGCAAAAACAAAAAAACAAAAAGCAAAAACAAGCCAGGGTAAGTAAAAGAACACCTCCCCAAGAAAGCCAGTGGGGAAGCACCCAAGCGAACAAAACCTCCAAAGTTTGTGATGCAGTTTGTTTTTATTCTGCCTGGGCCCTCCTCAAGTCCGCCTGCTGACGGGAGGCCATCAGTCAGTGCCCTGCTCCTCCCTGGTGGAGACCTTGGGCCCTCTGGTCAGGGGAGCATCTCTGGGGTGTGCAGTGTCCTCTGTGAGGTGTTGTCAGGTGAAGTTATCCCAGAGACAAGGCTTCCCGCCATCTTCTGGCTGCCTCCTTCCACGTGTACAGCCCATCCCCCCACACCCTCTGACAACCAGTATTGAGACAAGATCCAGAATGGCTCCTCACAAATGCTTATTTTGTTATTCACTCTGAGTAGCTGTGTGCAAAATGAAAAGCAAAATTCTTTGGTAAGAGAAGCTAATTCACATTATACTAGATATTAGACATGGTTTTAGGGAGCTACTATGAAAGATACAAGGAAATTTATATTACAGAATTTAATAATATTTATTTGCACCAGCTTTCACCTTTGACGTACCGTGCTTTAGCTTTCATAATTGCCAGTAACATTCCCTTCATATAATAAAATCACTGAATTGGCTTTCTTTGGTGTACTTACTTCCTTTTGTGATTCTGTAATCAGGCATTTTCTGTGGATATCACTGTTCCTCTGGACCTTGTAATAAGTGAATCTCAGAATGGCTGGTGTTAGAAAGGATCTCTGGATCTGGTGCTCAAGCTGGGCCACCCAGAGCTGGTTGTCCAGGATCATGTCCATCCTGTTGTCACCTGCCCTGGGTGACCCTGCCTTGGCTGGGGGCTTGGACTAGATGCCCTCCAGAGGTCCCTTGCAACCCTAACTGTTCTGTGATTCCGTGATTTCTAAAACTTAAATTTGATGGTTAATTTCTTGATAGCCACTTCCTCCATAATGGCTAACATAAATTTTTAGTGAACACATCTCTGATCAAAATCTGCTTAGGGAATGTAATTATCAGTATGGAGGGAGGAGATTTGGCAAAAATTAGTACTGAAGTTCTTTTTTCTAAAACCATTCTAAGCTGATTTAAATAACCTGTTGTGGACAAGTCAAGAAGTCCCTACAATCCAATGTTCCCACTGTGATACTGATTGATGTGAAAAGCTTGAAGGCTGCGTGTAAGAATGTCTGAAGTATTTAGCAATGTAAATATCTAGGGTAAAGCAGCTGTATTAAGGCCCTCCCCTGAGCTATAGAAACTGAAAGCTGACATGAGACTTGAATAATTTAACTTTGTTCCCCACCAACACTTCTTTCTATGAAATGTATATATATTTTGAAAGTGCACATCCAATCCTTTTCTAAATCTTTTTATGTTTCTCTCTCAAGTACAGTAATTTAATAGCTTTAATTTCCCTTTGCTGTTTTTCTCCCTTTCTTTTAGGAGATATGACTAGGATGTTCTCTGTGTTATTCTTTCTGTACTGTACTTTCTAATTTTGTAGTGTGTCCTCTTATTCTTCCTCTTTCTAAGATTAAAAAAGAAAAGGTCTTAGTCTTCATATGAGATTTTTTTTCATCTCCTTAATCACCATGGTTATCTTACTTCACCCTGTATCTGGTATTTTTCCACAAATTGAGTGTCAATTTTCTGTCAGCTACTGCAATGAACCAGAGTTTTAGTTACATCCACGTACCTCAGCAAAAAGGCAACAACAATATTATGGAAGCTATCTACCATACAAGGTCAATTTTTACTGATGCTTCTATTTAGACTAATCAACTCTGACTCTATACAAGAAAATAAGGGCTAGTGAGCATCCAGAAATGAAGCATGCTGTCATGTAAATGGTTTAGGGCCTCATCCTGCATAAGTGTCATATATATTTATTGTTGGTTTAAGTTAATAGGTACTGAGGTCATTCAGTGACACTTTAAAGTATGAGGGCCTTATTCCAAATTAATCTTCATTTTTGTTTTAGCTTTAATATTAAAGCACTTCAAAAGAAGACCTAGTAACCATAACAACTACAATTTGCCACATTTCTACAGTTTTATTTCTGTAAGCATTTTAATAGACTCGGCTTTTCAGTGGTTGAGCACATTGGATTTATTGCTCTCTTCACATTCACCTGTGCAGTGAACACAAGAGCTAGTTTTTGTCTGATACCCTAAATGTACAACTCCCAACTCTTTTTCTGGAATTTCAACAGTGACAGTTATTGCTATAATGTTCAAAAGGATGATGAAACACTTAGAAGGAGAATTAGAGAAAATCAAACAAAAAGACCAAAATCCGGTAACACTTATCATCATCAGTGATATAGTCTGATTTCACTAAACTCGAAGTTTACATTAATATGCAAGAGTATTTTCAAATGGTAACTATATGGAATACTACTCTTTTAGTAATGAAAATGTTTTTGGATTTTTTTTTTTTTTTTACAGTTAAAAGTAGCTAATTTTAAAAAGTCAGAATGCATACAGAGGAAAGAAAACCAAACCCATGCATGTTAGAATTAAGGACCAAAGATAATTAAGGAACAAGGAAAAAAATATTTACAAATGCTACAGAAGCTGTTTACAGACATGTTAGAAAATATCTTGGAATGAATTATAAGTAGAAATCAATGTTTAAAGTAGTTTGTCATGTATATGTGTATGTTTACAGTATTGTATATTTAGTATGCATAAACATAATCTCGACTTCGTAAATATTTTATAGCATAGATAGCATAGATATTACAAATGTACTCTGAAATACCTAAATATGATAAAATTAAAAATAGAATAAAAGAGTGAACATATATTTACGTTATAGAGCGTAATGAAAAACTATTAGCTATAATAATGTAACTTAAAAAAACAAGTGATGTTCAAATGCTGCTTTTTATTATACATAAGACTATAATAAAAAAGGATAAAAGTTAATTTGGCTTTTGAAAATACACCAAAACCAGGACGCGTTGCAGAGAGTTTTAGAAGCCAGATATTAATTAAGTTTGAGAAGTTCATTTAAAATATAGAAGCAGTATATATTATAAGTATATATCCTTAAGATGAGTGAACTTTGTACAGTGCTCAATAAGTAAGATTCAGTTCTCAGCTTATCCTTCAGGTCTATGACTATTAAAAACAAATGGTACCTGTGTTGCATTAATTTTTGTCAATACTAGGACAGTTTTTTTAATTTGTGGTTTTTCACATTAGACCTAATACTGGCTAGAATTATTGGGGTAGGGAGAGAATGGAAAGTAAATAATATATAGGAAATAAAATTAAAACTCAGAAGTAATTAAAATCTTCTTAAATTGCTTATTTACCTTTATGTGAATCAATTTCATAGTTCATAAGTCAATTCTGAAATAAAGAATGATGGTAAATATTTTCCTCATTTTAAGATATGCTTTTATCTTACAACCTTGACCAAAGAACTTTAGTACAAGAGATAATTTGTAAACTAGAATTACCATTTTTTAAGTGAAATGAAAAATTACCTTAGTCATGACATGCTTGACTTCCCTGAAAAGGAAGACACGAAATATAATGCCAATTGTATTCTGGTTTAAAGTAACTAATGGCTGATAGAATAAAAATAATTTAAATAGATAGCAGCATTTGATTTTTTTTTACAATTAATTGACTGGAATAATTACCACACAGCTTTCTTATGTGGTATCTTCTTTATGTGTTCTTTAATCACATGGTCATATTCAGCTGGCTATGATTTCCTAAAAAGCAGCTCATAATATTAAAGTTAAGTTAATTAGGGAGAGAAGGCAATCAGTCTTTCTAAGCTCAGCCTAAGGATGTTCTTTGACTTTAAAGAGTTGACTTCTTATCTGATTTTGACAATTGGATTATTTAAATTTATACTGACTTCTGTAAAACTGTTTAAAGGTGTAGCTCATAATTTAACTTGTAGTTTCACCACCTTGTTGAAACCAATTTGCTAAGATGATAAAATATACCCATTGCATGTTCTAACTGTAATGATCCCTGGGTTAGTGACAGGGAAGATTTAAGAATCTGAGGTGAATATTTGACTTCCATCTGTGCTCAACTGAGTGCTAATTCCTGAAGCTTCTTGGCTCAGAAGTTTTACCTCCTCTTTGGTATTCTTACCTTCTATCTCATTAATGAAAACTCAACCTCTTATCGTCTTTCACTGTGGCTGTTTACACCATCTCTTATTGATCTATCATTTTGAAGATCTAAAAGCTCAAAGAAAATAAGAATAATTGTGTTTCACAGGAGAACTTCTAGGTGGGGCAGAGGTTAGAATAGAAGCACACAGTAGTATATTAATTTGAAATTCATTAACTACAAAGCTGGATGGTGGATTGTAACTTCTATGACTCTTGTGGCATTTTCACAGCAGTCTCATGCAGATCATATCCCCAGCCCCTCTGGTCCGATGTTGACCAGCACCATAGACTCAGGGAACAGCACATTCAGTCCAGGTGCTCAGAATGCCTAAGTCCTGGCTGGTGGCCTGGCCAGTGCAAGAACACAGAGTTCTTGCACATCTGGCTCAGCTTTCTGTAGGATCTTGGACATGACCAGAGGGCAGTTGTTTTAACTATATATTACTTTCTAAAGTAGACTGCTGGCAGAAGCTAGCAATGTCTTGTCTGCTTGTGTGACACCAGGCTAGTCTCACTGGCATTCTCTGTAACTGGAGGTCAATGAATAGTTTTTATAATGGTTTCTAACATGTTCCATTTTTCCACCCCAAATGTGACACACAAGTGAGTAGTTAGCAAAAGTTACATAGCAGAATTAATCTATTGTTTAATTGCTTTTCCAGCTTGTGCTGGATTAGTTCAGTGAGTCGGAACTGGTCAAATGTAGCAGAGGTCATGCATACCTGGGACTTTACTGTGTGATGAGCAACTGTGCTACCTGATGATAATGACAAATAACTAAAAATCTGGAAGGTTCCTCTGTTGGTACCATTCTATAAGGATTCTAGCTCATGCATCTGAGCTGCTTATATGCCAGCAGCTTTGGGAAGACCATCTCTAGGGCAGAGATTTAGTGACTTACGCGTTTTGAACATCATCTGCAAATAGCAGATGTTTGTGATGCAAATGTTGAGAGTCTCATTATTGCAGAGCAAAGACATGAATACATGTTGGAGGCTAAAATGATGCTTATGTCCTCCACTGATAGTACTGTACTCTTATCTGTCATTCATTTCTGTGGACCTCATCACTGCTCAAAGGCATTCATGTTCTGCAGAGTGTAGAGTCCAAAAAAGTAGAAGAAAAAGATCTAGTGAATAAATGATATCTTTTTTGAAAACCAAAATTTTATTGGTTGCTGAGGAACTGACATATTCCTGCTTATTTTCCATAAATTTGGTGGGGTTTTTTTCCCCTGCAGATGTATTTAACTCTGGTTAAATATACTGCCACAGCATTTCATCAGAAAACTTGCTGCAAATGAGAAAAATACCATTTTATCTAAAGAAAATTAAGTTGATGAGGCCACTTTACAATGATGTGATTAAATAGAATTTTATCCCTGTTGTTTGACTGTCTTACCAGTTGAGGTTTCCTGCCTTTGCTTTTCACATATCTTAGGATTCTCATGTTTGTTGCATCTGTCAGTCAGCCAATTAAATTCACATTGAGAGCAAACATTGTGAGGGAAGAAAGTGTCATTTTAATGAGCTGCTATTATTGTTTACATTCATGTACAATAAATGAAATTTCAGGTATCAGAACCTGACAGCAGAAGGAAAGAATTCTCGTTAGGAAAAACTAAGGTGAAGCCATTCTTTCTGATATCCAGGGATTTATCTTCGTAGACGCTGAATTTAGAATGTCCTTTATGTTCTTCCATAATTGCCAAATTTCTATTTTTATATATTTGTATATTTATATATTTGTATTTCTGTATAGATGCCTATTATTTGTATTATTTAAGGTTTCTGGTGCTGTTTAGCCTGGGGAAAAGGAGGCTTTGGGGGTGGCCTTATCACTCTCTACAGCTGCCTGAAAGGAGGCTGTAGCCAGGTGGGTGCGGCACTCAGAGCTGTGGTCTGGTTGACAAGGTGGTGTTCAGTCATAAATTGGGCTGGATGATCTCAAGAGGTATTTTCCAACCTAATTGATTCTATGATTCTGTCATATTCCACAAACAGTGCTGTTGGCTGAAAGTCTGGACATTGGACTAGCTTTAGGCAGAAGAAACTGATAGTGCTTTTATTTTTAAAAAAACCATGTTTTTACAACAAGAACTTCAGCAATTCATGTATCTTCTGAATATCAGTCTCCAACAGAGTCCTAGAAAGAAATATTTTCTTGATCTATTTTAAAGATTTCAAATTTTATTTTTGCTTTTGCACTGAGGCAAACCTAAACATATTCAAAGTACAAAATAATAAGGTTTAGAAAAGGAGGAAGATAAAAAAAATTCCAAATTGTCTGATGGAAACATGCCTTACCTGATGTACCTCTACCTTGAACTGTCACAAATAATGTGAAAATGCTCTAAGCCACAGCAGAAGGCCCTTCTTGGATAGATTCCTCTATTGGAGAGACATTCCTGTTACATAAACACTTTGATGTTTGTGTGATAGGCTTGGAATCTCTTTCCCAAATTCACAGTGAAATGTCATGAACAGAAGACAGCTGGCTGTTGGAAAAGGGTCTCCTGTAACAGAAACTGCACTGTTCAACTGAGCAGTCTTTTTCTACATTTTCATGCTTGCTAACAGAAAGCACAGAAGCCCATGCTTTTTTTGGCATGTATATGCATCAAACAACTAGTAAATCTGCTATTAAAATAGGAGAATTTTAAGAATTAGTTTTTATTTCTCATTATCCTAATCTGATGTGATTGGTTATAAATTAAATTAATTTTCTCCAAGTCAAGTCAGTTTTGCCTGTGATGGTAATTGGCGAGTGTCTCTCCCTGTCCTTGTATCAACCCATGAGACTTTTGTAATATTTCCTCTGCCCTATCCTGCTGAGGAGGGCAATGATGGAGCAGCTTTGGTGGGCACCTGGCATTCAGCCAGGGTCATCCCACCACAACAGACTATAAATGACAGTTTGTTTGCCACATGACCTTGATAAATGCAGCATGACAGCAGATTAGCCTTCCAGACCCATAAAGTATTGTTTAAAAGAACTTACAGTGTCAGTGAGGATAATCTCCATGTACAGTTTCCCTAAATGTCAACTTTTTAATTTAGTATGTAGTTCAACAGCAATTCTATGGTTAAATGAGCCTATTCCCACCAAGCGTTTAAATTAACTTATCCATAAGGAAATACTGATAGGCATGCATTTTTTTAGAAAATGCAGATTTATATGCTTCTATGAATTTATATTTGCCCCCTAACTGTTACAACAGCAATAAAATCTTCAAGTTTACTGAATGTTCATGAAATACACAAACGAGATGTGCTGTTCTTTTCTTTGTTAGGTTTTTAAAGGAATTATATTTTCATCTTTATAAAGGCACAGAGATGAAAATGTTACATATCTGAAGGCAGGCAAAAGCTTTTCAAATGGATCTGTGAAGAAGTATGTATGAGCAATATAAAGAATCTGATCAATAGAAAACAGAAGAGAAGCAGGAAAAGAAAATTAAAATTAGGGATGAAGAAGTTAGCCTGGGAGCAAGGAAGATGGTTAAGGTTGGCTTCACTGTGCATCAGAAGCACAGAATCAATAAACCCATTGCTTAAACTGAAGATTAAATTACTTGTATAAATGTGCTTTATTATTTTGGAATTCTGTTGTTATGTGGTTTCATGACTTTTTTGCTGTTGCTCATTTCTGCATTGCTTATTTTTCTCTTCCAGAACTTACTGGTCTTGTTCTGTTGTCCTTTTTTTTTTTTTTTCCGAGACTCCCTTGTTTTTTTTTTTTTTTTTTTTTTTTTTTTTTTTTTTTCCTTCTTTTTTTTTTTTTTTCCTGGAAGGATGTCTTCTGCAGTGTAAGCCTACTTGTCTACACATTTATCTTTAGAATTTTATAGAAATATAAAATACAGTAACGAAACATGGGGAAAAAATAATAGTCTGTGTTATAGTTCCATGTATCAGGAATCAAGAAAACAAAGATAACTATACGACAGGATACAAGCCAGATGTTGACATGAGTTAAATTGGAGACATCCATAATTCATGTAGTCTCAAAGTATGATTTGAACTTTCACACTTTGTAAAACTTACTGAACTTAGAGTGCAGCACTATGGGCTGATGCTTTCAGTTCTTCTTAATGTTTCGTATTAGATGGATTGGGCCTCTTACAGGTGTATAAATGACAAAAGTCAGCAACAGGCCACAGTCCAGCCTTTCTCACCCAAGAAGCTGTGAAACTTTGAACAGAATGCTAACTCACAGAAAAAGCCATCGCATGCCAATCATACTGTCATCATAGCACGGAAGAGAATGCCAGCTGTAAGATGTATTTTGACTGAAGGGAATCTTCTAAGAGGTCAAAAAAGCTACTTTTGAGGTGCTGGGACAGTTGAACTATGTGTTCTATTTTTTTCTTTTTTTCCAGAGTTGAAACAATACATAAAATTTTGTACTTGCTAATGGCTTGTTCTAAGATCTCAGAAAAGAGAACTGAAAGAATCATAGAAAACCCACATCTTTCTATGGTTCTAAATCTTATTTTTGTTCAGAGAAAGGTCTTGGGATTTCTTAATATGCTCAAGAATCTAGGAAATGGAGGCTACAGAATAAAATGAGAAAAAGTCTACTGAATCAGAGCAAAGTTCTGCCAGTCTAGAAAATTGTAAGTTCAATATTTTCTTTAAAGGCAATCAAGGTTAATTGAAAGACTGTGTCCAACTAACAGCAAGTCTGGTGAATTGATGTGGTTCTTTGAGAGACAGCAGGAATTTTAAAAGGGGCATCTTCTATACCAGAAGCTCTTTCCAGGTAATAGGTAACAGGTTATCTTTACAATGATGCTTGACTGGGTGATTGTTCAAGGTATTGATGTGTTGTCTGGAACCTCCATTTCAAGTTACTACCTCAAGAAATTTGTTTTGAGTTATGTCTGATAGTGAGACATTACTGGCACAAACCAATGCTAGACATGAATATTTTCAAATGATCCTCTAAGGAAATACCTTTTGAAAGATTGGAGATCATGTCAAACTCAGTGAACTCAGTGCTGTAAATATTCTGTTGATATTAGAGAACAAATTTGTAGAAGCACTGGAAAGGAAGGGGGCCTTTTACAGCCATAGAAACAATAAGAATGAATATGATCATTCTGTGTTTTGTGCTCACACATGGACATTACCTTTCCTTAGAGTGACTGAGCCAGATTCATGTGTTATATTCCTGTTTCCTAAAGTGATCAACAATACTTTTCTTTTTTAATTCTGTCTCAGGCTGCAAAGAAAGAAAGATTGTTCAGAATGGTAGAAAGAAGAGAGAGGAATGGTCTCCTTAATTCTGGATCCATTTTCTAATGTCAACCTGCCTTGTCTATCAGCAAGTTACATAGTGTAACAGATGTAACCTTTAATAGATAACTAAGAGTTGATGATCTTAGAAGAACACTAGTATTTTAAATTTAGGAATGACCAATCTTTGAGAATTACATTCAGTAATATTGGTACTGGACAGAAACTACTTATGGTTTTCCAAGTCTCAGGTTTTTTTTCCCTTCAATTTAAATATCCTTCTTTTTCCCTTAAAAGCTTACTATAGTTGCTTTAATTTAAATGAATGAGGAAATAAATGAATAAGGAAAACATGAGGAAGTTGATTTCAGTTCATTGCAGTAGATTGAGCTTTCTTCTGATTTAGATTTTATTGTTAAGATTTGAATGGTATTTTGTGGTTATTATGTTTCTATTATTCAAGTGGGATTTTTGTATTAAATGAGCATTTGAATTAAAAGATTGCTGGAAAGTCTTGTACATTAGATTTAGTGACTCCAGCTGTGGAGGCAGAATATCTGAGGTACTAAAGCTCAAGATCAAATGTAAATAAGAGGACCCTTAACCTAACTAGTCAAGCTGTCAGAAAAGTGGCTGCAGTGCAGAATCTTTTAACGGTGAATAGTTGCCCTTGAAAATATTTCTGAAATATTAAAGCATGTATATGAGCAACCATGGGAATTACTGAAGCAGAGGATATAAAACAGTAAATAGTGGAGGCTTTTTTTTGTTTTTTAAAGTTTTATTCTTTTCCCTGTAAGTCCATGGGGTAAATTTGAAGTTCTTTTTCAACAAGAGGCATTCCTTACAAAAATAAAGAGAAGAGTATTTTCTTGCTTCAAAAGGTTTTGTAATGTTTTCCCAAGTCAACACTTAGAAGTGCTTCTTCTGAGGCTTGAGTGACATTTTAAAATAGGAAAGCCTGAACATCTGCCTATTGTTCTAGAATTTGGAATTTACCCAATGGACTAAAGGCACTGTAACACACTTCTTTAGTATAAATAGGTGCCAACAGCCCAAGAGTTGACTAATCAACTTATTGATTAGTCTAGTTACTCAGGAAGCTCCACTGGCTTTTAATCAAAAGTGAGAAGATAAACTGTTTAAAGTGCTACATCTGCACTTTAGAATTAATAATTCACTTTTAAATACATAGTTCACACCTATAACATAGCAGAAAGCACATAAAAATTAAACTGTTTGGGCAAAGCAAATTTGTCAAGTGTCAGCTGCAATAAAATTTGTGAAACTGATGTCATGGGATATATTTTACTGTATGCCTCAGAAATCTAAAAGGAAACAGAGCATGAGTACTTTGTTTTACATTATTAAGGAACAGTGTTAGTAGTCAGTGATCAATACATTCATTTGTCTGGGAATGTTTATTAACTGAATCTAAGAATTACAGAGATATATTTTAACAGTGGTAAAATTATGCTTCTGCTCTCATTCTTACAGAGTTACCTCTGGAAAGCAATACTGGTAGGAAATCAGGTCTCAGAGGGGTTTTGTTCTCTTTTTGATCTGTCTTTCTTATAACAAGGAAAAAGTTTACAACATTTCCCAGTCTACAGGAAATTACTTTATGTGCTGGTTAGCCTTTTGTAAAGGCATCGTCGTGCATAAGGAAACTTTCACCTGAAATAGGTAGACTTCTCCAATGAACAACCAAGACAAAATTTTAAAAAGCTGAAAAATGTCCTGGACAAGGGAGGTGTATTAGGACAACAACTACAGAATTGAAGCCAAAATGAAAGAGATCTATGGAATCAGTACAATTTATTTCAGAAATATTTTTAAGTGTGTTAAATGTACTAAAAGTGTGCAAGCATATAAATCAGAGACTTCTTGCATTTCCATGTATTTTGTGGTAGATCTAAGCTAAATCATCATAACTGAAATTTTGGAGATTTTGAAGCTCACATCAGCTAGAATTTGTTTGATTAATATATTTCATCAAACCCAGGGAGAGTTTCAGCAGCTGTGTGTTCTTTTCTTATATAAAATGACAATATTAAGATTAAAAAATAATATGAATTGTCTTGCAGGACATTTATTCTGCAGGACTAAAAATATAACATCAGATATATTCACTTTGATGACTAAAGCCAGCAATAAAATGCAGCTGAACATGGACAACCTAAAATTAGGAATCCTCATATGAGGAAAAGAGAATTGTTAAGAAAAGTTTAAAAGTAAAACATGCAAAATGCAGAGAACTGACACAATTTGGCTTATTTTCAGAATAAAATAAATAAGAAAAACAGTGCTGATTTAAGAAAAATAATCACATTCTACATAGGTGTCAGGAGCACTTTTTTTCAGGCAGAGAATGATAAATGTGTGAAACAGGCTGTCAGACACAGTTGCTCAGGCAAAAAACACAGGGGTCGCATGAGAAAAATGAGATGCCTTCCACAGGGGATGGAAGTACTAAGAATGGATGAACTTAGACAGGCTGAATAACCTCTTTCATTCTCTGATGAGATGTTATGTTATCCTCTCAGTTGTTTCTTCTGAAATAATTTAATTGAAAAGTTGTTGCAGCTTCATAACATGGGTAGAGGACTTTGGTCTGGAGTTTGCATTCTGAAAATATGTTTTGAAGACTGAATATTAGTGTAATGTTAAGCAATACTGATCCTTTTAGCCTTATTCTTTGAAGTATTCAGGTGAATTAGTGTAATGTGTGTGGATGTCGGGCCAATCTATGTAATGGTTTAGTGTCATTTAAATGGTACAGTTTGTGATCTGCTCTGTCTTTTTGGGTGAAGAACAGTGAGGGTTTTAGCTGAACTGTGATTGAAGAAAATGCTGATGTTAAGCTATACTGATATTTTACAAAATGTTATGCTTTAGACAGTTGTTCTTTTTTTTAACCACAAGGACTTTATGACCTTGCAATCACTACTAATTCCAGGGTGGTTTTAATACTTTATAGGGAAAAAAAATCCAGATTATAATCAACTTCATGTGATTTAATATCATTTAATAGTTTGCATATGAAAGTAGGGCAGGGGGGTACCAGTAGATACTCTTGAGGACAGGGCTGTCATTCAGTGACCTAGATGGTATTTAGGAGTGGATCACCATCAACCTTCCGAAATTCAACCAAAACAAATGCAAAGTTTTTATGCTCTCCTGCAGCAATGCAAGCTGAAATATGACTGGCAGGGGAGAGCATCTCTGCTGGGAAGAATCTGTGGAGTGCAGCAGCTGGGAAGCCAAACAGGAGGCAGCAGTGTGTCCAGGCATCAGAGCAGGCTGATGATGTACAACAGCCCAGATATGTACTAACCTGTGCACTTCCTCTCAGCTCTGTGAGACCACATTTGGTATCCTCCATTAGTTTGGGGCTCTTCAATAAAGGAGAAACACGAGTTATCTAGAGTAAGTTTAACAGGATCCCAAAGCTGATCAGGGACTAGATGCTGTGAGAGGGGCGGAGGGGTCTGGACTTGTTAGAGTTGGAGAAGAGAAGGATTTTAGGAAATACAACAGCAGGCTGCTGAACCTACTGGCAGGTCACCAAGAAGGCAGAGCCCCTCATGGAGGTCCATGGTGGGAGGATAAGAGTCAACAGCCACAAATGGACACAAGAGGGTCAACCTGGATGTAACAAAAATCTGCTGGACTCCATCTTGTGATATTGTCAGTACTTCTGCTTTAGAACCTCTGTGAAAGATGCTCTGACTTCAGAAACTTTTGTCTTTAAGTGTGAATTACCTCAGACTTGTACCTAGGAATAATATTGATTGTAGTTTTACCCTAGTCATTTTCACAAGGTGGCCCTTTGTAGCATTTTAATACCTGAAATTCTTTTTATGTTGTTTTCTGCTCTTTTTCTTTCTTCTTCACGTCTTTGGTTGACATTCTAGCATCTCTGAAATAGGACCTCTTTTAGGGAATATTCTGATTTAATTCATAATTTCACTAGGAATATTTAAGTAAATATTGAATTCTTTTAGTATTAAAAAAGTATCACATAAGAGTGAATAACAAGAAGGGATTTAATGCCAATTAAGAAATGTTTTTGTAGTGCTGTGTTGCACCTCCGGCTACTTACAGAGTATGTATTTCCTTCTTGCTTTCACACCTGTGATCAACTGTTCAACTTTTAGATATTTTTCTACATTTATTTCAGTACAATGTCTTTTGATGCAACGCTGATACAGAATTTTTTTGAGAACAAATGGTTTATTTTCTTCTCTCTTTTTACGTAAATGCCATGCAGTGGCTCAACTGAGTATTTTAAAGGTCACATTTTTATCTTTTGTAATGAAAATATTAGAAAAAAACCCAAGAAGAAATCTCTGCATAAAACCTTTAGTTCATTCTGAGTATTTAAAAGAATGTTCTTTCAAATCTGGGAGTTACATTTACAGTCTGTAATACTAGAATTCAAATACTACTAATTAAAATCCTAAACCATTTCTGTGTAAGCTAGATCTGGAACTGCAGTGAGAACTGAGCATGTTGCAAAGATTCTTAAACTGCCTGTTTATGAGCTAGGACTAACACTAAGAAACAGATTGCTGCATCATGACTAACAGGTTACAGAGTTGAAAAATATTTCTGCATGTGTGCAGAAATAGCAGTCTGGAGATCATTGCACCATAGTTCATATCCTAATTCAGATATGTTCATTGTAACTGAAATTTCTCACATGTAAAAATTGTGTTTAACCTCACTGTGCCAGAGAAACAGAGTTCCTTTGATGTATTAAATGGTCAAACAGAGTTATGAAGTGAAAGCACTGATAAAATTCTGGCTATAAATATACACTGTCTTGTATGAAAGACAGGAGAGAAATGGAAGTTTTACTAATTCTTCAATAAGAAATAAATTTAGTGGACATGCAGACATGTTTTCACAAGGTCTTCAAAATAAAGGCAGTCTTTGAAGCTGCATAATGCGAATTAAATACAAACACAAAATTATATAGGATTATCTACAAAAATTATTTTGCACCATTGTCATAAATCACTAATGCTGTCAAATGCACTGCTGGGGCAGTGAGCCTTCATACCAAGCTGCAAGTGGTCTGACTCAGTTTTATAATTTTATAAATCAGGATTTCATTCCTAAAAAAGCTATAATTTTAATATAAACATAAATTAGGTGCATTGACAGATCATAGTAGTGCAAAACCAAAAAGAAACAAGATGCATGGTGGAGAAAAAAACACAAACCATCTGAAACATCCCCACACTGAAGAAAAGGTGTGTAGCTCTTAAGGTGAAGTGAACTTTCTGAGCTGAACCCCAGGTGGTAGCACAGAGTTGACCTTAGTGATCTTGCCTCCCAGTAAACTGAAATATTTCTTGACTAAGTTACAGTTCATGATAGCTGGTACTAGTTACCCTGAGGTAAGAAGACCTTTCTTAACAGAAGGAAAGAGAAGGGTGAAAGTGCAGAAAACATTGCTATCCTTGAAAAAATGAAAATTGTTAAGGAAGGGCTTAAGAGCAGCTTGTACAACACTCAGATAATGAAAATAACTATAATTTGCATTGAGCTATTCATAGAATCATGGAATGGTTTGGATTGGAAGGGACCTTAAATATCAGCTAGTTCCAGCCCTTCCACCGTGTTAATGACACTTTTCACCAGATCAGTTTGCTCAGGGCCCCGTCCAACCTGCCCTTGGACACTTCCAGATGTGGGGCATCCACAACTTCTCTGGGCACTATTATATAGTCCTGACACAAAAAGAGAGTGTAGGGCAGTATTTCTGAGTTTCAGCAAAAGGGGTGGAGTTTAGGCAATGATCAAAAGAAAATAAGCAGCACAATATGATATGTAAGGCTTAGGCCTTGACACGGATTATTACTGGAGAATTTGATCTTGTTTCATCAGTCAATGGTCAAATTATTGTAAACTTCAGGATGAATGAGTAAAAAATAGTTTGCTATTATAGTATTGAAGTGGTAATATAGTATTCAATATATATATATAANTTTTTTGAGAACAAATGGTTTATTTTCTTCTCTCTTTTTACGTAAATGCCATGCAGTGGCTCAACTGAGTATTTTAAAGGTCACATTTTTATCTTTTGTAATGAAAATATTAGAAAAAAACCCAAGAAGAAATCTCTGCATAAAACCTTTAGTTCATTCTGAGTATTTAAAAGAATGTTCTTTCAAATCTGGGAGTTACATTTACAGTCTGTAATACTAGAATTCAAATACTACTAATTAAAATCCTAAACCATTTCTGTGTAAGCTAGATCTGGAACTGCAGTGAGAACTGAGCATGTTGCAAAGATTCTTAAACTGCCTGTTTATGAGCTAGGACTAACACTAAGAAACAGATTGCTGCATCATGACTAACAGGTTACAGAGTTGAAAAATATTTCTGCATGTGTGCAGAAATAGCAGTCTGGAGATCATTGCACCATAGTTCATATCCTAATTCAGATATGTTCATTGTAACTGAAATTTCTCACATGTAAAAATTGTGTTTAACCTCACTGTGCCAGAGAAACAGAGTTCCTTTGATGTATTAAATGGTCAAACAGAGTTATGAAGTGAAAGCACTGATAAAATTCTGGCTATAAATATACACTGTCTTGTATGAAAGACAGGAGAGAAATGGAAGTTTTACTAATTCTTCAATAAGAAATAAATTTAGTGGACATGCAGACATGTTTTCACAAGGTCTTCAAAATAAAGGCAGTCTTTGAAGCTGCATAATGCGAATTAAATACAAACACAAAATTATATAGGATTATCTACAAAAATTATTTTGCACCATTGTCATAAATCACTAATGCTGTCAAATGCACTGCTGGGGCAGTGAGCCTTCATACCAAGCTGCAAGTGGTCTGACTCAGTTTTATAATTTTATAAATCAGGATTTCATTCCTAAAAAAGCTATAATTTTAATATAAACATAAATTAGGTGCATTGACAGATCATAGTAGTGCAAAACCAAAAAGAAACAAGATGCATGGTGGAGAAAAAAACACAAACCATCTGAAACATCCCCACACTGAAGAAAAGGTGTGTAGCTCTTAAGGTGAAGTGAACTTTCTGAGCTGAACCCCAGGTGGTAGCACAGAGTTGACCTTAGTGATCTTGCCTCCCAGTAAACTGAAATATTTCTTGACTAAGTTACAGTTCATGATAGCTGGTACTAGTTACCCTGAGGTAAGAAGACCTTTCTTAACAGAAGGAAAGAGAAGGGTGAAAGTGCAGAAAACATTGCTATCCTTGAAAAAATGAAAATTGTTAAGGAAGGGCTTAAGAGCAGCTTGTACAACACTCAGATAATGAAAATAACTATAATTTGCATTGAGCTATTCATAGAATCATGGAATGGTTTGGATTGGAAGGGACCTTAAATATCAGCTAGTTCCAGCCCTTCCACCGTGTTAATGACACTTTTCACCAGATCAGTTTGCTCAGGGCCCCGTCCAACCTGCCCTTGGACACTTCCAGATGTGGGGCATCCACAACTTCTCTGGGCACTATTATATAGTCCTGACACAAANCCCGTCCAACCTGCCCTTGGACACTTCCAGATGTGGGGCATCCACAACTTCTCTGGGCACTATTATATAGTCCTGACACAAAAAGAGAGTGTAGGGCAGTATTTCTGAGTTTCAGCAAAAGGGGTGGAGTTTAGGCAATGATCAAAAGAAAATAAGCAGCACAATATGATATGTAAGGCTTAGGCCTTGACACGGATTATTACTGGAGAATTTGATCTTGTTTCATCAGTCAATGGTCAAATTATTGTAAACTTCAGGATGAATGAGTAAAAAATAGTTTGCTATTATAGTATTGAAGTGGTAATATAGTATTCAATATATATATATAA
>VZTX01029429.1:205727-220131 GCA_013400915.1 Pardalotus punctatus
GCAGCTATAGCAACACTTTTCTCCCAGCAGGAACAGTTGTAGAGCAAAGAGTCTTAGCAGTAGCCACAGGGGTATACCTGGGGAGAATATTAAAAATGTCTGTATGCAGCATTGTCATATGATGGAGAGTGTAGAAATGTAGAATGATTTTTCCACCACAAAAAATCTATTAAAATTAATTCCGAAATACCTCTGGGATAAATTTGGTGTTGAAGAATTCTGCAAGATGTGCAAATACTTTCAGCTTTGATAAGGGAATTCATTAAAAGCCCAGGAAAGTGGGTAACTAGAAAATTGAAACTGACATAAATTTCTACAGTGGTCCAGGACAGTGTGAAAAGATACTTACATTATGGTTTTTGTAAACATACTCTAATTTTAATTAGGAAACCTCACAGCAGTTACCAGATTTCAGGTTCAGATTTGTGGACATCTAACTGGTTAACAGATAAATGACTGCCCAGTGCGGTCTTCTAGCAATCTACTGTTAGGGTTGTGTACCTTCCCAGTCTTCCTAAACCCACCTCAAGCCTTCTCTATGCATTTACGAGAAATCTTAATTTTATAAAAACCCAAATTATTTCATTGACATGTACATCAGGGAAAAGACTATGCATATGGTACTGTTACTTCCAGAATCAGCAATGTCTATGCAACTATTTAGTTTTGCAGGTCATTTGGAGAGAAGAATGCAAAGTAGGAAGTACATTTGTCATGGTCTGTGCAATGTTTTGTCTCAGTGGTCTAATGTGCAACTGAAAAAGATTGAATTTAGATAATTATCTTCAGCTTGCTTCTTAACACAAGTCATGCTGTGCAACTTCAGGTGTCTCCACATAGCAAACACAGCAATAATTTTGGGTTTAGAATAACCTCTTTTTCATATCTCAGTTATAAAAATAGCGGCAGCATTTTGTTACCCTGATGTGTCCCTTTTTAAACGCTTATCCTGATGTTTATTTTCAAAGTATCCTCATGTTAAGACATGGCTTTCTGATAGTTTGGGTGCTACAATAAAAATACTGTTACATTTGAAAATATGAGCTATCATAGAAATATTCAGGTTAGAAAAGACCTTTCAGATCATCAACTCCAACTCAGCATTACCAGACCCACCACTAAACCATGTCCCTAAGCACCACATCTGCATGTCTCTAAATACCTCCAGAATGGTGACTAATCCACTTCCCTTGGGCAGCCTGAGCCAATTCGTGAGACCCTGTGTTGCAGAAATTTTTCTTCATGTCCTATTTAAACTTCCCCTGGTGCAACATGAGGCCACCTCCTCTTGTTCTATTGTTTATTACTTGGGAGAAGAGGCTAAGCTATCCAGTATTTGGATAAATGCTTATTTTTATTGTAGCACCCAACTATCAGAAAGCAATGTCTTAACATGAGGGTACTTTGAAAATAAATACCATCATGATAAGTGCTTCTTTGGGTAAGTGCTTATTTCCAATAAGGATCATACACCTCACTACCATCTCCTTTCAGGGAGTTGTAGGCAGCAAACATCCTCATGCTTTCACTGCTTGCCAGTGACAGTACAGTGTATACAGAGAGTGATGAGGTCCCCCCCGAGCCTCCTTTCCTTGAGGCTAAACAGCCCCAGTTCCCTCAGCCACTTCTCATAAGACTTGCAAATATGCAGATATGCAGTGAATCACTGTTTTTCATTGAACTAAATAATAGAAACTTCAATATGTACTAACAAAAGCAAAAATATTTAAATTTTAAATACAAATTGAAGTGTTATTAATTTATATCAATATACACATATGCAGTTTCTCTAGGTTTTTAAGTTTTTACAGATATAAAAAAAAATTCTGTGCTTTCATACAAAGAACCAAATTAAACCTCTGTCAAATTACTGTAAGAGAAGGTTGGATCATGTCCTTTCATTAATAAAACACAGCCAAAAATGATGTAAGGGAAGTCCAGGTAACTAATTTTTTTTTAAAAGTGACTAAGTATTTAAGTGTAAGAAAAAGGGACATTTTTCCAAAATATGGAATTTATATCCTCTAAAAACAAATTCATTAACATGTTTAATGTTAGCCATACAGAATAGAGACATCCAAATTCATTAGTCATATTTGCAATCATGGCTATTATTCATAGATTTGTTAAACCACAAACAACTTCACTTTAATTATTCTTTTTATCTAATCCATTACATTCTCAAGTCCTCAATCTCTTATTTTGCAGTGTTTATGAAGTGCTTTGAAGTGATTTAAAGTTATTCCTGTGGATGAAAGGGACTGTATTATTAAAATCTCTCTAAAGTTACTGAGACATCAAACATCCCATTTCAGTTATCCTCATCTCTTTGTCTGGCTATGCATACAGAGAAGAAACATAATTTGCTACATGTGGCTATCGGCCTTTTCCAAATCACTGCCAAATTTGAGATTTCAAACCTCTGCTTAGAACTGTGGGCTCTCTGAACAGTTCTGAAATCAACCCTATATCCTCTTATAGTAGATAGTTACTGTAATTTTAGGAAGACTGATTAAAGGTGTCTCACCAAAACCTCTATAGTTCCATAATCCATATTGAAATTCACTGAACTCCATCAGAGCACTGTGAAAGGAGAGCTTAATGATATGTGAACACCTTTAAAAAGGATTAATTTTTTATCACCAGGTAGAAAACCTGCATTCATTTTAGTCCTCAGCTCCACAAATAAATTCCCCTAAATGAAGCTGTGATTATGAGAACTCTTCACTGAGAACATATGTTAAATACTGCTTTCCCTTTACAATAAGGATCATACTACCTTGTTTTTTCACATAAAAACTGTTTGTAAACCCTGCCTGAAAAATAAACTAAGAAAGTATTTTATACAGTAAAAAGACTTTCTAAGAAGATGAAATTTAAGTCTAATTTGGTTCATCATTTCTTGCATGGTAGGCAGAAGTAGAGAACTCCAGCCTTAAAGCTTGACCTCTTCAGCTGATTTGCCATATAAAAATCCCTAAATTTTAGTAGAGTGAAGCAGCAGTTTTCACTATGGTTTGCATGTGTAAGGATCCTGAGCACATCCCCTAGGAAATTTGGCCAGTAGGTCTGGGGACCAGTGTGGCCTTGAGCAGTCCCACAGAATGGGTGGATGGGGGGAGAGGCCATAGATCTAAAAGAGCTATCTATGGCATTTTCCACAGTAAAAATTTGAAATGCAATATACTCCTCCTGATAAACATCTATACCTTCTCATCAATACCTGTTACTTTGCCAATCGCTGAAATTGCCTACAAAGAGTAGCTATTTGTTATTAAAGGTAATTTTATTGTCATTTACATGCATGCATATCCACAATCCAGCTTTGTGAAATCATCCTGGTTTGATCAGTGGGACCAGATGCTGTTGTCTGAAGGTGAGTATTTGGCTTGTATGACCTGTACTATGAGTTTAATTTGAAAGTGGAATTAGGTTGAAATGACCAGATGTCCTGGTTTAGCTGACACAGCTGGGAAAATCATGGAGTGAGTCCTCCTGGAACGCATTTCTGGGCACATGAAGGAGAAGAAAATTATTTGGAACAGTCAGCATGGATTTACCAAGGGCAAATCATGCCTGACCAGCATGATTGCTTTCTGTAATGAAATGATGGATTTGTGGATGGCAGGAGAGCAGGGGATATCATTTGTATCAACTCTAACAAGGCTTTCAACAGTATGCCACACCGTATTTTTTTATAAAAGCCACAACGTTATGTTACGAGTGGGTACGCAACATTAAAAATTTAGCTGGATGGTCATCCTCAGAGAGCAGTGGCTAATAGATCATGATCAGCCTGTGACATGTAAAAATATGGGTACTGCAAGGGCTGTCCTGGAACTTGTCCTGGTTACTATCTTCGTCAGTGACCTGGTGGATGTGAATGGTGTGTGCCATCCTCAAGATTGTAGATTACATCAAAATGTGTGTGTGTGTGTCTGTGTGTGTGTGTGTGTGCGCATGTGTTTGTGTGAGTTTGTGAGGGGAGGATGAGCTGTTGAGGGCAAAGCCGTCTTTCAGAGGGACTTCGACATTGGATACAGTCTGTATCCTGGGAGGTTTTGCAGACTGGATTCTATCAAGCCATGAGAAATCTGCTCTGATTTCATGTTCCTGCTCTGAGCAGGAGGCTGGACTTGAAACCTGCTGAAATTCCTTCTGTCTGAATTATTTTGTGATGCTTTGATCCAGTATAAGCATCATTCCCTATGTTCTGGCAAAAATCTTTTGGTCACTCCTCCCTTGTTTTTACCTAGGACTGAGGCCTTTTCCCTTATGTGCAAGAAGCAGTGTCCTTAGAAGTTAGTCATTCATGGCACAGTGCAGAGAAACTCAGCTTCTAAACTCTGTTGTGACCTCTTTTTCATGCTGTACAATCTTGAGAAATTGCCTTTAGCATTGATAACTGCATTGGATCAAGTAATCTAATGCAGTGGGAATGTCTTTAATGTCACCTACCACAAAAGTAGGCTCCCTGCATCAATATAAACAAGGTCTGCTTTTGAGGGTGAATTGCATATTTGGAAGGAAACGCAATCTCCTGCCTATATATGAAACACGGAAATGGCAATATATACAGATGTAGAGGGAAAACTGTTTACAGTAGTGAGAGGTGAGAAGCTGTTTTTTGTGTGAATATAAAACAGTATAAAATACCTTACTGGGTCAGACCAGTCATCCATGTAGCTTGTTATTCTGACCCAAGGAGTTCCTAGAAAATGCATTGTTTTGGATGAGCATGGGAGCCTACATAATTTCTGTGTCCTATTTGCCTATTCATAGTTTGTCCTTTTAGTATACATTTATGGATTTTTGCACAGAAATTTCCTTCCTTCTGAACTTGCTGATAGTCTCTGTCTCCACAATCTCCAGTAGCAGCACTGTCCAGAATTTTGCTGTTGACAGTGCTGTGTGAAGTATCCTGTTATATTTTAGGAGCTCTTCTAATAGCCTTCAGTGCCTCAGGGTATTGCCATGAGGGATTTGGAAAAAAGAACTCTGAATTCAGGTTATCAGTTGTAATATATGCATATTGCAATATTAGTGTCTTTAAAATATTTAAGTAAATTATAGTTTTTAATGGTAAGACAGCAGTATTGTGAGGTGTGGAAAGCTGAGTGAGGATACTTTTGGTAAAGAGAAACGCCAAAAAAAGTGTGCCTCCTCTGAATACTAAAAGATTCTTAAATTCCTATCTTAATACTCCCCATGAACACCCACAAGCTTATATATTAAAGCACAACAGGAAAAAATTAGAAAAGATAGTATTGTCGTAGCAGTAGAGTGCATGAATAGCAATTTTGTAGTAACTTCAGAAATAAGAAATATTTTATCCCTTTTTCTTTTTACAAAAAAATTATCTGAAGGACCCTCAATAGTAACTTTACATTATTCTAACAAATCAGATCCTACTACAATGAAGTTAATTTTTTTATGGCTATCAAGAAGAAGCAGCAGTAGTTTTTCTTCAAAGTTAGAACACTTGCAAAGTAAAAAAAATGTGAATGGGGTAAGTATTTTGTCTTTATTAAAACTAAAGTTTTGGGATTTCTAACAAGACACAAAACTCTACTGAAACAAAACAAATTTACCTACAAAAATACTAAAAAGACTGACAGTGAAAGAAAATGACGTAGTCATGTTGCATTTCACTAGTACCATATTAACAAGAAATAAAGTTGAATGTAACTTTAAACAGTCTTTTTGTCCACCACATATTAAACCAATCCCATTAACAAGGCTCTCTCATTAAAAAAAAAAAAAAATTATTATTATTTCATCAATATTTATAAAATTTCCCACAGATAATGGAATTAGATCTTCTCTCTCACCATCGTAAAAATAATGTAATTACATGGTAGAAAAGTTAATCCAAGAGAGCTCACCCTCCTAAATTGTGAAGCACAGTGCTAGTATTAAACAGGTAGAATTTGAGCACCAAGCCAATTCTGTTCCAGAAAAGGGCTCGCTGTGTTTACATGGAACAAGAGTATGCTAATATGGTTTGCTGCACATGCCTGTTACTTGAAGTTATGCTCTGTACAAATTTTTGCATCCTAACCCAAGATGCCTAATTTACTGGCAAATTAACTTACAGCTACCTTGTCTGAGAGTCTTTTAAACCTGCTGCTTCTAATTTTGGTCTCATGATCAGTGTAGGCAGAGGTCTGGGTGCATCTCTTCAAGCAGACACCTGAAATGTAAAATCTCAAGTAACAGCAAGAATTTTGTGTCAATGAAAAGAAAGTTCAAATTCACAATTGTTACACATACTCATAATTTACCACTTCTGTTCTTCCAAGTTCATCTTAAATGTAAGCAGTTAAATGTTAAGAAATTATATTTTCAAGAAATTTTATCTAGCCGTCAGTATAGAATTTCCGAATACCATTCTAGAATGCAGAAACACTTGATTTAACCCCTTTACCACTCTTGGAATTTCTTTCCTCCTTCCTTATTGCTGTTACTTTTCCAAGAAATCTTTGTGCACTGTAGAGGGAACAAAACCTTGCTCGCATAGTCCATCATACTGTAGGCTTTTCTAGTTATCACAGATAATGACTAAAGAATGCAGTAAGTATTTGTCTCTAACCAAAATGTCTATAATATCTGAGGATGTGCATATAGTAATTTTTAACAGATAGAGAAGTCCATAGCTGAACATGTGGCAAAATAAAGGATTCTGAGGTCTGGTTTTGATACTTAAATTCATACTGTATCTTACACAATTGATCTGTCAGGGTCTGATTCTCTCAAATTATAGGCAGCTTTGTAAGAATATTATGTACACTATTTCCCAGCAAATTCAGGATTAAGCTACTAAATCAAGAATTTTTTACTAGACTTTTATTGCAATATCCCAATTTCTTTTTCCCCCATGTCTTTCTCTTCCGTTGACGTTTTTCTAACAAGCTAATAAGCTCTACAGCAAGATGCAGAAGACTGCAACACTGTGTGTTAGCAACATGACAAAACACTTACATTTATATAACTCTTGTTCAGTGCCTAACTGCTGTCCCATAGAGAGTAAAAAAAGGATTCTGGGGATAAAAAAAAGAAATTAGAATTCTAATTTGTCACCAAGTCCATGGGATATTAAAAAGAATAGTGTTCTGAAAAAATTATAAGTGATCCATTGTCTTCCTAGAAATGTCCTGTATCGCACCATACTAACAGCTTGTGCATGAGACAAGCTGGGGGATTCTTTTGGGGATCTATAATGCAGCTATGGGTAGAATCAGGAAGACACACTTCAGAGTGCTGCTACTCTTGGCTTAAAATGGAGAATTCCATAAACATAACATTCCCTGGAAGTTAATTTTATATTAAACTATTATTTTCAAAATTAAAACATAATCACTTTCAGGAGTATTAGACACACAGTTCTTCAGCAAAACAATGAGCCCAAGAAACTCTCTGTTGTGTGATGCATCCTTATTCAAAGGATGACACTGTGCTTATGTTCCACTTAAAATTTTAGAATAAGAAGGTAACAATCTGTGTTTTTGTTTTGTCTCTTGAACAGGGCTAATTACAACTTAAGGACGTTTGACACTGTGACATATATGATACTATGTCAGTAAATACATTGTGTTAATGGATCCTTCTGAGGGTAATGACAGAATCTTTCATTTGACTTAAAAATAGTCTTCAAAAGTCTAAACAACTGTCACTATCCCTGGGGTTCTCACATTAAGTTCTCTTCAGTAATCTTAGTAGATCTCCTAAGTACAGTAGTGCCGTACAGTTTGTGATTGATGCTGAATAATTAAAACCTTATCTGTCTGGAAACGAAGTGTGGTAAACTGCAGAATTTATTAATGCTGATTCAGGGACCTACCAGTGTATGTGTTTGAAGCTGTCTGTAGCTGCAGTACTGCGAGAGTTATTGATAGTATGGATTTATTTACTTTATAGCTATTCTGGGCCTGGGAGTCATATATTGACATAATTTCTCCTAGTAATGTAATGTTAGATTAAAAGAAAAAAGGAGCACTCTTATTTTTAATGGTGAGTAAAACTTATTGCCTGTTGCTGCCACTGACAATGCAAGATAAGCCCAATGGTACATTACAAAAGAATTGAACACCTTACACAAAGGTGTTTGTCATTTAGACCCTTGATTATATTGGAAGTTCTTAGCTTCCAAAAGTATATCTAGCAAGAAGGAAAATCAGTAATTGCTTTGTAGAGGAGAATAAAACACTGTGAATTTAGTATGAAACTGAAAAATGTCCTATCCACAGATACAGGGCAGAAATGTTTGTTAACTTATTACAATCGTAGATGAAAAAGCTCTAGAAATGCCATAAAGCAGACAGGCAATACATATGCATGCATATACAGTCACATACCAAAACAGATAAAAGATGTAGTGGGAATAACATTTCCCATTCATGTTGCCAGTTATTCTCCCAACATTATATTCTTTTAAATAATTCCTCATTTTTCTGCTGTTTTTGTAGACATATTTTTATTTTCTGATCTTCTGAGTTAGATGTAAGGTTATATGGATTACTTTCTATGCTTTTTGGGGCAAAAATCTTCAAAACTAAAAGGACAACCTAATATGTGTCTCAGAATAACTGCTTTCTAGTTAACAATTTGGCACATCAATCAATTTTTAAAGATGAAAAATATATACATGTGTATTAAAGTTTGGAGTTAACACATTGCTGAAATGAATTTAGGCTTCACAGGCTGTCTCTATCTTTCTTCTCCTTTTTTTTGGTCACATTTTTAAGATTTTATTCACAGCCGTTATGATTACAGACTTGAACAAGAAATTGCACGTATTTTTCTGGTCTTTTATTAGAGGTACATTTTTGTGTTTGCATGTTTTTTTCATTCCATGTCCTTGCCTACTTTTAAATTACATATACATGGTCCAGTCCATAATAGTGAAAGTTAGGTGCTTTTCACTAACTTTTATACTCTCTGCGTCAATATAACCTTCATATTACTATGTGATCCTTGTAACTAAATGTATCCTAAAGCTTTAAGCATGTGATCATGTTTCAGCATTTGTCTTTGAAGACAGTAATAGGGTTATTGAGCAACAAAATGATAATCAGGAGTTTTAGAGGTCGCTGATTATATACTGTATAAATATTTCATAAATTCTCCACTGTTGACAGGTAGTAATAGTTTAAAAATAAATTGCAAATGTTCAGTATATAACGGAGGTAATCTACTTTCTAATGCTTGTTGTTTTTTGTTATTTTTTTAAAAAGCTATCTATATGTTTATGCAAATTCCAGCCTCTACATGACATAGCTTCATAGCCTGGTCCAGCAGAATATGTCATGATAAAATTTCCAAGGATCATTGCATGCAAGTTCATCTACACTGATAAAATGAGTTATTTTTAAAGCAAGTTAAAACATGCCACATGCTAAATATGCTTAAATCAGTAAGAAAATCTTCTTGCATTACTTTTTCTGGGTTTTAGGTATGCATGTTTATATATATAATGGATGTAGAGTTACATAATTTTCAAAAATAATGTCTTGTTTTGGAATTTAGCAATTTCAATATTGGCATGAGGCCTGAGTGTTTGGTACAGTGACTGGGTATATACTGAAGGAACGGTACATTTTGTGGGACCCTTTGCAACCTGATACCCAGATATTATACTTGTCCCAGCTGCATATAAGAGCAGAACATAGATGTCTACAATTGCGTTTCTTCATTTAAAGATATCTTTTTTTGTATAAATAGGAGTTGTGTTGTTTTATAATCAAGCTGTACCGAAAAACCAGAGACTACAGCCTGCTCTGCCACCTCAGATCCAAAGCTACAGTGCAATCAGATAAATCAACACAAAGAAATCCTTCCTAAATTAGACGATGACTCTGTTAGTGAGGGAGTCTGTAGGGTCTTTGTTGCCTGATTTAAAACCATGTAGAAAAATGAGGACCAAATCCCTATTTTCCCTGTCTCCTTGAACTTGTCATCTGGATTTGCAATGTAGAGAGATTGAGAGCCAATTGTTTCAGTACAGCAGAAGTTGGAGTCTGAAAAAAAAAGAAAACCAACAAGACCATAGTTACAGCTAAGATCCAAACCGAACTATCTCCGTTTTCATTTCAATGATATTGTGGAGCACACTTGGACCTGAGTGCTAGATGTTCTGTGTCGTCCTACCTTACAGTATAATATAAAACTTACTATTCTAAGAAGGAAGAAACATTAATTAATTATATTAGGAAGAAATTCTTTACTGTGAAAGTGGTGAGGCACTGGATCAGATTGGTCAGAGAAGCTATGGATGGCCCATCCCTAGAAGTGTTCAAGGCCAGGTTGGATGGGGCTTTGAGCAACCTGTTCTAGGGAAGATGCCTATGGCAGGGCATTAGAACTAGATGAGATTTAAGGTCACTTCCTACCCAAACTTCTATGATTCTATGATAATGCTGCTCAATTAATTCAAATTTTTGAATTGAATTTAAATTTTCAAATTTTTTAATTTAATTTTTGAATTAAAGTTGCAGTTTTTTAAGCAACTGCTCTTTTGCTATGATAAATCTGTTCTTTGGCGCCTAATGAAATTGATTTACACAGCTCTCTGTGGCATAAGAAACAGTAGTCGGTCCAGTGCCCATGTGCTCAGAGAAGTTGCTTATGCCACTAAAACGTAAGCTAGTATTAAATATTGCCATCAAAATAACGTCCCATCAACAGATACTGGGTTTTATGTTCTTAATTTTTTTCATTATCCCAAGCCCTTGAATATAATTGTACCTTCTAGTCCTAGAAATGAAGACTGAGGATTTCCAATCTGTAGAATTATAATGCAGTTAGACTACAATTTTTTTTCAGTGGGCAGGTTTGTAAAAGAATTATTATATTCACTGATATGTCTTAAAGAGTAAAAATAGTTATATAGAGAGGTTGTAATGACAAGTTACTATTTCATTCTGTATATACAGCTAAACATTTAGGAAAATTAACAGTAAAGGTCAATGAAGACTAGAGATGTTTTCTAGAAGAGTTTTTATTAGAGTTATTTGCTTGAGTCTGTTCAGCTGCACATTGTTCAGTAACTGGCCATTTTGAGTCAAATTACCTACCTAAATGAGCTGAGCAAATGCTGGCTCAATTTAGTTACATACTATGAAATTTGTACATTGAGTTATTCATTTTAGTGAATAGTTTGCTGAAGACTAACATTCAAATAGCATTTACCATTATCTTTTTAATAGGCCTTACTGCTCTAAATCTACTAAGAATGCAAATAAATGATAATTCTGCACTCATTAAGGAAATCTCTTGTGACTTACTTTGCTTAAATGCTCCAACAGGCATGTTTAGCACTTCTTTGGGGTTGGTAAAGTTCCAAAAATCTGTAAATTAAAGTTCTGTGGAGTACTATAAAATATGCATAATGAAACCCTGGATGTAAATTAAGAAGATTTATATTTCAGCATTCTGCTTACGTTATTCAGTCTGAATGCTTCACAAGTTTTTATGAAGCAAATAAACTGTTCTTTTTCTTGAAATTCATTTTTAATGGTCACCATGGATTCATTGTTGCATTACTTAGTTCACACATTAAAGACTGAATTGCTCTTTTTAATCTATATATCATACTGAAGTGTTATTGCACAATACCTTTGAAGTCTAGGTGCTCCATCTGTAGCAACAGTACACTGAAGTTGCCTGTAGACATAAGTAGTTGAAATGGAGCTGGAAACAAAGTTTATGAATATTATTGTACTTTAAACTTACGTATTCACTTGAGTCACACTTATGATTCCCATTATTCATAGCCAATGAACATTAACTGAAAAAAAAAAGTTTATTTCCAAAGGTCTTTAAATATTATTTATTGAAAAGAAATACAAATTCTCATATACTAAAATCCCATGTGGCTTTTCTGTGTGGTTTTCAGAAGGAATGAAGCTGAAGTGTTGAGTTTTTGTGCAACTGCCACCCAGAGCTCTAGATCTGTCAAAGAAATCACATTGGGGCTTTGGATAATCTTTACCTTAAAACAGGGAAAAAGCATGAAGAAAGACACCCTGATGTGCAGCTATTTTCTAGACAGGTTGCTGCTGTGAAATTGTTTTGTTCAAGAGAGAACTGTCTTCCAGTGTGGAGGGATCATACTTCGTATTTTAACAAATTGCATCATTGATGGTTCAGTTCTAGATGGGTTAAACTAAGTGGTGTTGAGGGTATTTCAGATTTGCTCTGAAATAGAATTGTTTCGATACAACAAAAAGCAACCATAGAATTTTACTTCTAGGCTTTACAAGCATATCTATGTAAACCTGCACCATTTTTAGAATAAAGACTTACTAAAGAACAGACTGTTTGGCTTTAACTCTTTAACTTCTACTTAGTAGTTCTGTTCCTTTTGGGATAAAAAAGCTCATGCTGTGGAATTCTGGAAACACTGGTATGGAGTAATTCAGTCAAATAGAAAAAAACAACTCATAATTACACATAATTAAATATTAATTATGTGTAAATAAATAGCAAGAATGTTTTTAACCCAAATATTGTAAATACAATAAAATGTTTGAATGGTTGATTTTTAAATTTTGTATTCCTCAAATATGACTTTTAAAAATGTTTTTAGAATGCATTTTTGTATAACTAAGGGATTTCCAGAATTTCACAGCTATACTATAATGTATCATAGCATTATTAAACCTAGTTTATTACACTGTATTAAATATAGTCCACTGTATGTTCAACATATCCATTTTTGCAATTACTTCTTATTTCAAAATGTTTTACACATTTTACATTGAAAAAAATTAATATATGTGAGATATGTAACTAAAATACTATGGTATTACACATAATTCAGTTTGAACACCAGGGATTATAAAATGCCTTTGGAAATTAGAGTCAGCTCAAACTGTTAAACTGTGTTTTGTAATGGAGAATAGAGAAGCAGATTAGTATTTGAGGTTTTGGATCACATTACACTATGATGATAGAACACATCTCAAAACAATTAAGACAGTGATGAATATGAGAACACAGAGCTTAATTGAGGGGTATTTTGTAAGAAACAGTGAATGTAGAGCACTTCAGATTCAGAGTAGAACTCCAAACACAGATAAATAGTGAAGATAAAACCATTTAAGATGGAATAGCTATACATACATTTGCATGTACATTCACATACTCATTCAGAAATAAGTAATGAATTCTTCTAGAGGAATTAGCAGGGCACAGAGTCAAAATAGAAATTTGGTGGCCAGAAATATAGGGTCCAATGGGATTTACTTTGGCATTCCATCATAAAGAATAATTTGTCTTCAAAAAGTGGCACTCCAAATTGATGGTTTCTGGCACAATTCCCAAACTGTTTGAAACTAGATTATATGGAAACGAATAGAAGGCAACATCCCTGGTAGGATATGAGTAGGGCAGAGGAGTGGCCAAGGAGTGAAGAACACTATTAATTTAGAAGACCTTGTGTGAGACAGATTTCTGATTCTGATTTTATAGATACTGTTAGAATATTCCTGCTCCAAAATTTCATGTTGAAATAAAAACAGAGGCAAAAAACCACAATTTTAATTTCACAATTTTAACATTAAAGTTTTAGATCACAAGTAAATACACAAATTAATGATACCACAGTATAAGCATTGTAAAAAGAAGAGCTAATGAGAGCAGTGATCACTTTACTTCAGTGGGATAGTGATGCAAGTTGCTGTCAGCGTATATCTAATTATTTATTTTGGATGCAATGACCCTGATTTTCCCCTCCAATCTAAAACATGAACCTGTTTCACAGTTCTGTTCACCTCTATTTAATTTCTAAATTACTAAACCCATAGATCTCTATATCATTTAGTTTTTATGTTCCCACCATCTTCTCTACAGTGGAATGGGGCACAGTTTTAAGTGTTCATCAGTTTTAGTGACTCAGGCTATAGCGAAGGAAAGCTACTTGAATATTTTGTAGCAGGTGTTGATTTTCACCTTTCTTTTTCATATCAGAGACTAATATTAACACAGTAGATATCAAATAAGGAAAATATTCATTAATTTAGATATACCCCAAGCTTTGTAGGCTTAATTTGGAAGGGGGCTTTGGGTGTGATCTAGTCCAATCATCTGCAAAAAACTGAGTCAAGTGAGATGGATTTCTCATGTTCAGTCAATTTCTGAGTACCTCCAAGAATGGAGATTTGACAAGTCTGTGCAACCTGTTCACATGTTTCATGGCACTCATTGTGAAAACTTTTCTATCTTCCAGAGTGGAAAAAAAAAATAAATTAAAAAATCACCCTGTAGTGCTTTAACCTTGGTTTGGTATCAGGTGCTCACTAAGCCACTCTATCACTTCCCTTCCCAGACAGACAGGGGGGGAGTTTAAGATGAAAGAAACCTAACAGGTTGAGATAAGGCAGTTTGCTAAAGCAAAAAAAAAAAA
>VZTX01029429.1:220150-269016 GCA_013400915.1 Pardalotus punctatus
AAAAAAAAAAAAAAAAAAAAGACAAGTGGAAGTTTATGTGCGCATAAGCAACAGGAAAAGTTTATTCTCTGCTTCTCATCATTGAGCAATGTTCAGACACTTCCTGGGAAGCAGGGCCTCAGCATGCACATGGTTGCTCTGGAAGGCAAACACTGCAGAATAACAAATGCCGCCCCCATTCCTCCTCTCTCCCTTAGCATTTATATCTGAGTTGACGTCATACGGTATGGAATATCCCTTTGGCTAATATCCCATTGGCCTGGTTGTGTCCGCTCCCAGGATCTTGCCTGCTCCCAGCCCCTTGATGTGAGGGGAAGGAATGTTCGAGGGCCAGCACTGCTCAGCAGTACTCAAAACCCTGGTGTGTCATAAACACCCTTCCAGCTACCAATGCAAAACACAGCACTGGGAGGACTGCTAAGGAAAAAGAAACTGTTTCAGTCAGACCCAATACATGCCCATAACAGCTCATACTTACATGTGCATACTTTCATGCTTTTATGCATTTTATTATGGTTGGATTGCAGTATCACATTTAAATGTAATCAGAGCAAAGCTTACTTACTGTGCAGCACTAGAAAATGTGCCAAAGCTCGACTCTAACATTGGCCAGTTCCTCAGTGCTAGCAGGGTTTAAAGGGGTCTTCTCAGTAAATGTGCAATTATTTTAAGTTCAAACAATGTGGATACAGTGTTACCACCATTAATACATATTAGACAGCTGTATATGTAGCATAGTCTCTGGAATGATTTTGCACCAATGTTTATCACATTTAAAAGTCACATATTCATTTTTATTACTACTCATATTATTTAGGTTAGGTTGCACATCTATTTGAGAAAATACATGTATTAAATTACATGTATTTGTAACCCTGACTGATAAGGCAGGCAAGATATCACTAAATGTTTAGACTGACATCTTATTCCAGATGATAATTACTTTTGTATTAGAATACAAAATACATTATGTAACTAAAAAATGCTTCCCCATTTTTCTTTTAAATCCTTAAACAGAACTCAAAGTTCACATTTTAGTGAAACCGAAAAATTGTGACAGCATTTATGACTCATAAATGGAGCATTACCTATCCCCTATAAAAGACTGCCTGGTTCTGTTGTAGGCTTTCTAGATATAAGATGGAGCTTTCTTTCATTATGCATTTATTTTAATTTCTGGTTATCTTTTGAGTTTTTGACCACCACTAATATGAATCTGCCCACCAGCAGAGTGCTACAAGCTCCCCTTCCTCTGGGTACTTGTCTGCTGCTAGCTCATATTTAGAATATTTTTTATTCGGCACTAGATAATTCCCCTGGACAATTCTTTGGTTCATCATTTGGCAAGTAAACGTCATTTACATCACCTGTGTTGTTTTGTTTTGTATTGTCTATCTTTACTGTCTTTCTTTTTTGGTGACCTCTTACTGCTTGAGAGCCCTGATGTAGCTTCTTGAATCAGGAGATACACATACAACAAAACAGAAGATATTTGGCAATTAATTGATTATGAAGGGGCCTTAAATTACCTGGTTGCCTGAGGGAATACTGTCTTCCCACAGAAGAGTCACAGGTTGCTGTGCTTTGAAGCTTTACAGGAAGACAATGATATGGGAGATTTTGATTAAAGGACCAAGAATAGATATTGCTTGAGTAATGGGATTTGTGCCACTCTATTATGTGCAAAATTCAAAACTCAAGATAACATATGACTTTTTTCATTATCCTTTTAATAAAGACTACAGAATGTGGCTGTGAACACAAATTCTGCTAAGTAAACATTGGAGAATTAGTTCACTGCACACTGGAATTCCAATTACTGTGGGAAAAAAAAACCTGAACAAGAAGGAATCGAGCCACGAAAACACTACAGAATTTTGCAGTAAGAACATTATCAAGTACTTTTTCATTTCATTGCCGGATTCCTTCAGTCTACTGTCTGAATTATGTGAGAATAAGAATGAACAATACACACTTCTGTAGCAGCACTTCCTTTCAGCTAAGTGTCTCAATGGATTTTGAAAGCAGTGATTGGTAAGTCTCACAATTTCTAAGGTACTAGGACAAAACACAGGTGCCCTTAAATCACACCTGCCTGCTTTAGAA
Organism: Pardalotus punctatus; assembly: GCA_013400915.1. Taxonomy (NCBI): domain Eukaryota; kingdom Metazoa; phylum Chordata; class Aves; order Passeriformes; family Pardalotidae; genus Pardalotus; species Pardalotus punctatus. The sequence goes on from VZTX01029429.1 coordinate 222,257, forward strand.
ATTAATTACAGCCAATACAAGATTTAGGAGTAGTGTTAAGAAGCAAGGCTTGGTTTTAAGAATATATTTAGTAGGGAGGTAGCTATTCATTGTACTTTAAATTTGACTAGTGTTCTAAGGTTAATCAGCTCCCTGAGAATTACTGCACAGTTTTTGCAATGACTGGAAACCCTGACTTACCAGTTGCTAGACAAAGATAATTGAGAACATTTAAGAGACACTTTGCGAAATTTAAAACTGCTTTTAATTCTTCTTACTTTAACCAACTACCTCAGCAAAGAAAGTTATTGTTTATTATATTAATGCATAAGAATATAGAACTTTGTTGTTTTGAAATGTATTGAGTTTTGAGAAGTGGTGTAAATGATGACATGTAGAATATTAATAGCATTTTTAACTACTGAAGTAATAATATCTTAGCATCTGATAAAGTATATTTATTTCTGGTATAGTCTATTGCATTATTCCCATTAAGAAGGATTTGTGTTGAATACTGGGTATTCAATAACAAAATTTCATTGTCATAGGATAAGAGTTGAAGAATTTTGAGGGCTGAGAAGTGCAAGAGAAAATATTTTATACTGTACCTTGAAGATTTAAAAAGCCTTAGTTATTTTCCAGTGGCAGTTAGCTTCTGGATGAGCTTTCCTGTGCTGAATCAGAAAGAAAATGTTCTAGTCTATCATATATGCCATGAAGTTATGTGAATTTTTAACTTAATTTTTGTTATTTATACCTTAATATTTATGTTGGTTCATTATTCACACATGCTTATCCTCCTAACAAAAGCAAAAAAAAATTTATGACTTGATATAACAGTTATGGTAATTACAGAGGTTCCCATGCTCACCATTGCTGTGACTGAAATTCTCTGGGCAACCTATTCAAGTGCTTCACTATACTCTGACTAAAGAATTTCTTCCTAACATCTAACCTAAATCTCTCCTCTTTTAGTTTAAATCTGTTCCTCTTTGTCCCAACATTGTCTGTCAGTTTTAAATCCACTACTATTATAAGCCCCCTTTAAGTACTGAAAGGGCGATGGCTGTCATCAAAGTGGTGATAACAGTCATAATAATCTTAATAAACTTCTCTGCACACAGATCAAACTCAAAGCACTTTCAAAACAAATAGCTGATTAGGGTGATAGCCTTTAAAGAAGAGCAAGATCTACTTTTACAGTGCTTGTCATGAAGGAATTAGTCTATAAAGCTTGAAAGACCTCAGTTGTTACAGAAGGTGACACAATTTTTCAGCAGCAATAATTTCAGTAATTTTTCTTCACAACCCTACCCAATCACTTTCCATTTATGCAAGTGAGTGTGAGGGGGAATCTTCCAGAGAAAGAGGGTAAATAAAGTCATAAACAAGATTTTCCCTCATGCACATCCTTGAAGTAATTCTGTCTTACTAAGGGAAGGCAAGGAAGAAAAAAAAACCTCAAAGTGCTAGCACATTTAAGATCTTGATTTTCAATTATTTCAGAGTGTGATTGGAGCAGAACCAGAGAACCAGAACCTGAGATTCATTCCAGCTGCTTTCATGGCTCCACATTTTTTTGTTGGTTTTATACTTTTTTGCTGTACAATAAATATCAACCTTTTCTGATCAAGCACTAGCTTGGCAAATATGTTGGAGAATGTGTTAGTCTTTAAAAGATGACAAATTGCATTTGTGAAAAAGGAAAAGCCAACACAGGACATACTGTCTAAGTCTGAAATTAAGTTATAAGCATGCACAACTCTTCTAATGACTTCAAAAATAGTTATTGTTTTGATATTATTGCTGAAGTATATCAGATGCTTGCTTTGGATCAGCATGGCATGATTAAAAAAAGCCTACTATATGTCAAGGACAAAGGCTACTCTCCAATGGCTTTTAAGAACATAGCTTGCAGATCTCCTGGTAAAATGCTATTGATTGATAGAGTCAGCATTATGTCATCTGACAGACACACTATTTAAAAAATAGGTCATTAGCAGTCTGCTGAAGGATACATATCCTTCTTATTTGTTACTAACAGCCTGAAAAAGCATAATTCTTACACTGCCAATGAAAGAGTAACACATACAGAATTTGTAGACACACATATATATATGCCAGCTGTTGTGTACAACCCATTCACAAATGTTCTTCACAGTACAAGCCTACAGTTTCAATAGGAATCATAACTTTCCTTTCATCAATGTATAAATACACAAATAAAATCCCTGCTGGCATCATGATAAATTTTATAGCTTAAAATGTTCCTTTATTGTTGATGAAATAATAGAAGTGGAATTTTAAAGCATTTTAAAAGCCATATACAGTAACTGCTCCAAACTTATAGATTCTTATATAGGAGATCAGGGCTTTTTAATCATAAAGTAATTTAGGTATTTTATCAAATATAAAATCCTTTACTGCAACAATAGGATTACCTACTGATTTGTCACAACTTTATTATGTGAAATACGAAGAAGTTAGATGTTTCAGGCTGGAGTGAAAGAGGAAATAGAGAGCTAAATTTCATCCTTCATGTTGTGCTTAAGTGTTGTTTGGATCCTGAATAAAAAGTCAGTAGATCTTTTTATGCACCTCCTCAGGTTGTTACCATATCTGCCAAGTGAAGCAGGACTTGGCACATTAAGTGTGTGTGATTACCAGGGGAACCTCAGTGCTGTAAAAATTGTGACAATAGATTAAATTATTTCTTTTAATGTCAGGAAACACTATTGCTTTTTTTTTTTCTGTTTTAAATGAAAAACATCATGCTCCTGATCTGATAATCTGATACCATTTTTGGAAGACTATTATTAATGTTCAGATTATTACCTCCATGTTTCACTATAATTCATCTTTGCCTTAAACAACAGAGCCATATAGATCAGATAAAGTTCAACTTGCTGTCTTACGATTTTAACTACTTATTTTACTTTCAAGTAATATAAAATATTCAGCACAGTGGTACTCAGTGAAAAGACAGGACATAGTGGGTGCAAACTGAAGTACAGGGAATTCCAATTAAATATAGAAAATGTTTTTTTCACCATGAGAGTGGTAAAATACTGGCACAAGTTGCTCAGAGAGGTTGTGGGCTCTCCATCCCTGGAGATATTTGGAACCTGACTGGACGTGGCCCTGAGCAACCTGCTCTAGGTGTCCTGGCTTTGAGCAGGGGGCTTGGGCTACAAGATCTCACAAAGGTCCCTTCCATCCTCAGCTATTCTGCAATTCTGTCATACTCTGACAATATGGATTTGCCCTCATAGATGAGGAACATGTTTTGTGCAGATAATGTGTGAAAACACACAGGTTGTGTTGCAGACAGATTAACCGATAAAACAAAAGCTGTGCCCACAAGGAAAGCAAAACAAGGAATTCATTCAGCACCTCCCAAGGGCAGGCAGGTGTTCAGCCATCTATAGGAAAGCAGGGCTCCACTGCACATAATGGTGATTTGGGAAGACTAACTCATCACTCCAAAGGCCCCCTTCTTCCTCAGCCAAAACCAGAATAAAAAATAGGTGCTTAATAAAGGTAAAGACCTTTCGTGTATATGCACAAGTGTATACTTGAACTATTTTCAAGATTTTGTTCTAACACTTGTTTCATATTGGTTGTGTGGAAGTGCAGGGTGAATCAACGAGAGAAAATCAGCTCTAGATAACAGAGGAGTATCAGATATGATGAAGCAAACACATGACTGACAAGGGACCTGTTTATCTGTCCTTATGTTGTGAGAAATCACAGTCATGAGTTGAAAAAAAGAAGTGCTTTGAGAAGAACTAAAGACAAAATGAATTTTAATTAGACAACCAAAACAAAGATTAGCATGTACCTCCTGTGAGGAGTAAATGGGCAATAAATATGATTTTGATATTGCTACATCTGTTCTTCTATTTATTCTACATGTATTTGGATAAATAAACAATCTCCTATTTAAGTAGCTTAATTTATTGATAAAAAATTTGATAAGATTTGTTGCTTACATGTTCCGAGTCTTTTCTGCCTTGTTTCATAATTTTTTAATCTTAATTGAGTTTTAGTGATTTGTACACCTGTAGCAATTTTTGTTTTTTAAACTTTTTTTTTGGTTCATTTTCAGTAGCCTCAGTCTTCTTGAGCTTCTTAACAGGGCTTTTACTGAAGACTTCTTTGGTTTCCTACCTTTTTTTAAATCCCCTTGTTGGAGGTTGAGAGGTGTGGAATTTTTTCCCCTTCCCTGTCCCTAGGTTACTAATGACTGGATACTTAAGGACTATTAACTTCTTTTATAAGAGACAAAGGGCTAGCTGGGTGTGGGGAGAGAAGAGCAGAGGTGGTCATCAGAGAAGGCACTCTGACCACGGGCTACCAAGGAGGCAGCAGTGGGGAACTGCGGACTGCGGACTCCTCAGCTACCAGTGGCAGAAAGTTCCTTCGGATCTGCACTGCTTTGCTTCGCGTTGGTGAGTGAGCTTTCATCTGGGAAAGGGACGTCTCCTGGAGGGCACATCCTCCTGGCTGTGCCGGCAGTTTTCTGCCCAAGGGGGCCAGCAGTTGCCGCCCCGCGCTCTCCCTGTGGGAGCGCTGCCACGGCTGGGGAGTCCCTGCCACCTTCTACTGGCAAGCCCGGCTGGGCTCGTCTCTGCCACCCCTGCTCCCTGCTCCCTGCTCNGCTAATGTTGTTATTGATTGTTTGCTTTGCCATAGATACTAGTAAAGAACTGTTATTCCTTTCCCCATATCTTTGCCTGAAAGCCCTTGATTTCAAATTTATAATAATTCGGAGGGAAGGGGTTTCAAATTTGTGGGTTTTAAGGGAGGTTTACACCTTCCTTAGCAGACACCTGTCTTCAAACCAAGACACCCCTTTACCTTCTTTCTTGTTGGATCTTTTTCACATTGTTCCATTCTTTCTGTGAAATCTGAAAGACGTGTGGACACTAATGATTTCAGTTTCCAGGAACATGTTTTGCTTATCAGGCTTGTGAGCTTCCATTTGCAGGTGCTGTGGTCTTTATGCATTTTACGGGTCAGAGTCTCCCTAGGAGCAGTGAATCAAAGCTTTGCCTATACTGTCTTGCCTTCTACTGTCCTGGGGAGGAACATTGCTGCTTTAAGACTTCAGGAGTTTTTACTTTCTAGCCTTCTTTGTCTTCTCTTCTTAATGCCTTTATTATATTTTTATGAGTATCTTTCACAAATTGGTGTACTGTGAGAAAGATGGACAGCCGTATAGTGGTGCTGCCTGTGCACGGGGAGAGAATTCCATTGCTGGAAACTGTCACATACGCTCAAATGGAAGATTTTTCTATGGTGAAGGGAAAGCACTCTGTAAGTATAAAAGAAGAGATCTTGTAGCATGATCAGAGATAAACAGGTAGAGAAAAGAGTTTGGCTAAAGATCTTAATAGTCTGGTGACATCTCTTAAGAGCGGGGTCTGCTTAGTAAGGATAACAGTGGCTTAACTGGAGTTTTGCTTACAAGATCCATTTTCCATTGAACACATTTGCTTGTTTGTTTTCTCTTACAGGAGTTCATTGTATGGAGTTCTATTCTGATAATAACTATATCTCTGGATTCAAAGCCCCTGTGGCAATACTCTGTATTTCTCATTAATTTCTAAGTCCAATCTTTGTCTCTATACAGCTTGCTGTAATGATACACAGTATTGCAGTTTCCTGGTTCTGTGATTTGGTTAAGATGGGCATATTGGTAACAACAGAGTTATTTAATAAACATATAGGTCCAGAGATATGAAACATTTGGTCTCTCTGAGAGAACAGAAAATACACTGTAGGATCAGATTTTTTTAAAATTAACATTTCAAATGAACAGTGAACAACAGATTAAAATTATCCTATTGACTCCATGTTATTTTTACATCTTTATTTTATATCGAGCCTTTCTTCTATGTTTTGGGCTCAATGAATCTAGTCACACAAAACCTGGAAAAACTCACCCTCTGCCTAATACTGCTCATTAAATACAGACTTTTAAGTTGTGAGACTCTGATGACATCATTACATTGGAAAGCACATTCTTGCAAGATGCCAGGTAGTTGGTTAATCTCAAAACAATTCAGTGTTTTACTCACTACAATTGTGACATGGTCTGTGAAGAGATATTTAAGAAAGGGCAAAACCCCTAGACAGCAGTGAGGAGAAAAATGTGAGAACTAGCTGTGAGAGACTGGCCTATTCATTACTAACAACTCAAAACTTTTGCCTATTTGTGGAGGTGCCAGGGCGTTTGCTGAGGCCAGGTTTGCACCCCTGGAGAGGAGGTGAGTTTTTGGGTGTGTAATGGCTAGTGTACAGAGGGGGTAAACTATCACTGCCTGGAGGCTATGGACAGGGCCTTGAGGCTGATAAGAAACAAATCCTGCAAGGCAGTTGGTGTTTCTTATCATACACAACTTGCTCAGTTGTAAAACTTCCCCCTCCTCCCCCAGGGAAAGTCTGATGGGGCATTACTGGCTCAAGTGCACTGACATGAGAGGCAGTTGAGTAGGGATGATAAATCATCTAAGAGCCCCAAAGCAGCCCCGACTCATTTATGAGTCCTTCCTGCAGAGGACTGAAAGCTTCCCCCACCCAGGGGAGGTACTTGGACCCTCCCACCTAGCCCGAGGGTATTTTAACCCAGGAGACTTTGTGTTGCCCAGGCTTCTTCCTCCAACCCCAGAGGATCATCAGTATGACCAATGGATATCTAATTGCAACTTGTCCCAAACTGAGCCTGTTTTGTTTGCAATATGAATTGGTAAGTGATGTCCATGTCATTATCTTCATCCATGATCTTTCTCATCCTGTTTTCCCTGCCCATTTGTTGGGACTGAGGGAGGGGCTGGGTGGGTGTGTGGCTGTTAGGAGTAACCCCCCCCAGCAGTGCACACACCACCATCAGCCCTGCAGACAGAAACCCAGGATGGTTAAAGAAGCAAGTCAGCATAGAGCTCAGTGGTAAGCAAATTTTGAGCTGGCTTGATCTATATCACAGAACAGTTTAGACTTTTAATCTGGAAGAGTTCAAAAGAAATATGACTATGCACTGTCTTACAAAGATGATAAACTCACACATGATCAGCATGATGTGAAACATCTGGTACTGATTAGTGCATATTTTGTGCATAGAGAGATTAAAATGTCAGATTTGGGGAACCTGTTAGAAGAAGTATCTGCTCAGTTATGTTTCTATTTGATATAACTTGAAATACAAGTTCGTTTCACACATTAAAAGTGTAAAACCAGTACCTGCCTGTTATAAACAATGTTTTGCCCAGGTATCTTTAATCAATGTTGTATTTTTTCCGATCCCATCCTTTTCAAGGTCGCGTAAGAGCATTTATAAAAGCATGTAGTCACAAATTTACAGAAATGAACAGGAATTCCCCTCCCAGACCAACTTTGCTTTTTTAAAACTCAGTTTAAATATTTTCTATTATTTCTCTTTTCCTGTCTGGCCACACATGTAGTAGTCCTGGAAGACAACATTTGGAAACTACTCCTGGCACTAAAAAGGAAACTTACTCCATCCATGAGCACATTTATGAATTCATATTCAGATACCTCCATAATCATTAGAGAAAACTCAATCAATTGAATTTGTGTGGCTGTTATCTGGTTGGTCTTCATTACTTTGTGTTGACTTAAACACGGATTTACATTTTTACCTATATCAAGTTATCTCACTCTGCATTTGACACAGATAATTTGAAAACAGGCTAAGACAGACAAAAATGGACCAAAACACATATTTTGCACGGGGAATAACTTTATTTTCTGGCTGACTTGTATCAGAAAACTGTTTTGTACATGTTCTGTGGCTTGTATAAAATGCACAAAGTAATGAGGCTCATCATTACCATGCTATTGTCATTTCAAAGCATTGAAATGCAAAAATGAGCATTATCATTAGTTCCACAAGTTTTTTCCACATAACGAAAACAATTAATCAGTATAAACTGAATGTTTCAAGTCACTAGCGAGGAATGAATTCATAGACTCCTTGCAAGTAGTACTTGCACTTTTTTTTTACTTTCTCTATTATGCATGTATGAAGATATCTAATATCTGTTTTGGTGTCCAGGCATAGAAAATGAAGGAAAAATAGAGCTTAATCCAGCCATTTCCTTACCCTAATGCTGCCTCAACTATATCTTCATCAGTCCAGATTAGAACAAATGTATACTTTTCTTAGAATTGATTTACATAGCTCTGGAAAATCATAGCTTCTCTGAGATTATGTGTTTTTATGTTCCTTTTGTTAGACCTGTTTGACTCTCCATAGGCTTGGAAGCAGATTATCCACTTCTTCTTGAAAGATCGTCATGTTATTTCCTCATTCTTCACCCTAAGCTGAGCAGGCATCTCTTACTCAATCTTTCATCAATGCTGATGTCTTTCTAAGCCTCTAATCATTCATGTTTCTGTCCCCTGATTACCTCCAGCTTATGCACGAAACTCAGTGCAGCTCTCTAAACAAGGCTTATTAATGTGAGAGAAAAAGATTACTTCTTATGTTGCAAACACAGAATGAGATATTCCTGTGTGCAATATGACATTTCAACTTCAGTTTGTATGTATGAAATTCCCAGGTTGCCTCTGAACTCTCGCTGCCTGGCTGGTTACTCTCCACTGTATGTGCAATTTATTTATTTTTCTGAGATGTGTTGTGTTGTAAATGAGTTCTGCATTGTTTTGTTCTCACTTGCCACTCCACTGTCTGGTCTCTCTTGGACTCTCTATTCAAGTCCCTTTCCCTGGTGCTCCCCAGGGCTTCATTTCATGTGCCACTTTTTTTCTACCATTCTCTTTTTTTCTATCATTCACAAAAGTAATAGTGAAAATAGATCATTCTCTTGCAGAACAACTCTTGATAGATCCCTCAATTCTGACAGGGAACTACTAATAATTACTTTCCAAATACAACTTTTCTACTGGTTTACACCCCTTTCATCTGCATCATGCTTTTCTAGCTTGTTTATCAGAATGTCACATCAAAAGAGCTAGGAAAGGGAAGTTATGACATCTGCTGCTTTTACTCTCTTTTTAGGGTCTCCTAACATGTCGGACAGGGTGATTAGAGTGGTTGACAGTATGTGCTCATGATAAATCCATGATGTCTTCTTCTCATCTCCTGTTTCTCCGTGTACTTAAGGGAGTTTATTCTAGTTTTATTGCTGCAGTCAAGAAGTCTACAAATATAAACACCTGGTTCTTATCTTTTAAAGAATAAGTGTGTTTCCACATTTATTTTCTGAAATTTTAAATGTCCTTTAAAATTTCTCAAATTGCTAAAAGTAATTGCTAAAGCCTCCCAATTTATACCAGATATAAGACTAAGGAGTATCTTACCTATTTAACTGCTCTCTAAACTACTGCTTTCTTCTTCTTGCCTGTTCTTACTGCTTGGTATTACTTTTTTTTTTTTTTCTTTTAAATTTATGGGTTAGATGTTTATAAATAGAAATATAGACATATTATGCAAAGAGTCTCATCACAGTTTTTCTCAGTTTTCATGTACTTTATTTCAGCTTTCCTATTTGTAGTCTCTTCAATTGAATATGATTTACAGAGTATGATAAACTATTATAGTGTTTATAAATAAGTTTATGAAGGCATTTAGTCACGTAAAAATTGCATAGCTTATTACTATTTTCTTGAACTGTAGTAGCTGTTTGCACAAGAGTTAAGACTGGTTTAAGATTTGCATCATCCACCTGTTCTTTGGGTTACTGAGGCATTTCTCTAAAGCTATGAAATTTCTATTAGATAGGAACTGCTTATTGTTTTCCAGGTAGTTTGATTTCTTTTTGAAGAACTTACAGTCTTTAGATAAAAAACAGTCATGAATTTAAGGTGAGACATTCTCTAATTCAGTCTTTTCATATGCAACAAACAAATATTACATCCAATTTACAATTTTAAATAAGTAAAAATGTTTTTTGAGGGACTCATATAAAAACAGAAACCTCACAGTTACACCTCCGATCATATTATCAAGCTGTACCCTGAATTTATATAAAGTTGGGTGTTTAAAGAGTACAGTATAGGAAGGTAGTCTGGTTTCATTCTAGAGGCAATGTGATTTTTATAAAGAGCAGTGAGGTAACATTTCTCTATTGTGAATGAGTTTGAGAAAGTGCAAGCTATCAGTTCTTTTTGTATTTAGAAGTATAGGAAATCGATTGCCATCTTGGAGCTGTAAGAATAAGAGTTATTTCATCTGAAGATATAAAACAAGAAATTATTTCATACAAAGTTAGAATACTCAGATGAGTGTGGATCAAAACAGAATCAAGAGGCCTTTTAATCCCTGATTATGGGAGAATTGTTTGAACCCTGGTTACAGAAGCAAATGTTGGTATTTATTGTATACTAACTTAAGATTTATGTATTTTATCATTTACAAATACATTTTTAATCGCTTGCAGCAGCAGTCTCACTGAAAATAGTAGATGTGTATACCTCTGGGATGTTTGAGTACTAGGGCCTAATCTCAAGTATCTTCATCTAAGACATGAGCTGAGTGAAATGGAGTGACCTATATTCAAGTTCACAGATTCAAATGGTAAATTCCACTTCAAGAATAATAAACAGGTATTCACACCCCCTCCAGATTAATCTCTTTTTCTGCTCCTTCAGAGCAGCTACTACACCATAAACAGTAAGGCTTCACTGGAGTGATGTCAGGTGGGGCTAGGCAGAGCTGAAACTGCTAGTTTAAAACATGATACAGGTTCAGAATCATATGGAGTTCCAGAGTTTTGCATTCAAAGCAGTTTATTAGCAGCTGATGCTGCAATAATATTTGAACTTATTGAACAATTCAGGCAGGGGTTAACTTAATCCCGCACACATTGCTGGCCAGATCTGGTAGTCTGTTCAGAGGTGTGAACCAGTGCATAGCACTGAAAGATGACAAACAGATTCACAGAAATACATCACTTCTAAGTCTTCTACTTACGTGTTCTATTTTCCTGTGAATTCACAGCTAAGTGAAGGGAACAAAAGATTTTTTTCCTCCCCAAACTGTTCTAAAGTGCTGTTCAGCTAAGGCCTGTCACTTTTCTTACTCCAGTGATTTTGCACTACACCTTTACTTAGCTAGTCAATACAAATGCATCCCTTGGACCTTAATCCTGGAGTCATTCATTCAGCTGCATTTGGTAGTGACAAGCATTGATAATGAAACTGCAGATAGTAACTGTAAACTAGGTATATGGAGAATATAAGTGCTATGAAAATAAATTTAATTATAATGTAATTGACAGCACAAAGGGCGCCTAATCCTTTTTAAAATTTTATTAAACCTGCCAACAATGAGAAATGTTCAAATTGCCATATTGTTGTTGCTGTAAGTTATGTATTTCTAGCCTGTCTAAATATATATTTAGAATTATAGAGTCTTGTATGTTGGAAATGGTCTTCACAGGTCATGTAATCCAGAGCAGTTGGACTGCAAAGTACTTAGAGCAGGCTCATGGTTTTGATGTTACTTTACCTATCAAGTTAACCCACTGGCAGTTTACTTATTCCTCTTATTTTGGACCTATTAGACATTGTGGAGAGGTTTGAAAGGAAAAGAAATATGAGAATTTCAATCGAGAGTGTTTCTGAAAACTAGTCTTTTTTATTACATTTTATGTCTTAGAGTGGTTTTCTCTATTTTAGTAGTTAGGGGTACCTGCACACTCCCCCCTTCTATTTCCCCGATCCGTTCCTGAATGTCTCATTAACTGATTGCTTGTTATGAAATCTAAAATAAACTGCTTCAGTCCTGGTTTGATTAAAAACACAAGGGTTGAGCATCTTTTCCTGTGACAGGTAGCAATCAGTGCTTTTCTGTGTGCTTGAGCAGATACCTGTGTACAATTCCATTTTCTGCAAAGGCAGGGCAAGTGGCAAGAGCATGTGGTGGTGACAGTGGTCACAAGATGTGTGAGTTTTGTTGGGGGATGCAGCGGCGAGCCTTTAGTTTCATGAGATCTGGTGGAGTGTGCCTCACCCCAAAGTGGCAGGCCCCTGAATACAATTGCTGTGAGCAGTTTCATTGCTCCTTAGCGCAGTGTATAGTGCCAGCAAACAAACGAATATACAGTTTGCAAGGCAGAGGCTGTGGAATTTAATGTCCCAAGAGGAGTGAGCAAGACAATACCGCAGTTAGGTCTCTGGACTTCAGAAGAGCATATTTCAGCCTGCTCTGGGGTAGCATGATCCCATGGGAAACTGTCCTGGAGTTCAAAGGGGTCATGGGAAACTGGCTAACCTTTAAACACACATCTTCAGGGCATGAGAATTGTCCCTTCCTCACAAGCAGGCAAGGCAGAAGGCAAGTGTGGATCAACATGGAGTTCCTGACTGAGCTTAGACATGAAAAGAAGATATACAGATAGTGGAAGCAGAAACAGACTTCATGGAAGGGATACACAGACATTGGTAACACACATAGAAATGAAACAGGAAAGCCAAAGCTCAGCTGGATTTGATCATCTTGGGGGCTTTTTTCAACCTAAATGATTCTATGACTCTATGATCTTTCTGGGCACTGAGGTGAGACTGACTGGCCTGTAGCTCCCCAGGTCTTTTTGCTTCTTCTATTTTTAAAAATGGGTGTCATATTTCCCCTTTTCTAGTCAATGGGAACCTCACTGGACTGCTACGACTTTTCAAGTATGATGGATAGTGGCATAGCCGCTTCACCTGCCAGTTCCATTAGGACCCGTGGCTGCACATCTCATCAGGTCCTGTGTACTTGTTCACTTTCAGGTTCTTTAAATTGTCTCAAACTTGTACTGCTCCTATGGCAGGATGTTCTTCATTCTCCCAGTCCTTGCATTTATCTTCTGAGACTTGGGAAATGTGGCTGGAACTGGTGAATATTGAGGTGAAAATATTCTTCACTACCTCAGCCTTCTCTATGTCCTGGGAACCAGATCTCCCATTTTCTTTCAGAGAGAAGATTTTCCCTAGCATTCTTTTTTATCACTGAGGTACCTATAGAAGCTTTTCTTGTTGCCCTTGACATCCCCAGTCAGATTAAATTCTATCAGGGCTTTAGCTTTCCTAACCTGACCCCAGCTGCTCAGACAAGTTGAACTTGTGTTGGTAACATGCTCTTGCAGCCAAAGAGACCAAATGCATCCTGGGCTGTAGTGTAGTTAGCAAGTGTGTAGTCAGCAGGGCCAAGGAAATGATCCCACCCTCTATTTGCCACTTGCAAGATCTTATCTGGAATACTGCATTCAGTTATTGGGCTCCCTGCTGCAAGAAGGATATTTATGTTTTGGACTAAGTCCAGGAACAGTCACCAAGATGGCTGAGGGCTGGAACACAGGGTATATGGTGTGAGCTAGGGAACTGGATTTGTTCATTATCAAGGAAAGAAGGTTCACAATAGACTTTGTTGCTGCCTATGGCTATCTCACGGGACGACACAGATGAGATGGAGCCAGACTCATCCCAGATTTCACAATGATAGGACAAAAAGCAATGGCTATAAGCAGGAATGTAGGAAATTGTAATTAAGTGGTAGGATATGGTTGGTTGGAGCATGGTGTTAATGCCAAGTCACAGGTTTGACCTCCATATGGACCACTCACTGAAGAGTTGGAATTGGTGGATCCTTGTGGATCCCTCCCAGCTCAGAATATTCTGTGATAATTATCAAATGCTGTAAAGTTTGTATGATGTGTTCAGACTTGGCTGTGAGTAACCTGGTCTGCTGTAGACTTGCTTTGATCAGAGAATTGGCACAGTTAGCTTCTGGATCAAGTTTCAGTCTCAATTAAATTGCTCTCTTGTTCTCTGAAACCTATACACTGGGTGGGAGAGGGAAGACTTAGGAATGGCGGTACAAATAATGTAACTAAAGATACAATATGTGAAGGCATAACATGATGAAACCTTTTCATTTCAACAGCAAAATTTTCAAAATATTTATTGCAGAAAACTTTGAAATAACTGTATCTGAAGTCTGCGGTCTTATCTAGGATAAACTGGACAAATTTCAATTCACCATTGCTTTTGCAAATTTCTTTGTTTTTTCCTCGGCTTTAATTGCCTGAATAATCTTAGCTGTTGTATTTTCCATTTTCTGTTTTCTTGCCTTTATTTATTCTTTCCCTAACATACTTACAAAATCCTTGTTATTTTAATACATGAAAGTTTTAGAACATCTGCAGAAAAAGAATCAAAAATGCTTATAATGCCATTGATTATCTATGCTTAACGCTGTACTTTATTTAGCAAAGAATAGAATGACTCAATAATGGGTTGTAAGTTCCTAGTTAATTGATCTTCTTTCATCTGGTGAGATTGCTTTAAACAATAATTAGTTCTAGCTGTACTTTGGACATCAAGTGGAAACATTGAACCATATATCTTATATCATCACAGACCATGACAAGCAAAGTTGTTTAAAAAAACAAAGAAAAACAAACACCAAAATCAAACAAACTTTAGCCATTCCATGGCATGGAGAAAGCAACAGAAAAGAAATGAGAATTCTTGATGCCACATGGTACTGCTGTGGAAGAGACCACTCAAGCAGAAAAGTTTATTTTAAACCATAACACTTTCTGTGTGAAAACCACAGGCAGCTTCAGAAGTATAAATTATCTCTCTACTGATGAGCATCAGAGTCACACTTTAGTGAGACTCTAAATCCATGTTACTATTCTAAAATGTATTTCTGAAGAAAGACTCATTTGTTATATAGTGAAGCAGCTTTAGGGATTGCTTTTAAGTGACTTTGTTTAACCTCAAAAAGAGCTTAAAGTGCTCACTTTTCAAGAAGATGTAAGATTTCCATAAATGAATCAAAGAAGAAAATAATCAGAAAACCATAGCAGCTATGTGGTGATTGTATAAATTAAATACAAACCAGTAATTAATAGAATTATTGTATGTTACAAAATTCTAACACAATGACAATCATAATTATATCCTATTAAACTTTTCTGAATAAAATGGTCCATTTTGAAAATGTTTATATATAACTATATAAATAATACGTGTGTGTATATGTATATATGATTTTTTGTGTATATAATTTCTGAACTTTTGATGTGACTTCAAAAAGTTAAAATCTAGCAAAGGAATTAATGAAGGCACATTGATGAACATTAAGTTCATTGAATGTCAAATTGTGTTATTTCCCAAATGTTAAAATAGTACTTAATAGCCTTTGATGCAGCAAAATAAAATAGATGTTTTCTTTGATATGCATGTGCAGAACAAAGATGGCTTTGAAGTCTGTTTTTGTGTATTCCTTTAGCAGCAAAAAACTGACATATGATTGTAAACTTAGGTTATTTGAAAGTATGAAAGCACATGAGACTTAAAAGGAAAAGTAGGACAATTTTCTTGACAGAAAAGTAATGCTACCTTTAGTGTCAATTACATTAATTGACTGTACTTGAACTTTCCTAAGGCTTTAGGTGATCTATTTGTTTAAATTAAAGGCATACTATTGTGAATACACTCTATAAGCCATAAATGATATAGACAAATAATAAAATGCAGTTGGAAAAGTGAATGATTTAAAAGTGACTTCTCATTCATTTTGCGTACTACTACTCTTTGGCAGTAGATTTTTGAGAACACAGGCCTCCACCACATAGCAAAATGTAGGTATGTCCCTTTGCACATTGTGAAGAGGGATGCAGAATCTGATACATTGCTTTGTTCTGATTAGCTTTTTATGAAGTCTGTAAGCAGGTATTTAAAATTATATTTGTCCTGCACAAGAACTAAGCTAAACCAAATCTTCCTACTGCTTTGTAATATTTAGATACAGCCCTAAAACTTTCTCTGCATTATTTCTGTGTCTGTACTTCAGATTTGGTAATAAAACACATTTTTGTTTCAAATGCCCTTGGCTAAACTCTGTCTACCAGCCAAATGGCTCTTCAGATTGTGTCTCTCCACATTTATTGTAAATCAATCATTTCACAACTGTTTTATATGTACATTTTGATGACTGATGAATGTATGAAGTTTCTTTCACTTTTCTTATATCTCTGTATCCAAAGCCTGAAATTAGGTTTCTGTGGAGAACCTTTGCTCTTCTTATTCTCCTGTTCAGTGGCATTAATTATATGCATATCTTGTTGTTCTTAACCAAGTCATTCTACAATGGAATAAAAGAAATAAATATCTAAAATGCAGGCTGTAGTAACCTGAAGATTTTCTCTTATTTCCTCCAAGTACTGGCAAAACTGGATTACCCTTTCTATCTCCTAGAATATTCCCCAGTACTCTAAGTTTTGCTAGGGAACTGGTGGCTTGTGGATCTTTCCAACCTGTAGCAGTCTGTCAGGCTACTTTTGAGATGTCTTTGGCAGAGGAGCTGGTGAAAAGCTGGCAAATGAGGCAGACTCACTCCTGTCTGCCATTGTTCTTTTTCCTCTCTGCCCTTTCCTGACTTTCCATAACCTCGCACCACTCCCGCTTATCTGTCCCCTATAAAGCAAGCCCTTTCCCATACACCCAAAGTATCCTCTTTCCCATCTAACAGATGTGGAAACTCTTCTCAGTTGTAATTCCCAATGACATTATCAAGTGTCTGAGACCTGAGTATTCAGTAACTGTCTTGTTTCCTAGAGCAGTCCCAGATTTCCTAGACTTCTGAGTAATCTGGTAGGACCAAAATATGCATTTTAGTATGTGAAATCCTAGTATGTCTGTTGTTTTTGCACACCGAGACAGGAACGAAATGAAAGGAAAGTGGAAAAGAAAGGGGAAAGGAAAAAGAAAAAAAAAAAAAAAAGATGCCAAAAGCATGTTCTGTAGTCTTTAATATTTTAATACATTTCTTTTCTTCTGAAAGAACAATGCAAATATAAAACTTGTCGAGGTTTGACCCTGGCCAAATGCTAGGGACCTATGATGTCTGCTCTTTATGCTCTCTCCTACTGCAGCTATGTAGAGGAGAGGAATTAAACTAACACAAACACACTGAACTCATGAGTTGAGGTGAGGCACTGGTGGGGAGGGGACTCAAGAAAATATGAGCAAACAGGTGAGAAAACTTAAGTTGCAAAGTGATTTATTGACCTAACAGAGTCGGAGGATAAATGAGAGGTAAAAATAAGCTCTTAAGACACCATTTCTTCACTCACCCCCCTTCCCTCTTAAGACACCGTTCCACAGCTCACCCCCTCCCGTCCTTCTCACAACCAACAGCGCTGGGTGGGGGGCAGGGTATGGGGTTTTTCCTTAGTCAGTCCATCACCACAATTCTTCTGCTACAAACACTGTTTCTCTACTCACCCCTCTCCCTCTTAAGATGCCATCTCTCAGCTCCCCCCCCTCCCTCTTTCATACAACCAACAGTTCCGGGGTGGGGCAGGGTATGGGGGTTTCCCTTTGGTCAGGGTCANCTGGAGCACCTCCTCCCCCACCTTCTCCACTGACCTTGGTGTCTCCCTCACATATTTTTATCTCCTCCTCCTCCTCTGGCTAAAAAGAAGTGCATGCCCTTATTGTTTTGATTTCTTCTTAAATATGTTTTCACAGAGGTGTAACTAACATTTCTACTTGGCCCAGGTTTGGCCAGCAGCATGTCCATCATCTTCAGAGCCATCAGAGAGTGGCTCTGCTGGACAGGATGAAAAACTTATAGACCCTTCACACAGGGCACACAGGAGCCATCTTTGTGCCCCTCCCCACCCACTAGCAAAAACTGGGCCAAGTAAAACCACCACACTCCCGTAGCACATGGAGCTGGGGAATAAATGAGAGCAGCATTATCAGCTGGATGTCCTGACCCATCTGAGTCTACCTGAGACTCCCTAGCATATCCCAGATATTTGTAAGTATTAATTTGAAAGTGTTTGTCAGAGACCTAACAAAACAGATTATTTACATCTGGAAGACTCAGAAAGACATTTATTACTCTTCTAGTCTTGGTGTAACTATTTCCTGAAACCATTTTTAATTGCTCTTGATTACTGAGCATTTGAATTTTCCTGTTGGAAGAAACAAGGATACAATTACACTTAAAAGAAAGAGTAGAAGGGTGAATCAAATCCAGAAAATGTGCATGATGTGACATTTGAAGTATATTTGTCATTGAATGAGAACTGGTCCAAGAAAATGAAAGATACATATGGTTCAAGGAAGGAAACAAATCAAGGTTTGCGGTCATAGTTCCTATCCTGGTAAAATATTTAATACAAACATATTGGCAGTAGACCCAGGTTTACATTTAATTTTGAACTCTTAGAAAATTACTTTGACTTAAAGTAAAAGATCTGAATAAGATGAAAAGTTAAAGATTATGTTATCTTGAATTCTCAATGGAAGCTATTGTCCTACATAATTTATAGCAAGTTTTTCTTTGATCTTTTATATTTACAGAGGGTATTACTAGTGAATGCAAAGTTTAAAGCTAAAATATTCCCATTAATTCTACAATTTATACTTAAAGTAATTATTTGGATTTAGTTTATATTGAGTGAATGTTGTAGTGACAAACCAGTCATTAAAAAGTAAGTCTATGCTTTTACATGTACTTGCAAAATCTGCCTACAGGGTTGCCATCTCAGTATCTGGATCACATTCTGTAGTTATGACAAACTTGCAGCTAATTGAAAATGAGATAGTCACATTTTAAGCTAAAAAAGTATCTGATTCTTGCTCTTTCTGTAATTTAGCTTTCCACTTATCTGGCATTCTTGGGAACTTTGACTTAATGGGCTTATACATTTGTTGAGTTTTTTTTTAATTCCCAGAGCAGTGTGCCAGAGGAACAATGAAGCTTGCAGTTGAAAATATCTAGTCATACTTGATAACTGAAAGAAAAAAATTCTTAAAATAACTAAATACTTATATTCAGACTTGGAATATTGGCAATAAAATTTATAAAGTCATATCACTCCATCACTGAGAAGCACAGACTGGTAAATTCTACAAAGTATTTTTTCTTACAGGCACGTCTGGAAATTTCTCATTTCTCGTAGGTAGTTACCAGTCAGAGAAAATCTCTGTATCAGATTAATTAATTTACACCAGAATGTTAACATAAAAGACAACTTTGCTTGTATAAAAGATTAGAATTGTCGAAAAATTGGGTGAGGATTGTCTGTGCCTTTATTTCAAAGGAAAAAAAACAACAGAACCAATATTAATGGCCCTGTCTATTTTGTAGTTATTGCAGACTTTTGGAGATTCCTTTTACTCAGATGTCACGTATGGATTTTGTCAAGCAGGAAGTGTCTAATTTTAAAGGTGTCATTAAAAGGACTGGAACTAAAGGGAAACTAAGTCTTAAGATCCTTTCCCTCTTAGTCCTTGGTACAGCAGAGTGCTCCAATTCTAGCTGTGCTTAGACGGTTATATATGTATTAACAGCTCCATCAGTTACAGACTCAAACTAGCTCATGACATTCGAGGCCGTAAACAGTTCAGCTTCCTTTGTAACTGAAGCATGCGGTCATATTGTTCTTTGGAAATTTATGAAGCCAAAAAAATTCTTATGAAGCATAAATAATTTATTTGAAAATTAGAGTTTCTGTCCCTAATCTCCCAAACCTTTATGCATGAGAACACAGTCTTCCTGAATGGACTTCAGAGATTACAGCATGGGAGATCAGAGTTTGCAGTTGCATGATTATTTTCACAACCTTGAAGAAGATGCAAAACACAACAAAATAGGAAATTAGGACCGCATTTCAGACTCTGTCTGAAAAGCTGCTTTAACTTATATTTAAAATTTTGACATGGCATGCTACTTTTTGAGTAGCATTGGATTTCCCTTTCTAGCAAACAAACTATGCTAGTGAAACTGGAGAGAAAAATATTGATATTGTCTGTTAAAGATTTTCTCTGTATCAATAACCATACAGTGTCCCTTGTTCTATGGTGGATATATATTTTAAAATACTAACTTTAAGATAACTTGCCTTATTTTTTAAATCAATAGTCCTATTTGTAAATTGCATTTAAAAATGAATAAAACATTAATTGGGGAAAAATAGCTGTGTATCTCTGTCCCAGTGCAAATTGCAAATTAGATGTACTGCATCCTTTTCATAAGTAATGAGCACTTGATTCTAACAAAAGACATAAATTTTATTAATTATTAAGTGTAGGATACAATGTAGCATTTTATCCCAAGTGTTACAAATAGCATAACAGTAGCTTCATCCAGCAGGCAGTTAAATGCCACACAGCCACATTCTCACTCCCTGGCCAGCATTCACTTACCCCCTCCACACTGTGAGATGACAAAGAGAATTGGGAAAAAAATAAAAGGCAAAACGTATGGGTTGAGATAAAGAGTTTAATAGGAAGAGAAAAGAAAGGGAAAATAATTATGATAATAATAGTACACAAAATATGATGCACAATGCATTTGCTCCCCACCCACCGACAAACAGATGCCTGACCAGTTTTCCTTCTAGTTTATATACTGAGTGTGACACCATATGGTAAAGAATATCCCTTTGGCCAGTTTAGTGCAGCTGTCCCCTCACAGCTTCCTGTGCCCTCCAGGCTACTAGCTGGTGGGGTGGTGTGAGACACTGAGAAGTCCGTGACTTAGTGTAAACACTGTTTAACAAAAACTGAAACATCAATGTGTTATCAATATTCTTCTCATCCTGTATCCAAAACACATCACTGTAGCATCTACTGGGAAGAAAATCAACCTTACCCCAGTTGAATCCCAGGACAGTGCCCACCCCCTACTCCATACCATTTACACCATGCCCAGGTGTCCTGATTGCAGAGAGGAGTTGGGGCCTCGAGGTGTGTTTGCATGGCCAGACTGGTGTTTTGTATCATTGCTGGGCATGGGTTTGGAGGGAAGAAAAATGTGAGCATAAGCAGAAGTGCGTAATTTTGTTTTGTTTCTTCCTTGTGGAACTTGCTGGGGCAAGCCGTGTGGATTCTGTTCCTCTCCTGCCTCTGCCTGCCCCTTCCCTTCCCATCCCTTGGGAGAACCCACACTGGCTTCCCCAGCATATTGTTTATATGCACTTACAGGGAATTTAATCCCATTCTATACTATGCAAAAAAATTTTGGTTGGGCAGGTCCAGACCAATTAGCAGATCCTCTAGTGTTGAGTAGTCAGGTTGCTTTTGCTAAGTGTGTATCCCAGTGTTTGAAGGTTCCACCACCCACTGTTCTCAGTGTCCTCTTCAACAGTCCATTGTATTGTTTGATTTTCCTTGAGACTGGTGCATGATAGGGGATGTGATACACCCACTCAGTGCCATGCTCTTTGTCCCAGGTGTCTATGAGGTTGTTTCAGAAATGAGTCCCATTGTCTGGATAATTTCTTTTTGGGGCCATAAGACTTGCTTTTTGAGGCCCAGGATAATAATTTGGGCAAAGGTGTGGGGCACAAAATATGTTTCCAGACACACAGTTTTTGCTTCCACCCTTGTAAGCACATGGTGCTTTCCTTGGTGCTTTTTTTGGAGTGTGATACAGTCGATCTGGCAGGCCTCCCCATATTTATATTTCAGCCATAGTTCTCCATACGACAGAGGGTTTAACCACTTGGCCTGGTTAATTGCAGTGCATGTTTCACATTCATGGATAGCCTGTACAATAGTGTCCATGTACAATAGTGTCCATGTTTAAGTCCACTCCTTGATCCCAAGACCATCTATATGTTGCAACCCTTCCCTGATGGTCTGAAGTGTAATTAGCCCATCAGGCTATAAATAATTCACCCTTATGTTGCTAGTCCAGATCCACCTGAACCTCTTCAGTCTCAGCATCATGTTGCACTGGTTGGTTTTCTGATGTTCTTCAGTGGCTCTGTTCTTGTGTATGTAGGCATCTACGTGATGTACCTTCACAACCAGATTGTCTCCATCCAGGCAGTAAGATCATGCCACAATTCAACGACTCAGATGGCTTTACCTCTGTGCTGCCAGTTTCTCTGCTTCCGTAGTTGTAGCCATACCCACAGGGCATTTGCCATGAGTCAGTATAGAAGTAAAGTATTAGCCATTTTTCTCATTCAGCTATTGTTGAATCTAAATCCAGATGGATAACTTTCACCTCTGCAAACTGACTCAATTCGCCTTCTCCTTCAGCAGTTTCTGTAACCTGCTGCGGGGGACTCCATATAGCGGCATTCCCCCTTCAATTTTCCTTTATTATTATGGAAGCCATCAGTGAAAAGGGCATATTGTTTATGTTTTTCTGGTAGATCTTTATACATTGTGTCCTCCTCTCGCAATATTCTGAAAACTTAACTTTCTCTCCATTCAATCTATGATCACCTCCAAAATTCCTGTGTGACTTGGGTTTCCTGTTTGAGCCTATAGTGTTCAGTGTGGCCCACTTACTCCATGTAGCATGAGTTGCATGATGTGTAGAGGAGACTCTCCCACTGAACATCCAGGTCAGCGCCTGCAAATGGGGTGCCAGGAGTAGCTGTGCTTCAGTACCAATCACTTCCAAAGCAGCTCAAACCATTTCATAAGATGCCGGTATCTCTTTTTCAGTTGGAGTATAGTGGGCTTCAGATCCTCTGTATACCAGACATCAAAAACCTGGGGTTTGACCTCTAATCTTTTCTGATGCTTTCTGCCAGAGCCTCCAGGCAAGGCCATTCTCCCCAGCTGCAGTGTAGTGCATATGTTTTAACCTCTTTCTCTGTTCAGACTGACCCAAGGGCTACTGAAGGGCCTATCTCCTCTTTGATTTGTTCAATGGCTTGTCATGGCTCAGGACCCTGTTTGAAATAATTATTCTGGGTGACTTGGTGGAGAGGGCTGACAGTCAGGCTGTAATTTCTAATGTGCATCCTCCAAAAACCCTCAATCTGTAAGAAAGCTAATGTTTTGCTGAGTGGTACAGACATTCCTGATATTTTGTTGATCATATCCATGGGACCTGACAATTTCTGTCTTGGTATTTTATTCCTAAAAACTAAGTCTCTTGTTCAGGTCCATTGACCTTACTTTGTTTTATGGCAAGACTGGCTTTCAGAAAGATTTGGACTGTTTTCTCCCCTTTCTCAAAAACTTCTGTATTTCCACACAATGATATCACAAATGTAGCTTCACCCTGTTCCAGTGCAGTCTGGATCAATCCATGGTTCAGGGTAGGGTTGTATTTCCACCTCTGGACAATCAGTTCCAAGTCTTGTGGATTTCCCTCTAAACAGAAACAAACTGTGGCCGGCTGGTGCCCAAGTGATGGAGAAAAATTCATGAGTAATACTACTTGTGGCTTACTGCTTGGCAGCCTTTGATTGTTTGTAAGTTTCAGCACGTCCAGAACGGCGGTACTTGGAGGCGGTGGGATGTCATTCAGGCCATGGAGTCTGTTAGCCTCCGCTCTCCACTGGGCTTTTGTACTGATCATATGTGACTGCTAAAAGGTGAGTGAGTCTTGCTGATTACTCTTTAGATCTCCAGTTCAGGAATCATCTTATGGATGAGAATCAGGGAATCTCAGTGTGCTCTTGCTGTCAGGGCACCATTCTGGTAGCGATCAGCAACTCGACTGACATTCTTCAACCTTCAGCACCCCCACAACAGAAGGGTCCTTTGGGAGGACTGATCCTGGCATGGATTGGCCCTTTGGTTCAGCTACAGTGCCTCTCCTTGGGGTTTGTGTAGCCACAGTGCCTGTCACTGAGGTTGGAATAACTGCTTCCTGTCACCAGGATTGGAGTTGCCACATGTTGTTTTGTCATCATATTCAGAGACCTTCTATTCCCCTTGAGGCTACTTAATAGAGCAGGGCTCAGTAGGCCTGGGCCAGCCCTCAGTGCATTGCAATGATTTGTGTCTCTGGAATTGCGAGAGGACAGTATATTTTTCCAAATATTTAAGTAGTTTTTCAGATTCTGCACTTATTCAAGGGTGTAATTTCAAAAGGTTGGAGCTGACCACTCTCCTAGGCGCTTGCCCATACTACCCCACACACCCTGCCACTCACAGCTATCCAGCCTCAGGGCAGATCTCTGGGTGATATTCTTACGTAGTTGTTTTACCTTAAGACAAGCAACACATTCAGGAGACTTAGAAATAGGAATATGATACTTTGAAAATGCCATAGATATTCAAAATTCTCAAGAACTATTTTAATTTTGGAGGAGAAGGAGAAGAGGGATATCTCTCCTTTAGATTGGCTCTCTGAGGAGAAAAGTTAAAAGGTGTAATTATTAATAGTTCCCAATAGATGGCTCCTGAAGTACGGAGTTGATGGCAGTACCGAGTACAAATACAAGATTAGTGTCACGACCAACAGTTTTATCATATCATAAGTCAGTGTTACAAAGTACAACAACATGATAACCTAAACCCAGCCCCCAGAGATGATAAACAATGCAACAGGGAACACACACTGCAAATAATGTGTTACATGACACAACTAAGAACATGTGCAACAGTTTTGAGAGCAAATAAATCAACATTGTTACCAGTGACTATTAAACCAATATAATGAATGCATATAACAAATTTGTTTTAACACACTTAGTCAGCTCTGTTGTTATCTCAAACTTTCAAACCCTGTGCTGGGTTCCAAAAAGAACATGGTTTAGTGTGACAGGCAGTTAACAACACACAGACACTTACTCATTACTCTCTGCCTCAGATGGAACAGGGAGAGAATTGTGGGGAAAAAAAGAAAACAACTCATGGGTTGACATATGGACAGTTTAATAGGACAGAAAAGGAAGGGAAAATAATAATAATAATAATAATAATAATAGAATTCAAATATAGAGAAAAAATTATGTACAATGGAATTGCTCCCCACCCACCAACAGATGTCCAGCCAGTTCTGGAGCAGCAGCTCCCAGCCAGTTTTCCTCCTAGGTTATACACTGAGCATGATACCGTATGGTGAAGAATGTCCCTTTGGCCAGTTTGGCGTAGCTGTCCGAGCTCTGTCCACTCCCTGCTCCTTGTGCCCTCCAGCCAACTTACTGGTAGAGTGGTGTGGACACAGAGAAATCTTTGACTTAGAGTAAACATTGTTTAGCAAAAACTGAAACATCAATGTGTAATCAATAATACTCTCATTCTAAATCCAAAATATGTTCCTGTAGCATCTGCTAGGAAGAAAATCAACTTGGCCCAGCTAGAAACCTGGGCACAGTACAACAGAGATAAAGTCAGTAAACAGTGCCAAAATAGAGCTGTTTAACTCCGACGGATTTAGACCACACCCACACAGTGACGTATCATTCTTCATACCTCCTGAAAATATGCCAGATGAGGTCCAATTCAGCACAGTCAGATTCCCAGTTCTCCAGTCCCATCACAACCTAGCACTGGAGTCCATGCAGAGGTTCTGTGGAGGCTGCTCTGTTTCGAGCTGACACAGTAGAGTCCCAGAGGTGTCTATTAAATGACAAGGTTTGTGTTTCAGGCTCAAGAAACTGGAAATATTTTTATCATTATATCAAAATTTGAGTTAATTATGTCAGCATTCATTAAACACCCTTAAAATATATTCTAGCATAATTTGAATATTTTCTAACCTGGCTGGCTACACAGATTGTATTCAGTTGAACATACTTTTAACTCAAGAAAATTTTTTATTCTTTGCTAAAAAGTGTTATAGTTTCCAACTCATAGCTGTAACATGGTGCTCAGTAGTATCTTCTATTTCTGGAGTAATAAATGTAATGAGTGTTTACTTACACTATGACAGTAATGCCAGAATGAAGTATTCTTGTGGTTTTGCTCTAGAAACTCCAGAAGTGGAGAAGTAATAACAACAGAGTAGGAACAGGGCTGCCTACTTTAAATGCCTGGCCATTGTCTAGCAATAGTCCCCACAGTATGTGGCAGAGATTTAGAGCTATGCTGGTGGCAGAACTTTGGTCCTGTTTTCACTTTTGATAATGTGTTCAGGGACAAGAAATTACTCAAATAAGTAGTTCCCAATCAAATGATTGCCTAACAAGTTGCAGCAGCCTGATTTTTACCATTTAGTCTTCATAGCTCCCCAAACAGAATGAATCTGTTAACTGCAGCAAGCTTTAATAGATCAGGGCCAATCCTAATTTTGAGGAGTAGAAGGAAAATGGTTTTTTTTACTTTTTAAAGCCATAATATCAACAAAAAGCATATGAAAAGCATTGCGTGCCATCATTTTCATGTAAGAAAGACAATGAAGTAATTTTCATGTTTATATCCATGCCAGGACATTTTTTTCTTGCACCCAACAATCTAAAGCTGGAAACAAATCCAGATGTGGCCTCATAAGTGTTGATCAGAGGAAAATAATCACTTCTCTCACTGCACAGGCAAAGATTTCATTAATGGAGCCCAATATTCAATTGTATGCCATCACTGCAGCAGTGCATATTCACTTGTTGACCCTGAGAAGTCCCAGCTCCGGTTCTGTAGATATATAGTATGGATTGAAAGAGACAGTTACGTAAGGTTCTTAGTAAATATCTTTGTAAATCCTTGTAAATAACTATGAAGTGTCTGTCCTGTATCTGAAGTAATGTCAAAACTCATATGCAAAACACAAGAAGTGTTCATCACAAAACAGCATTGCTGTTTCTCTCTCTTCTTTTCACTGTTATGAATTAGGGTATCTGCTGCTGGAGCTAACAATTCATGGAGGCATAGAGGATAGGATGCCCTCATTAAGGGCAAGGGGTTTCTCAAGATTTCCTCCAGTTTGGCCAAGAAATTTTCTGGTTGCTGAGACTTCTTCCTGATGGGCTTTCAGTGTTCCTTAGGCCTTCAGGGGTTTTCTGAATGCCCCCAAGAGAGTGCTGGGCATCTTCTGGCTATTGCATATTTGCCAGGGAATTTATGGCAGAAATTACTCTTCTAAAAATTTTATAGAAACCTTTGCTGAGTCTCAGGCAAGAAATTTCTTATCTATTTTAAAAAAAACAATGTTGAAATAAGAGCCAAGGAATCTATTTTTTTCAAAAAAACTTCTAACAAGGTTAGGAAACACTTTGAATATACCCTGTTTTCATACAACAGCTTCTAAAAACTGCTAAGTCTTCATATTCCTTGAACAGAAATCACAATGAGATTAATTGTAACAATATTAAGACTACAGAATTATGGGGTTTTTTTGTATTTTACATAGTTATTTGAGATTTACTTCAGATACAAAGCACTCAGAATAATAAAAAATTAGGAAGTTGAAACATTTAGATGGATAGATAGATAGATAGATAGATAGATAGATAGATAGATAGATAGATAGGAACTAGCAGACATCCAGCTTAAATCCCACTCTGCTCACTGCAGCAGCTGTATGTATGAGTCAACTCCATATATTACTAGAAGACCTTTACATCAGTGTTTCTTTAAGGATCCCTGAGGTTATAAGCTAAAAGAAGACCATAGATTGATTGAATATTTATCCATCAGCATAAATATCTGAACAGGAACAAAAAAAAAAAAGATCAGAAGTGAGATGTGTAAAAACCGAAGGAATAAAAATTACTGAGGTCAAAAAAGCTGGTACTTGCTAAGTCAGATTGTGTAAGTGACCATTTTCAGAGAGTGAATCACATTTTGAGAGAGTCTGATCTCTCATAGTTAGGGATTCCAGTAAATTTGCAGGACTCCACTTCTGCTAAACTTAACTTGCAGGAATGTGGAACACTTCAAGCTTTGGAAGAACAGTTGAGAGAAACTACTTTGCAGTCCAGGACAGCAGAGTTAACTGGGTGGGTAGAAATTCGTTGACACCACAGCATTATGAAGAGTAGCTTAAAGAAAGCACAAATGCAGCCTCTTTGAGACAAATACATTTTAAAAGGACTTTTGTTGCCTTTATTCACCAGAAGAAGAAGAATCAGCCAATCAATGAACAGGAAAGTGTATATCTGATTGAAATTCTGTGTTGGGTCTCTTCAATAATTCCTTCCAACAATAAAAAGAGTCTTAGAACTGGTGAGTGGAAAAACAATCCTTTAATGTCAATTGTTTCTCTTGGATAGATAAGCTTGACTTTTCTAAGGGAAAGGAGAGAGAAGGTAAATTCAGTTTCAAAAGTAAGTGGAGACTGTGGCACACTGCTAGCTTTTCTAATGATGTGTGACAAATAAAATTGGTAGTTTAAAACATTGGTAGTTTAAAACATTTATGATATCCCTCTGTATAGATACTATAACTGTCTTCCTAGAGAGTTTGAAATTCAGACATTTATTTGATTAAAATTACACCTTTAACTTTAATCAATCTGCTCTACAATACTGTAAATAGTATATTTATTGTTATAATTATGTTTTTTGGAAGCATAACTTTCTGTCACAAAGTAAACCTTGCAGATAGCTTAATTTCACTTGAACTATCAAAGTATGTAGCCAATAACAGCCAGTCCAGGTTCCAGAATTAATTTAGGTACTATGATAATTCATTAACAAAGTTTATACATATGCAGAAGTAGAAACCTACAGGAAATAATTCAAAATTCTTTTTCCACCACTTTCAATTTATTTTATAAGCAGCTTTTTTTATTTTCTGTTATTAAGATGCTTATCCTAAAAGTATTTATTTGCTTTGAAAATGTGTATGTTAATTTTGAACATTTTAATTTTCAATTACCAGTTTTGAACTTTGTTTTGTAGATGACTTATTACTGTAAAATCAAAACAAACTTGCATTTTTGAGTGAAATAAAATAATTGAGGCTAAGCTTGATTGTTTTTCCTCTTATTTTCTCCTTTGTTATACCACAAATCAAAATAATACCTCAAAATAATTTTTCAAATAATTCAGCTACCCCACAAAATATTTCTTTTTACTTTAATTTCAGTAAGGATCCATAGTATTAGTTGTTTTTCTCCTCAAAATAGTGACAGATAATAATTGTAAAGTGACCTTGTGTCTAGCCCCATTAAAAGGAAGGAAAAAACTGTGGCAGATACTTTTAAAAAGAATATACTCTAAATAACAAATTTTAAGTCTTATAATAGAAGATGTAGAAAATGGTTAATTTCTTAATGTCCTTTCAATAATTTATTGATAAGATGTTACTAAGCTAGTTAAACATAGAAATTGCTTTGGAAGTAACAACTTCAGCACACCTTTTTACATGAATTGTTAAGCAACAGTACTCTAACTCTTGATAATCTGTGACTTATTTTTGGGATTTTAGTCATGTATGCTATGTGATGTGTGCTGCCCGGAGGCTCTTCTAGATATGCATGTGTTCTACCTTCCCTTTATTCCTACTAATCAGATACACAAAGTGTCATAAAATCTGTGGAAAGTCTAGCTGTATCCAATTATTGTATTAGTCTTGATCCGGGTTTTTTTTGGTAATGCGTGCCTTTCTCCATCTCATTTGCCATTCAATAGTGATTAACTTTGATTTTGTATTTGACTTAGTCATAAAATAACACTGTATGAATCATATAATATTGTAATAGTGATTTCTAATTAATGACTTAGGCATTTGAAATTTTATTTCTTCAAATAAAGGAAGTGCTGTTTTTGTCCAGAGGTATGATTTCTCCTTGAAAAACAAACTAATATTAATGAACCTAAGAAAGTATTTTGCATATCCAAATTTATGATTCAGCATTCATTTTCAGCAGTGACAGCTTCAAAATATATTTCAATTCTGAACTCTTTGTAACAAAACTTAAAGCAAAATCCTCATTTTTAATTGCAGCAATTAGGAGTTAAAATGTGAATGAAGTCCAGACTTTCTTAACATTAGCATTTCTAATTATGTAATGTCCCATTTTTACTGAGTTATGTAGCAATTTAATTGCTTCATAATAACTTACAATCTATATTTGCAGAATGATTTTTCTTTACTTCTTTGCTTTACTTACATGATTTTCCATAATGAAGGTTAGGGTTCATGTTCTTCTATAGTTTTTTTTTTTGCCTTACAATATGAAGTGCTGAGTTAGGTAACTTCAGCTGATTCATGCATTATTCTTTTTAGTCGTGTATTGGGTCTGTCTGAGATGGAGTTCATTGTCCCCATAGAAGCCCTTATGGCACTATTCTTTTCTTTGGTAGCTGGACTATCACACCAGTTTTTTTGGCTACTGCTGAGCAGCTCTGGCCCAGCATCAGTGCTGTCTCCCCAACATTCCACCCCCAAGCAGTAGGCTGGGGGTGGGCAAAGTTTTGCAAGGGGCACAACCAAGATGGCTGGCACAAAATGACCAAAGTGATGCTATGCAACATATGATGTCAGATCAGATATAAAACCTAAGAAAATGAGGAGGAAATGAATGGGCATTTGTTATTTACATTTTCCTTCCACAGCAACCACTACAGTGCTGAAGCTCTCCTTCCCAGTAAGTGGCTGGACATATCTTGCTGATGGAATGTAGAAAATAAATCTTTGTTTCATATGCTGTGTCAACTAGACCTTCACTGTTGCTTTAGTAAAATGTCTTTATCTTGACCTATGAGGGTTTTTTTCATCTTCTTTTCTCCACCCTAGTACTGGTGAAGGGGGGATAGAGCAGCTCACCACAGATCTACACATGGGTTTATTATCCCTTCACCAAGTCAATTAATAGTAATCTGAGTGTCAAGAAATCAAAGCAGGGATAAAATAATGTAGAATTATACAGACTTTCAGTTTCGATTGGTGGTTTTTCATAAACTATTAACATTATGAACATATACTATATATTCACATTTTAAAATGCATATCTTTGAATTCTCAATGCCTCTAAAAGCAAAAGCTAAGTAGAAGATGCATATGTTTAAAACTGCAGTTTTACAGTGAAGGTTAAAATCTTTGGAAAATTTCATAAAGCAAGCGTATTTTAAAATGTTACTTTTGAATTTATCTTTATGCTTTTCTCAGATACTTTTGTGGCAATGAGTAAATGATAAACATTCAGATCAGTTTTCTTTTGTATATAGAATCGTCTGTGGAGCATAAAAAAAAAAGTCTTCTACAGAAAAAGGATTATAATAGGCAATTAAAAATGTGAGAAACTCTACAAGGAAAAATAAGGTTCCTGTGTTGAAATGGCAAATGAAACATTACATGATGTAGAATATGATGCTATTCTAACTCAGGGATGTTTACAGATTTTTAGATTAATAGCTCCTGAAAAAAAACCTTTTTTTCATACCATATGAAATGCATAAAAAAATTCAAAGCTGTAAGTATAAAAACATTTCACACCCAATCTAATCTCAAGCAAATTTGACTATGTAGATTACATCTAGTCTGATCATAACCAAATCAGAGATTTTCCAATTTTTGATAGATCTCCATGACAAGGTTAGAATATCTCTTTCCTCAACCTCCAATCTGTATTTCTTAACTGTACCTTGATATTTGGAGGGTGGAAAAGTGGAGGAAAGACAGAACCATTTGGAAAACATTCTTGTTTGTTTCTAAATTTTCACTGGCACACTCCCATGCAGAGGACAAAATAAAGGTAAGAAACTATGGCACCAAGGCAAAAAAAATCCTTAAAAGATTTCCCCAGTGTTACAGAGCAAGGGAAGAGCATATGGCTAATTCTTTTTGTGGTTGTTGTAAGCTCTCCACTGATTTCCTAGGCATGTTTGTTTTGTTTTGTTTTCCTTAATTACTTTTTGTTTGTTGTAGGTTTTTTTAAATTAAGTTATGATGTGAAGTATGGAATCTCATATGTAAACAGAAGTGCTGGGTACAGTTCACCTCCAGGAAGATAATATTTGGCACATACTTTGTGTGCCAAAACTCCATGAATTCTAATGAAAGTTTTGTGTGTTCTACTGGGAAGTAAACATTGATTTCACTGGAACTGCTTAATTTTTTGTCTTAGATTATTAGAGCATCTATTCTAGAAATTTTTGTAGAAATTAGGTCAAAAATTTGTCTTCAATATAATGAGTGCTGAGGATACAGTTCTGCTAGAGAAATTTGTAGGTTTCATAATATAACTGGATATTAAATTAACCTATTATGTAGAGCATGAGAAGCCACATATAGACATAACTGGAAACAGATGGACATCATATGTCTCATGTAAGCATATGTGATTTGGTCTATTTGTTCTTCAGAGGGATGGGCAGAAGATTCCTAAAATTCAGAAGACATGGTCCTAGTCATGTCAGCACAACCATGTTCTTTCCTTAGTAAGCCCTGCCTCAAAACAGAACTTACTGGCTTGAGCAAATACACATGCTGTGGAACTTTCCAGTTCTGAGTTTCTTGAGTTTTAACCATCCAGCACATCCCATGTATCTGTAAACAGAGATACAGGCCTATGTGCAGTTACTTACCATAAGTATCTGGAATATTGTGTCAACTTCTGGGCTTTCAGGTACAAGAGAGACTCAGAACTACTTCTGAGAGTTCAGAAAAGGCCCACTAAGATGATGAGGGGACTGGAGCATTACATGAGGAAAGACTAAGAGAGCTGGGCCTGCTCTGCTCAGGGAGATCAATGTATATGAATACCTGAAGGGAGGGTACAAAGAAGATGGAGTCAGGCTCCTTTCAGTGATGCCCAGAGATAGGACCAGAGGCAAAGGGAACAAGCTCATACATAAGAGATGCTCTATGAACATCAGGAAACACTCTCTCACTGTGAGGGTGACTGTGCATTGTCACAGGTTGCCCAGGGAATTTTTGGATTTTGCAACCTTGAATATATACAAAAGACATCTCCACATGGTCCTGCGCATCCAGATGTAGGTCACCCTACTTGAGCAGGGTGGTGGACCCGATGACCCCAAAACTATGTGTGCCTTTCCTTAGGTAAGCCTCCTCAGCAGTGATTCAGTCCAACATCCAGCTCTGGCCCCTCCAGTCTTAGTTACAGTGATACCTTAAACGATATAGGGAATAGAGCTCTCCAGCCTTAATTCTCGTATCATTTATAACGTGATCATCCTAAATGCGTGTTAACAAGATTTGGATATAATAGCATTTGATGAAGTGCATCAAACTAATCCAACTGTAATAAATAGAGCATAAAGTGCGTGAGGTAGATATTGTTGAAGTATAAAAGTCAATACAGTTATTTACTTCTCATCTGCTGCAGGAAGTTTATTCTTAGACACTAGTTAACTGCCATTGAAAGGGTTTTTTGCATCTTCCTTTGAAGCATCTGCTGGGAGACATCTATACAGCCTGTTATATTAGCCATCTGGATTCAATGATAGGAGTATAGACAATTTCATACAGATAATGCAGGAGTTGTTGTTTTGTGAGGCCCTCCTCAATTAGACATTTGACAACGAGAGAGCTAGCTTGGATAAATATTTGCAATTTTCTGTTTCATCTGTTTTTTTCCTCATGGCTAAACTTCATTCATTTTTAGTACTATCCCATTATATTGCTTGCAAAGGAGCAGAATAAGTTACATGCTACTTAAAATCCTAGTATGTATCTAGATTCTGCCAAAATTGTCACCTAAAACAGACCTGCCTCTGTAAAAGGAATATGAAGATGATGCCCATGGTTTAGCAGTTTTGTAGTTGTATGGTTCAGCACATTTTTCTGGTTAGATAGCAGCTCACAGTTACACTGTTGAGTTAGATTTTTTTGCTTCTGTATTGTTATTCATTCACATTTCTTCTGTGATGTAGGACTACTTAATTTGAAGTCAGTCTAAGAGGAAAAATATTCTTCTATAATCCCCTGTGCTTACAGAAGGAGTTTACAGTGAAATAGTAATATGTAGTTAAATTCATATGAGACTTTACATCACACATTTCAGAATGTTAAAAATGACATACAGCAACTACTGTAATTTCCTGAAGTGTACCATTATCATAAATCTGACAAAGATGTTTTACTTTGCTGCTGTGTGATATTTGATTTGATTAAGTATGTTGATAATTCCTATATGCCTTTAATAGAACAGCTGATATTTTGCAAAAGCACTCCTGAGCCAATGTAAATATAGATTGCCTATGAAGCAATGCAGCAAGGTAATGAGTTGAGACTCGTGAAAGACAAAAAATTTCTCTTTCTAAAATTTCTTTTCTATTTCCCCCCCCCCTTCAATGATAGGAAGAATTTTAACAACTGAGGTGTGGAATAAAATTTTAACATCTCTTGTATATAAACTTCTAACATGCATGGACATAAAGTTACGACAGTGTATTTGCCTATGATGTGCTATTACAGACTCAGCCAACTGAGTGTTTGTTGGTTTGAGTTTGAATGAGTTCTATCTCTCCTCCTTCCCCCACTAATACTGACTAGCTTTGTGGAAAATGGAAGTAAATAATCTGAATAAATACTTAAACACAGAAATAATTATATCATTGCAATAAAAAAATGCTTAAAAAAGCATCATTATTGTTAACAAAGAGCAAAATGCAGACAAGAGGTTCTGACAAGTCATGACTTTTCCTGTATTTGGTTTGGATTGCAGAAATGAAGGGTGTTGTTATTTTCCTATATTAAAAAATACAGGCTATGGTTTTCTCTGTGAAGTATTTTACAATTTGTAAAGGACTAAAAATGTACTATGCAAAATCAGCTATTTTAATTTAAAAGTTAAATAATGTGAATTTTTGAGAATGCTGTAAAAATTTAAAGTATTATCCTCATTTTACAGGTAAAAATTATATTTAAGGGATAGAATTGTAGTATAGAAACTCATCTGGGCAGAACTGGGGACAGAGAAGAAAAGCAGATCTTCAAACATAATGTCATGCCACCTTGTGCTAATAGTACTGAAGAACTTCAGGGAGTTCATGGAAAGCCTTGTTTCACTGTGCTTAGGAAGAGATGCATCTTCTTCTGGACTGACAATCCTTAGAAAAGGACACTAAATGCAGAAAACATAAAAATCAGTCTTTAACTTTGTAGGGATGCTCTTATATTTGTCACTTCCGCTTATCATCTTTTTGAGATCTGTGACTTGGGCTTAGGAAATAATATTAATGCTCCTTGGGCTGAGGAAATAATATTAATGCTCCTTTACTCATTTGACCTACTGCTATTTGAGTGACTGAAATAAATAATATGCTGAGGGTCTTGGAAAGATGTGGTAAATATTAGCCTTGCAGGAGATAGAAGCACTGTGTGTAGGAGATGCTGTACTTTCATAAAAGCTGTAAATCCATAGTGCAGATGGTTGAGATATAAATAAAGGTAAAAATGTGCTTTTAAACTGTATTGTTCCTGTTTTTTGAAAAGTAGAATGAAGAATGGCATATAAAGAAATGAAGATGAAAGAAGTTCATTCCTCCCCCTAGAAGTCAGTAATGCCTTGCTATTTAAGCCACGTTTAGGAGAATGAGGTAAATACTCTGTGACACATCGTAGAAGCAGCACTGTTTAAGCAGTTGCTTTTTATTAGGAAAACAGATTCCAAGACACTGACCTGTACCTGTTAGTCAGAGCTGAGAAACAGCAGTGTGACTGATAGATTCAAGAGCAATTTCATTCTATTTTTAACTGGGATGAAACTGAGAAGTCTTCAGATGGACTAGAAGAAATACTTGCTTATGAATTTAAAGCAGTAGAATAAACTAAGAAGTATCATGGAGTTATAAAACTTTTCAAAGCAAGTAATTGAAACAGAATACCTTATATTTCATATGGATAATCTCATCACACATTTGGTTGTTGGGTTTTTTTTTTCCCTGTTGTGCTTCCTTTCTGTTTTAACAAGGAGTTCAACCCAAAATGTCAAGGTACTTTAATTTTTGTACTTAGATTTTGTACTTAAGTTCTTACTAAGATGTACTTAAGTAAAATGTTTTCAGGAGTTTTCTTAGGTCTGTATTTTATGTAGAATATATTTTGTTTTAGTTAAATACCTACTATAGAATTATCTACAATCTCACTAGAAGTGTGAATATAACAGCAATGAAAAACAAAACTGGACTAAGCTAACAGCAGCAGTGGTAGCATAGTCATAGAATATCCTGAGCTCGAAGATATCCACAAGGATCATCAAGTCCAGCTCCTGGACCAGAACAGGATGGCTCCAAGAGTCACACTATGTGCCTGACAACATTGTCCAAATGCTTACTCTGTCAGGCTTGGTGCTGTGACCACTTCCCTGCAGAGCCTGTTCTGGAGCCCAGCCACCCTCTGGGGGAAGAACCTTTTCCTTATATCCAACCTAAACTTCCCCTGACACAACTTCAGGCCACTCCTTCAGGTCCTATCATTGGTCACCACAGAAAAGAGATCAGTGCCTGCTCCTGCTCTTCCCCCACAAGAAGTTGTAGACTTTGACAAAGTCTCCCCTCAGTTTCCTCTTCTCCAGGCTGAACAGACCAAGTGATCTCAGGCAGTCCTTGTATAGCTTCCCCTCTGGACCCTTCACCACCTTCGTAGCCCTCCTTTGGATGCTGTCTTATAGCGCTATATCCTTCTTACATTGTGGTGCCCAAAACTGCACACAATAGTCAAGGTGAGGCTACCCCAGTGCAGAGCAGAGAAGGACAATCCCCTCCCTTGCCTGGCTGGTGATGCTGTGCCTGATGCCCCCCAGGACAGGGTTGGCCCTCCTGGCTGCCAGGGCACTGCTGACTCATATTCAACTTGCCATCGACCAGGACACACAGATCTCTATTAGCAGGTCTGCTTTTCAGCCTCTCATTCCCCAGTCTGTCCATCCATTCACGGTAATCCTGTTCCACCTGCAGAATCTGGTACTTGCCCTTGTTAAGCTTCATATGGCTGGTGATTGCCCAGCCCTCTAACTTGTCAAAATCTCTCTGCAGGGCCTCACTGCCTTCAAGCAAGTCAACAGCTCCCAGTTTAGTGTTGTCGGCAAGTTTACTTAGTATACCTTCTTGTCCTGTATCCAAATCGTTTATGAAGATGTTGAAGCGCAGTGCCCTGTGGAGCATACATTCCTATTTTTAGTTTATACCACTGAGTACTGTCTGAATATCTGCTTTTTCATTTCAGTTTTTCCTGAATACTACTTTGCTACTTAAACTACTCGGTGTGTTTAGTGCTGAATACATTCTTGTTAAGAAGCTTCTGCAGTCTGGCAAGTAGTATGATAAAATACCAGCTTTGAACCTTGATCAGACAAACAAAGTACTAAGTTCAAAAGACAAAAAGAAGAAAAGATTAGAACATCTAGAAGCAAAATTGATATCACAAATCAATAAATCTGATGTGCCTCATGGATACTGATGCAGAAAGGAAGATCACACAGCTGTGGAATTTGTTTAAAAAGCTTACAGCTTAGCTGATATATACAATAGATATTCTTGTGGAGACAGAGCAGAAAACAAATTAAAACATTTTTGTTGTGCAGACAAGGAATTGGGGAATAGAGGGAATTGCTGAAGTCAATTCACAAAGCATTTGAACTAATTTTTTTGTAATGAAACATTTTAATTTTAACGTAGAAATTATCTGCAGCTTAGTCCGACCAGGTGGGAACAGTGTATTCTTACTTCTTAAAGTAGGCTTTTCAAAATATGTGCTCAGGTATATAAATATCCCAATTTAAAATGTTTCAGAATTCTGAAAATCCTTCTGCACTTCAACTTCCCTGTATGTTTTTCACATGCTTCTGAGAAATTAGTGTAATAATGATACCTTGAGTTCACTGTACAATCATTCATATGCCATGGAACAGGCCAAGAGGAAAACACTGGATTGTCTTCATTATTTTTCTCTTCACTGAATATACATTA
Organism: Pardalotus punctatus; assembly: GCA_013400915.1. Lineage (NCBI taxonomy): Eukaryota > Metazoa > Chordata > Aves > Passeriformes > Pardalotidae > Pardalotus > Pardalotus punctatus. The sequence goes on from VZTX01029429.1 coordinate 259,747, forward strand.
ATGATAAGACCTCCTAAAATCGTGTTCTTTTTTATTTAGTTTATGGCCACTGTAGAAGCATATTCTTGCCCTGCCTCTGAAACTGCAATGGGTGTTAGGTCAACCAAGTACTGCTAAGATACCTAGAGAAAAACATTGCTTTATTTTTTTCAACTTAGCTGGAAAGATCTTATAACTGTTTTCATCAACCAGTTTCTAAAAAAACTTCCATGAAAGAGGATGAATCTCATATATGCTGCTATGTATATTTCTGTGCTGAGGTATGAGGCAGATTTACTAAAAACAATAGGTTAGTACAGGCTAGTAAGTCTGTGCATTGCCAGCTCCAGTTGCCTTTCCTAAATCTTTCCACATTCATTACTTCTCTTCATGTATGAGGCACATTCTCTTGGCTTTCTTTTCTCTAATGGAAATGGAGAAAAACATGTACATTTTAAAAAAGATGCAGAAGCCTATCAAAAAGAAAACACCCCAGTGCACACAATTCTTCCCTCGGGGATAGGCTGAGAGGGAGAATGAATTGCACATGACAGCTGTTAGGATTTGGTTTTGTCTAATGCAGTGCAAGCAGACACTGGAAAGGGTGGCATTGAAATCCCAAACAAAATGAAACCTATCACTGAGCTATCAGGAAGTTGTGTGGAAATGCACTTTGCTATGGTTGTATTATGCCTGTAGATAAAAGTTAGCATCTAAAACCTGCCATTTTCTTCTTTAGCTGACAAAAAATGCTGTATCTTTTTTTTTTTTTTTTTTTTTTTTTTTTTACCTTGTTATATGGCATGGAATTAANTTTTTTTTTTTTTTTTTTTTTTTTTTTTTTTTTTTTTACCTGCTTATATGGCATGGAATTAATTCCATTTTATTTTCAGTAATGAAATATCAAAAAATACAATTAAATTTCAGCAGCATTGATGCAAATATTTTAAAAGAATTTGTTTATCACTCCTTAAAGTTTTGAGGGATTCCATGGCTTCTTTTGTGTGTGTCGTTCCTCCTTGGCTGTATTAAAGTCTTCTATAACCAAGGTATGAGGTTGGTGAGAGAAAAAAGCAGAACTTGGTGTAAATGGAAGGCAGAGCAAGATCTTAAGCAGCTGATGTCACTGCCCACTTCATTTGCCCAGATGGTCAACGTGCAGGATGGGGAGCACGCGTGCCTCGGCAGGGAGACCCCTTTTTGTGTCCCTTAAGGTCCAGATAGTAGGCTCCTGCTAAGGTGGGAGCCATCTGCAGAGACCTCAGCAAGTTCAGGCAGCAGGAGGTCACAATGGAAGGACAACAAAGGAGGCCAAGGAGACAGGAGGGATTCAGTTGCCCCGGTGACCGATCCTTAATTCCCAGACAGGGGAACAATGAAAAGATGGGTGGAGGCAAAAGAACAAAGAATTGTCTGTTACAGGGGATTTTAAGGGAAGAAGAAAGGGGCGGTCCAAGGGGAGGAGTGACAGCTTAACCATAGGAAGGGATTACATAACTGCAATTGTCCGATCAAATGAAACAAGGGGAGGGGTACATTTGAGCAAACCAATTGGGGTACAGAGAACCTTCTGGAAATCATATCTATTTAAACAACTTAATACATATGGAACAACTGGGAGGGGAAAGGGGTGTGAACAAAGAGAAGAAAGGGGTGTAACTAAGGATTTAACAGACAATTTAAGGGGCAGGGAGTGTGGGGAATTGCCCATCCTCACTCTCTCCCTCCTCCTTAGGCTCACTATCCCAAGGAGGGAAATCAACCCAGTTTATTTCATTTATTTTCATAGAGAACGAAGACTGGGCCACCACCACAAGCTGTCATGACAACCAAAAAGACATTATAAGTATTCCTGAGTGTTATCTTCATGATAATTAATTTAGGCCCTCCCCAAGCAATGAGTGACTCTTTTCCTTCCATTAATCCCTGAAGATATTTACAAGAGCAGCCTTTTATAAAAGAAATGAGAAACTTCCTTTTCTTCTCTTGCCATCTCTTCCTCCCCTCCTGTCTTCCTCTCCCTGGAATATTTTGGCTGGGTTGCCAGCCAGAAGAAAGTAGGAACCTGCTGACTGCAGGCTTCTCTTGGACAAGTGATACAGCTTGCATTAAACACACTAGTACCCACAGTTGAGCCAGAGAAACAGATGGAAAAAGTGTAAAATAAAGCTGTGTAAGCTCCAATGAGGCAAAAAATATATACTTTTAAAAGTTTTGTTAGCTTTCTACAAAAATGGCACCCTAGGGAAGGTTCTGTCACTGAATTTTATAGGCCAGGTGTTCATCTGAACAAAAGCATAAAGGAAGAGATGGGTTTTTTCTAAAAAAAGAGCAGGGAGTTTGCTGCTTTCTCAATTATGTGAATGCTTTCACAAAAAAAGTCAACAGGGGTCCCAAAATGCAACTTTAAAACCAGTTTAAAAAACTTTTTTAAAGTGAGTATTTAAATATTGTGAAGGTTTATTTCCAGTTTCCATTTCTCCTATATTTTTTCTGTTGTAGAATAATAGTTTTAGCTGCTTTTGAAGTGCTGAAAATTACCTTTAAGGAGCCTTGTAAATGACTGGGTTTTTTCTCCCTTAACTTCAGTCTTCTGGATATGTTTTAGAGAAAGATTTCAAAGTGAAAATAAGCGTGTATGAAAACGCAGTTATTTACAATGATTTTAAGACTTTTTCCTTCTTTTATACCTTGAACTAGTTTTGACCAGTGCTTAAGTGTTTAGTTCTGACTGATTGATAACAAAAGTTTCATCACTAAGGCTCTTGAAGCAGTCAGTGTAAGTCAATTTTATTTGCTTCTTTTTTTTTTTTTTTTCTGTTGAGTGTTCCTTCTAGTGTGAATAATAGGAGAAAGCTTATATGGAACAGAATTATGATTTAGAGAACTATTAAGGGAAAACACTGGATGCGAACAGACTCTATAATTTTGTTATTCTTCTTTTTCATAGTGAGAACTTTTCTGAAAAATATTGGAAAATAAATTTTCTTGCCTTACATAAGTAGCAAATATTTTATATTGTTGGGGGTTTTTTGTTTAGTTTTGTTTAGTTTGTTTTGTTTTTATTGCTCTAAAACTACTTGACTAATAAATCTTTCTAGTTTGAGTTGGAAAAATAGAATACAACTAGAATACAACATCTTTTTTTAGTGGAAAGTCAAAAAAGCTCAGAAGGCTCTTATCTGTCCTGCGAGCTTTTAGTCTAGTGTTGTTCATGTAGAAATTTCAGGGGCCATATGGACACAGTAGGTTTCACAGAATCATTTGCAATTGTCATCTATGTCTAACATATTGATATGCACAATTGTAACTTGAAAGACAAGAAAGCTCATTTAAGGGTTTTAAAAGTTATGAAATATGAATAGATTTCTAATAGCAAGTTTTAAAATATCTGGACTTGGATGAAATAATATAGGTAACAATTATGAGGTTTTTGACACAGGTTGAATACCTGAATTAAAGGAAATCATAATACATCCCTAATAAATGCTTATTTTCTTCTCCCTCCACCTCCCAAACCTTACTGTACCACTCCTGGTGTCTTTGCAAACTTGATGTGAGGATTCTATATAAGCATTTTAAATCCCTTTGCTTACAGGCACAAAACGTGAGGCAGGTGTTCAACTGAAGGTCTTTAAGTAACCAGACCTGGAATGTAGATGTAGATTTCTCCTTGCAAAGAGAAATACATTTGAATAAAGTCTCTTACATGCCATACTGCTCTAATGAAGATTGTTTGATACTATTTGCTTCATGAGTTAGTCTGGTATCTAATGAGAGAAGTAAGTTGTGATTAGACCCTGGAGATCTGGGAAACGGATCCTGGGAAAAGGATATTTGTTTTATGTAGTGATCTGCTCTAAGCTCCTGCTTTAAATACAAAGAATATCTTTCATAGCCACCATCAGTCTTGTGTCAGCATTTGCAAATAATGATATATAAACAATTGTGAACACAGTAAATGAGGTTTGTATTAATAAAAACCAAATGTAAAAGGGACTTAAAATTTCACATTACAATTTTGGTCAGGTGTTCAAAGAGAGCCTAAAGTTACATGAGCCCTATAGCTTGGGAAGATTTTGCTCATTAAATTGCCTCCACCATGTCTATCTTCTGGAGCTAAAATAGTACAGTAATTCTGCTTGACAACATGCCTGCATAAGTTTGTACTCAGATTTTGAGGATTTGAGTAACTGCCAGGGGAGACGAGGGAAGACTGAGCGATATCATCTAGACTTCTGTAAGGCTTTTGACATGTTCCCACAGAGCATCCTCACCTCTAAATTGGAAAGAAATGGTTTTGCCGGGTCGACTATTCAGTGGATCAGGAATTCTGTGAAGAAAGTTCTAGTCAATGAGTCAGAGACTCCTGGTCCATGGCTCTATGTCTAGGTGTGCCTCAGGGCTCTGTCTTGAGATTGGTATCTTTATCAGTGACACTGACAGTGGGATCAAGTGCACCCTCAGCAAGTTTGCAGATGACATGAAGCTGAGCAGTGCAGTGGACACAACAGAAGGATGGATGCATCGGGGAGGACCTGGACAAACTTGAGAGAGTAAGCCTGTGAGACTAACCAAATTCAGCCTGTGTAAGGTGCTACACCTGACCAGGGGCAGTCCCAGACATGAGTACAGACTGGGAAAAGAAGTCACTGAGAGCAATCCTGCTGCTGGACATGAGCCAGAAGTGTGTGCTTGCAGCCCAGACAGCCAACCTCATCCTGGGCTGCCATCAAGAGTGGCATGGCCAGCAGGTCGAGGGAAGTGGTTCTGCCCCTCTACTCTGCCCTCGTGAGACCCCACCTGGAGTACTCTGTCCAGTTCTGGGTCCCCAGACATAAGAAGGACATGGACCTGTTGAGGCGGGTCCAGAGGAGGACCACAAAAATGCTCAGAGGGCTGGAGCAGTTCTCCTATGAAGTCAGGCTAAGAAAGGTGGGATTGTTCAGCCTGGAGAAGAGAAGGCTGCAGGGAGACTTGTTGAGGCCTTCCAGTACCTAAAAGGGACCTTACAAGAAACCTGGAGAGGGATTTTTTATATAGACAGATAAGGCAGTTACACAATTGTGGTTCCTTTTGGCCCAAACTATTCCTTTCAGATGTGTTCTATGAACTGTTATCCTGGTTAGGGTTTTTTATATTGTACAAAAATACTATGAATTAAACTCAGGAAATACATACTTTTTCTTCTCTTTAGTTTCCTTCTTTACCTCTTTCACAAAGACAGCCACTTAGATTTCTTACCAAGGGTTACATTTTACTGTTACTTAAAAAATATGCATGCAAAATTTGTGTCTGTTATAATGCATTTTAATCCCAATTTTAATAGCTGATGATTTTGTGTTTTAAGTTTGATATCTCAGCATGTATGTTCACAACAGCTGAAGTATTTGGCAAATGGGAAGTTCTGCTTCCATTATATGTTGATAAGAAAACTGACTACAGTGGTGTAAAATTAATGTGAGTCTCTTGAAAGAGTCTTGTATGATATTTGAAGGTTTCTAATGGTCTAAGTGACATCTGAAATGATATATTTGTCTATGTGGAGAAAAACGTGACAAAAACTGTGGATTTATTTATAGGTACTTATTCAAAATTTTGATCCTAAATAAGAAATTTCAAATTAGGAAATAAATTAAATGTATTTTTCATGTCTCCTGCTATTAAGAATTACTAGTCTTTTTATCTGAAACTATAGCTGTCTCCTAAAATGCCTTTGTTGGACTATTTCTAGTGGAGATACATCACTGTATTTTGAATCACTAGATAGTGTCGCCATTACTGGAAAAACTGAATACTCTATATCACAAGACAGTCAGATTTCCAAACTGTTACTGATATCCAGAGGCTACTCATGATTTACATTTAAAGAGCTGTGCAGAAATAAAAATTAAAAAATAAACCAAACCAGTAACATATTGTATGTCAAGTTGGGTTTGGACACAGTCTGAAGCAATTAGGATTACTTCAGTTAATAAAAAGAACACTCATGAAGACTGATACGGTATAAGGGTATTAATTTGAAGTGGAGATTATAACTTTATTTTGACATATGCTGAATATTACTCAGACATATCACAGAAAAAGAAATTCTGGGATGACAGCATGCAGTCTGACTGAGCATCTGCCTGAAGCATTCTGCAGCAAATTCCAGATTTTAACATCTGTCCAAAAAAGAGGTAAGGTGGATTTATTATTAAGTCACTAGATGGGTATTTGTGGTTCTTTATTACTTTATTACTTATTAGTTCTGCTAATAAAGAACTAAAGAGAAAATAAAACTATGGTGAGGAGCAGGAAAACGTTTATTTTCTAGGGCTTATTGCTTTCTGTTTCATTCTGTTTTTTTCCAGAACAGCAGTAGCTGTGCTGTACCTATAAAAGCTCATGCCAAACACAACTCTGCCCTTTTCAAATCTTTTTAAACTCCTGCCCAGAAAACCAGAGAAATCAGAAATACACAGCCACCCAAATATGTCATAAAGGGACTTACCATCTGAAGATTTTCTGTAATGCAGACTATATGCAGTGATGTTCAATAGGGGAGCATTGAACAGCTTAAAAATACATTGAGAAGTTTTATGTCCAGTAAATGACTGATCAGGCCTCTCCTCTAAGGAAAAATCTGGTTCCGCAGCAGATATACAGATTAACAGAGTATGTGGGGTACGTTCTGCAGGCTGTTAGGGTACTGATCCTTAGCTAGGATGAATTTAGCGGGACTGAGTGAGAACTTGACCATATATACACATACATATATACACACTAACATTAGCTACAATTGCAATAGACGAATAAATGTAGAATACGTAAAAGGGATAAATTGTATGATTAGGTATTTGTAGCATGGAAGAGAGGAAGTTTTTTACAGTTAGTTTATAGAATGTGGTGCCTAAAAATAGTCAGCTAAAAAGACAAGGAAAAAATAGGGGCAGGGAATAGGGAAGAAATCAATTGAAATTCATTTTACTAGAAGCTACTTAAGTGAAAATTCTTGTATACATACGGCTCCTCCTCAGTTAAGACTTTGCGTTTTCTTAATCTTTCTTATTTCAAAAGGTTCACTCATGTAGATCTATTAAATGATTAACTCTTTCTGAAGTGCACTGTTGGAGTGAGCCTTTGAAAACACAGTGCTAGGTATGTAATCAGTCTTCTTGAAAATTTCTGTAGGGAGACATTTAATTGGGAAGTGGTTTCTATGGATTAATTTATGAGAAGCAAAACAACAACACAGGATAAGTTATTTCATTACTACTGATCTGTGTTTTTTCTTTTCAGATTTTTGTTTTGCCATAGAGAAGAAAGAAATAAGAACACATAATGAAATACCTTATTGTTTATCTTCCCATACTATATGGGGCAAAATTAAAATGCAAAAGAGTAAGCAAAAAAAATTTGAAAGTCAGTTTGTTCTCTAGAAATTGCTTCATTTAAGTTGACCCTCTTATAGACCTTTCATAAACATTTTCTGTCTTTCATCTGCTCAACCGCTGCTGCATAACATCCTAAGAACTTCAGTGAGTTATTTCAGAGACATATTTTTTCTGACACATGCTGCCTCAGGCTTCTCCTGAAAACATCATTCTTCAGATTTTGGCAATCACTTAGTGTCCATCATTCTCTGCCATCCTTCCAGTCTTTCTCTTTGCATTTTGACTACTTCCCAGGCAGCTGTTCTCATTGTCTCATCTGAAATATGTCTCCATTTGGAAAAATGCATCAAGTTTGCAATAATCAGTCCATTTCCAGCTCACTGCCATCCTTTGTTTAGAACAGTAAGTCTCACAGTTTGGGAAATTCAAGAAATCGTTTGTGACTCATTCATGTAGTATTTGTCAACTTTTCTTTTTAGAACACTTGCCTGATAGATCTTTTCCTCAAGGCAAATGTAAACCCCATGTGTTCAAGATCAGAGGAAAGCAATGTAATAACGAATTGGAAGAATAATTTGCAGATGGCATGTATTAATTAAAAAAGGATATAGTGGATATAAAGATCAATCCTTCACACACTTAAGATCTTCAGAACTGAGCTATTAAAAATGTTCCCCAGAAAGGGGCAAAGCTTGGCTGTTCGTTAAAATCATGACTAGGCAGAGTATAGCCTATATTTTGGTTTATTGAAATGCAATGCTCAGTCATGTGAGTGAAAAATTGATAATACCTCTTCTTTATACATGAGAATGAAAAGTCTCAAAAGACAGAGATAACGTTGTCACTGCAGGTGTTCAGAACCACATTTTTGTTCTTACAGCAGGAATCACAGCTTTGTGTGCTTCAACAACAGCCTGTCAATGTATTCATCAGTATGTTGGAGCAGTTATATCCTGCTCTCATTATTGCCTGTATTCCCAGGAACAGTGTGATATATTAGGGAGGAAAGACTGAATAACTAGTGGGTTTTTGTTTTTTTTTTTTTTTTTTTTTTTTTTTTTTTTTTGTTTAGAGTAATTAATGGATAGATCTAAACTACACTTCCATGTTAGTGGTTCATTTACTCATAGGAATTCATTTGTGCTTCAAACAGACTGAGCTTGAACGTTATAGACTGGTAGAACAGACCAGTTAGTCTTTTAGTTGGTCCTTGCTGTCCTTGTCCTGGAAGAAAAAATAATTCACGTTGACAGGATGAAAAGGTGGACTTGTATTTTTCTTTCACTCAGATGGAAAAACAAAGCCTCCAAAAAAACCCATCACCCATCCACTTTTGCCCTGGATAATGCTTGGTTATTTTATTGTCAAATTGTTACAGTGTTTTGCCTCTCTGCTTATCTATGCCTGCTTTTTCTCTTGTTCTGAATAGTGGCTACTATGCAAATCTTTCATACAACCCCAACCTTTGTTCAAAGATCAAATAAATAATTGAGACTTCCATATGTTGGGGTGGAAATGGAATACAATTCATTTAAAAGACAACCCTAACTATGCTGTGATTCTGTGACATGTCCATGTTACTGAGATTAGAAATTGTAGCTGAATAAAAAAGAAGTGCTGTGGGATTTAGCTTTCTCTAGTTTTCCAAGTAGTGCTCTGACACAGGCACTAAAGATCTCCCATCTCGTGAAATCAGGAAAGTTTGATACCTTCAAATAATATTAGAAAAACCCTTCACTGTAAGAGTGAGCTACATGTATCTAGTCAATACTTGGTTGGTTCTGAAGTGTACTCTGAAGTCTTTCATTTCACGTACAACTACAGGTAGACATTTCCTTTGATAATAACAAGTCCACTTCTGCAGATAACTGTTGAGACCGACCAATATGATACTTATTAATGCCTCAACATGTGT
>VZTX01029431.1:6689-149921 GCA_013400915.1 Pardalotus punctatus
TTTTTTTTTTTTTTTTTTTTTTTTTTTTTTTTAATAGGTGACATCCCAGTATCGGGAAATGTCTTCTCATTTACCCTTAAATAATTTCCCATGATCTGCATGTTAGTGGAAAATGGTATCTTTTACCCTTCTTACAGTTTTTAATGCCAAACTGCAGCACAGTTTATGACAGTTTCTCCAAAATGTCTCCAGTTGCCAAGGAAGAGATAACTGAAAGAATGCAAACAAATAACCTTGATTCACAGACCTCTGCTTCTTTTCAGCTTGTCTTGACAGGCACCCAGAGTGTCCAGGCAGTTCTTTTAACCCTTATTGCAGAATACAGACCCACTCTTGCAGTGAATTCCTTGCAACTTTAGGATGCAGAATAAAATATTAGCACAAAATTTGTGTGACAAAGGTTGGCTGTGTGTCAATAACAGAACCAATGGCACTGGCAGTACTGATGTGTTACTAAGCCTATTTACAGAGAAAGAACTGCTTTCAGTTAATGCAGTGCCTCCCTAGCTCTCCTCCACACACAACCCTCCCCATTTCATGGCAGAAAAAAAAGTCTCACTCATGTTCAACTGAAATCAGATTATCCCATATATAATTCAGGACAGTAACTGACACAGCAACTTGTTTAGGTACAGTAATTTTATTCTGAGTTGGTCACTCATGGTCCAGGGTTTGGTGAAAATGTGCTTCTATGAGTAGAACAGCTGCTCAGGACTGTGTGTCACATGCTTTTATACAGAGCCTCAGGTGTTTGCATAAGTCAAGAGGAGTTTTTGCTGGACAATATTGCCCCAATTAAGATTTTTTTTCACCCTCGTTTATAGAGCATTTTTATGAATTCTGATGGAAAGCAGGTTCTGGAGGCTCATGAAGAGAAAATAACTTTGAAGTATTTACATCCCCTCATCATACCCTGTGCATGCAGTCCTGTCAGGAAAGGGGTTATTATCAAGTCCACTTGAGAGGACCCTGGAGCACTCAGATGAACAGGATTATTTGTACCAGCCCCTATAGGACAGGCCTGATAGAATTTGGAATAATTCTTTTTTGTCAGTATGTTAACCATAATACCACTTCTCTACCTAGAATATGGACATTTATTTATATGAACCTTAACACTCATAGGTGCATTTCCTAGGGAAAATAAAAGTGCTCTGCTGTACAAGCTGAAGATTTGTTACACTCCAAGTCTTACAGAAAAAATTGGTACACACTATATATGTGGAGTTCCCTTAATGCAATATGTGTAGGGGAACTTGCTCTCCATTTGTTCTCAACTGTTCAAATTTATGTTCTTTCTTTTAAATCTGAACTGGTTTAACAAGATTATCTTCCTGTAATCTGTGGTTTGTTCTCACAGCCTGGGACTGATGGTACCATCCCATTTTTTATTCTTGTGCCTCCAATTTTTCTCTAGGATAACAGATAACACAGTCAACAGAAAATAACTTTGTGTTGTCACAATCATCTAGCACTAACCTAAACCAAATCAGACCCACTGGGTGGTTGCTATCATGCTAAAATCAATCAGAATCAGCTTGTGCCAATGGAACCCAGACATGTGCTGAGACTCTGCCCTGTCAAGCTGAAGCAAATCCTTCAGGCTTTCATTTGTAATAGCAAAAATGGTATTTACTTGACTGCTGACTAAGTCCTGATTTTTAGAGAGCCCACTGCTGTAGGCAAGGCAACTTGTATTTGTCCTTTGCAACCATACCTGAACATTACTTGTTATGTCTTCGTCTGGCATTAAAAACTGTCACAAGCAGAATGCTTATGCAAATTAATCACACATCAGTATGAAGGCAGCATTTTCCATGTCCCTAAAATGGTATAAAGATGGAATTTTTGAGATCAAATTTATGCCACCTTTTTTTTCCCCCTCCCATTACAGAAGCTGCATTATTCCACAGTGTTTAGATTTTTCCAAGCTACTGTTGACAATGATGGTAGTTTTTCTGATAGTCTACTTGTATTTTCCTTTGAAACAAAACATTTCCTGCACTAAACAGGAAGTATGAAACAAAAGAACTGTTTTATTCCTTCATTTTTGTAACTTATTTCCTGTGTGACTGTATATTCTTCAGCATATAAGAGTTATGAAGTATTTTATGAGATCTAGATGGTGTAATACTACTGTATAATGTTGTATGTATTCTGTTACTGTTTTTTCTTTGGGGGTTTAGATATTCTGAAGGACCAGGTTTTTTGGCATAGTGTCAGAGGAAAGCTTAAGATAAACTTAAAAGTACTATACTAACTGTAAGGAAAAATTAATCCACAAACACCAGAGATTTATGTCCAAAAAGGAGACAGAGGAGTCCTGTAACTTTATTAATGAATAAAGGGAGAAGTCATGGGCATTTCCCATGGGATCTCTCAAATTGCTAGAGGACACAGCCTCTTTTTATCCTAATTTCCCAGTCACAAGTTCCCTCTCTCTTTCCCTATTGGCTAAGGTACTCGAGAGGTACAGACTTCCCAGAATGCCTAATGCAGACACCATAATACACATCCCCCCTTTCTTCTTTTTCTTATGTCTCTCTTTCTGTAGTTTATTACCACTGTCTTGGGCAAGTCAATCAGTGGAATTCCTATGGAAATCCTTCCCATTGTGTCTTCTATCCCTCAGTATTGGTCTTATCTCACCAGCAGACTCAGGTCCCATCTTATGAGCAGTTTGTTCATAAAGACACTCCCTTATTCCTTTCATAACTATATAGAATTATTATATCTTAGTGGAAAAAAATTCAGAGAAAAAAATTAAATTATATACAGGTGTCTTCATCTTGAGACAAAAGAAAGAAACGTTTTACAGTCAGAACAATCAATCACTGGAAAAACCTCCTCAAGGATTCAGAAGACCCCCCCTTCCATCACTAGAGGTTTCCAAGGTGCAGCTGGACACGGTGCTAGATAATGTTATCAAGGCTTCCTTTCCCACCAAAATTTGGGCCGGGTGAACTTTGGAGGCCCCTTCCAACCTGGGCTCTACTATGGTGCTCTTCTATAGTTCTGTGTTTATTGCTGTCTTGGTTTGAAGATAGATGTCTGCTAAGGAAGGTGGAAACCTCCCTTAGAACCCACAAGTACGAACCCCCTTTCCTCCGTATTATTATAACTTTGGAATCAAGGGTTTTCAGGTGAAGATGTGGGGGAAAAAGAATAACAGTTTTTTACTAGTATCTATAGCAAGGCAAACAATCAACAACAGTAGCAATAACAAACAAACAATCAAAAACCAGAAGATGCAGTGACAGNCTGGTTTAGTGCCTTATCTGATGACCACATCTGCCCTCCCCTCCCCATGCCCAGCTAGCTCTTTGTCTCTTACAAAAGGAGTTAATAGTCATTAAGTATCCAGCCATTAGTAACCTAGCACCAGGAACAGGGAAAACTTCCACACCCCTCAACCTCCAACAATTGCATAACTGGACTGCAGGGGAAAACAAATTGTTTTCTAAAATTTTCACTGTCAGTAAATACTGGCAGTGTTTTAACCTATTTTTCTTGTGATTAAAGTCTCATTTTGATTTTTCTCTTTAACTTCAATACGTTACAAGAATGGACAAAATATACGTGCTGAAGTTTCAATACCTTGGCCTTTCCTGTAAGAGATGAACTAACTCTTGAGGGACAGCTGAGTCTTGGGCTAAGAAGTCTCTAAAGAACTCCATTTTACTGAACTTTCTAAGGTAAAATAAAGGGAAGGAAAAAAAAAATAAAAAGCTTTATTTCCAGAAGGACATGAAATGAGGGATAAGCCATACTTTTTCACCTCCAGTCAGTGGCTTGCATGCTCTAAAATTTACAAGTCACATTTTCAATAACAGGAAAGCCTAAAGCAAATAGCTACAACCCAAACAGAGGGAGATCCCTTACTGCAATATGGGTTATATTCCATAATTGTAAAAACACAATGACCTCCAGATTAATATACATTTTTTTCATATTCTGCAGAAATTTCTAGGGATTTTAGACAATATTATCTGCAATGTGTAATTCAGAATTGGTTGTCTGCTTGTTCTACAATGAAAAATCTAATGAAACAGTTTTTAAGCCCATAGGAGTTAAAAGAGCTGTGTAAATTTTTCTGAGACCTTTGAATAAGTAGTATTCAGATACTCAATTAAAGAGACTCCTTCTACTTTTGAAGGTAATCAGAGTATATGACAGCTATATTGTTTTCCTCTAGTAATGTGACCATAAATACGTAAAACAGATGTGCCTTTTTACAGACAAGGCGCTTTTCTTGACAAACTGGAATGGACACATAAGCTGTTTTTCACCACTTCCTGTGTGAGTGAGAGGGCTGGGTGTAGTGCTTGGTAAGAAGTATGTAATTCAGGAAAAGAAATCCTACCACCATCTCCAGAACAAGGCAAAAGTCTAGATACAGACCAAACAAGCAGTCCTACAGCTGGAGGAAACATCCTGCACAGATGCTCAGTTGTGTGGGAATGGCCATGTCAGCTGCACTGTACCCCTGGGATAGAGGGGATCACATTGGTTCCATTGGAAAACTCTGGAGGATGGGTGGCTGAAGGGGACCTTTTCAGTAGTCTCTGTCATGGGTGGGTTTTCAGAGTTTGAATCACATAAGGGGACAAGAGAAATTTGGAAAAACTGCACCTCTGAACCCATAATGGTGGTGCCCACTATTTTCAGTAAACCAAATACCTCCTGCTTAAAACTTGGACTCATTACAAAAACAAACACAGAAAATCCTGCCAATCTCTCCTGGTGTGCTGCCAGAAGTATGCTTGTGCTGAGATCTGGATTAGAGCATATTTGAACGAGTTGTCCTAGTAAACTTGCACAGATTCTTGACTAGTTTTCTGATACATAAACATCTCCTGCCATTTGGGCCTCTCTTCCCAGGAGCATTCATCTTCCTTTGTGTCACCAAGACTGTCACCTCTGTTTCTCATGAAGTAAGGCTCTATGCCACTCTCTCTTGCTTAAAATCCTGTCCAGTCCTTGGTGTTGTAGATGCATATGTTCTTTGCTGATTAAAACTTGGTCTTCATGCTCCAAAGCACCTGATAGCCCTCTCCTACTGTTATTTTCACAATTGGCTTTATACAGTCTTAGTGATCTCAGGGAGTTGGTATTTGCACATCATGCCATTGTGAGAGACCGAACTGTTAAGGGATAATGACTCAAAACATTCCCCCATTTATGGAGAAGCCAGGGTGCTTTGCTGAAATGGAGGAGGTGAGCTTTTGGGTGTGTAATGGCTAACCTCTGATCTGGTAAGACAAAGGGTGAATGATGGGCTATGAGTGAGTTCAGAGACCATCATGGGAGGCTGGATGCTAAGTTGTCCTCCCTTACACAAACCACCAGTTTGTGGGGGTCCCCCTCCTCCATGGACTTTCCTGGGGGTTTTTCCCCACCATTTCTTTGGGAATTCCCCCATTACCCGAAGGATCTGGTCTGTGACCACCATTTCGACCAAGACTGCACAGCAACCAAATCTTGTCCCCAGGCCTACAGGTGGTGAGACCCTCATCCTCTTATCCTTTCTCTAGCTTTCTTTCTTTCTTTTCCCTTGTGCATGTCCTTGGGTGATGTTGTTGCACTTTCATATTGCAATGCTTCCATGTTGTTATATTACTATAGATAATAATAAGATCCAAAATGGCTACATACTTGTTTCCCTTTCCAACCAAACTGTGCTATAATAAACCCTACATATACATATATATATATATAGATATAGATATAGATATAGATATAGATATAGATATTTACAAACTCTAATAATTTATTGTTTTTTCACTGTAATGCACCCCAGGGATCTATTACCAAGAACCTGGGTTACCCTTGCCTTCTGTGGCAGGTCGTAACAACCACACATAGGTGTCTGCACCCTATTAGAACATACTGGGATGGAAGCAACAAGGACATGAGTCTGAAGTTACTGACTCAAAATTATCTGAACAGGAACTGAGGAAAATTTATATTTATATATTTAATTCAAATTAGTACAAACCCATGTATCTTTGTTTTATTATTATTTCAGGTTTCTTCCAGGATGACTCATATCTGATCTCAAGCCATGTGTTTTTGTTTGTTCTGTTGCTGCCAGCTTTTGGTTGCTCATTCTCCAGATCCTTTCAGGTACCACCACTGGGGAGTCTTACCAGTCCCAGCCCACACCAATGACCCTCAAGAAGTGCCTTTCCCAAAACCTTCATGATCCCCTCTCTTCTCCATCTTTCTCTTTCTTCTTTTGCACCCACTCCTCCTTGCTCAGCTCTTTTGCCTTCAAAACAAATAGGTTGAGGTGACAGGTGCAGAATGAGCACATTTCTTGGCCCTGGTCGCACTTACTGCTCTCTCTGCCCATTCTTCATCCCTTGCTTGGCCTGTAAGATTATTCAACCTGCTCCCACAGAAGTGACTACACATCATGTAAGCAGTCTTGAACTGATTGGGTGATTCCAAATTGCCTAGCAGGTTTTCAGAAAAAGAAAACAACTTTTAGAAAAACAAATAGCAAAGGAAGATAATTATTTGTGTGATGCTAAGTGAGTTTTATGCTTCTGCAGTTTTAATACTGCTATCAGTAGTTCGGTTAAAGCCTTACAAAGAGACATGGCTAGAGCAGTCTTGCCATGCACAACAGATTATATTGCTTTCCTGACAAGATACACAGTGCTTGCTGTCACAGGATTCCAGTCCCCACTTAGGACATACTGTGGCACAATTGTTTCAAGTGTGTAAAGAATAACACTGGAGAATGGCTGTGCTGATAACGAGACAGGAGAGGAACAAAAAGCTTGGTCTTGGAAAGAGCACCAGAGATTGTGTGTGCATCACTGACAACTGTACAATCATACAGATTTCTTCATGGGGGACAAATACTCCTTGAGGTGGTTTACAAGTATATTGGCCTATACAATGCTGCCACAGGCAAGGTTAAGCAGTCAGGCTTTAAGGAAAAGGAATAACAGAAAAGGATAATGTGCAAGAAGCATTAGACAAGAGAGATGTAAAGGGATTTTTCAGCATTAGGGCAACTAGCAGCAAAATTACTAATTAGGCATGTATTTGCTGTTAGTTGCACTATCCTTTACTTACTGTGTACTTAATTAAAAGTTATTTTAAAGATATTATTCTGAAGCACCTGATTTCTCTGTAACCTGTTTCTTGACCTCAGAAATAAACCAGGGCAAACAGAAGTCCATCAGTAGTATTACTGTGTTGGAGATAGGCTTTTAAAGTCAATTAAACATCCTGAAATAATCATGCTGATGGAAGCTGCAACTTTCCACAAAACCACACCTACACCACAAACTTTTGTCCTCATAGCTGTAATAGCTGGAGATATTGTTTATGGCCAGTGAATTTTTGTTGCCTAGTTGTCTTGTGTGGGGCAGTTATACCAGGAAATACATGTTTTATCTGCATATGGAGTCAGGGAGCAGCAGGGGCCAGTTCCTTCCCAAGGGCTGGAGATCCTCAGGGGACAGGTCTATCCCACTGCCCTCAGTGAGGGAGCTGGCAGGCTGGGGGGAAGCCAGGCACAACTCCCAGCCCAGGGCATCAGGCAGCCCCATGGGGATCGGGATGGGCTGAAGCCAGACTGGGATGTCAGCTTGCTGATGTGGGTCAGGAACAGGCCCGGTGAGGGGAACTAGGGTCAGACACAGCCCTGTGATTTTCAGGCTCATGTGTTACCAAATCTCTGAAAACCAGAATAAGACTCCTTAACACCAATTCTCCTGTGTTAAAGAGGGCGTAATTTATTTAGGCACCTGGAAGGCATGGGGGATCACTCCTCCTAACATGCCCCCTGATTGTTAAAACATGTTGCTAATATACAGTCACTACATACATATTATAATTTGTCCATTACCATAAAAGCCCTCCCCATGTTCCCTAAGTTCCCAACTCATTCCTTGTTTTGGCTGTAGCTGCATTCCATCTGCATTCCTGCAGATGTCTCCTCTTTATCTTCTAATGTCCTTGCATGGGGAATAATTTCTGCATGCCTTGCTTCTCTGCTAAAGGTCTACAGGCACAGTGTGTTCTCTGCTAAAAGTTCACAGTCACAGTGCCTTTCCACTAAAAGCTCACAGTTACAGTAGAAATTGAGTTAACCTTTTTGGTATCACATGGGCTGAAGGGTGCCCCAGCTGAGGTTGGTCAGGGCTCTTGAGGCTGGTGGGTGTCCCCAGGCTCTGATGTATGGTGTAGTTTTTCCTCAAGGGAGAGGGAGTGATGTTTGTTTACAAGTTCAGGTTGGGTTGGTGTCAGGCACATGTTGCCACTGGAATAGATGCAGTGCCTTCAGCTGAGAGCTGAGTGTGCCTTGCACCAGGTGCAGGCCCGTGGTAAGGTGCAGCAGTATCTGATGCAGGTTTGGCACTGTACTGTCAGGACCCAGGAGATGCCAACTGCTCCAGAGAGCAAGAGCTGTTGGTGGAGCAGCTCTCTCAAGCTCAACATGACCAAAAGCTTGTGACATGTTCTGCAACTCACTTTCTTGGATGCATTATGAAGGGTGCTCTTCCCTTCAATGTGATGTTTTGCCAACATTGGGAAAGAAGCAGAGATAAAAAGGAAGATTGCTAGCACTATGCCAAGACCCATCCCTTCCATGCAGTGGATGTACCTGCATTATGAGTTCTGATATACAGGTGCATGTGTGGAGTGAGAAGGAATTTGAGGGATCTATTACTCAATCTCCCATGCAAAAGAAATGTTTTCCCTTGGAAATTCACCCACATGGACACCTCTACTCTATAGTTACAACAGAAGGGATTTAGGAACTATGTATAAAGTGCTTTATACATAATTTTCTGCTGCCTTACTGAACTTTATGAGCACCTCCTCCCAGCATTCTTTCTTCATGAGCAACCCATATCAATCAGTACGCCTAACTGTTTACTGCTTACATAGAGTACTGCCTCCCCGAGTGGGTCCACCCTTTCCAGTTCCTGCTGCTTCTCCACTCATTTAGATCAGCAAATGCAATAATTTGCTGACTCAGTAATTCACTGGCAATGCATGTGACATGCTGCGTGAGAAGGAAACGCCCTGCGGCACACGAAAGAGAGGCTTACAAGCTGCCAAGTTTCATTTTCACAGCTGAGTTATAAAAAAAACCAAAGTTTAGTTTTCTGTCTGATAACTGTTTTGACGAACACACCCATAGCATGTTGTGCCAGTGTTTAGGTCAGAGTCCCTTCTGAGATAAAAAGCAGTAAGTTCCACTTTCTGCATTGGTATTTAAAGTGGGTTGGTCCTTGGTTTCTCCAGCTGCACTGAAACATCTCTAAATAACAATGATGGGGAGTCTGGAGGTGTCAGAGACTGGAGGGATTGATGTCTCGAGACATTTTGGGGTGGATGTGTGTGGGGGAAGGGGCAGGTCAGGCCTTGTCCTGGTGAGGCGGTGCACTGCCCTGTACAACCCCACTGCTAGAGCCTGTATCCGAGCCCAGCAGTGGCTGCCAGTCCCTGGCACATCAGAGGCAATGCTCTACACCCACCTCTGGAGCCCCTCACCCAGCTCCAGGGTGGCCAAATGACCAGAAGTCCCACTTGGGGGAAGGGCCCAGGAAGGCCAAGGTGTATTCAAGGTTGAATATAAGGCAAGCCTACATCTTGACCCTATCTCCTCTTGGAACTTCTATCTGAACGCTGCTGGAACCCAGTAGTGGGTAGCTATATTTGTCATTTTCTGTCTTTCTCTCTTTCTTCTTCTAATTTCCTTTTCTCAGAATTTTTTAGTAACTTAGAACAGGCTGAGAGTTTGCTAAGCTGAATGGACCAAGTTAATGCTTTGGAATAAGTTTAATGTTGATCAAATGCTGCTCTAAACCTTTTGCCAAAGTTTTCTGATTTTCTAAAGTTGCCAGTAAAGCATTTTTTGTTGTTTTGATCTTTTGAGAATATCTTGTTGGTATTTCTCTCATGCATCTAACTCAGAGTACATAAACAACCATAAGCTCTTCTAAAAGTCTCATTGAGCAAGTTTCTTGGGGGCCTTACAGGAGGTCACATGAAATTCCAGATATATTAGTATCCATCAGGCACTCATTCCTCTCAACATTTATATTGATTCACTCAGACACTTTTGCCGGAATATGAACTCCAAAATCCCACCTATGTACTTTGATTTCTTGAAGTCACTTAGGAAACAAGGTTACACTATAATTTTCCCACCTTGTGTGGATGCAGCTACAAAACAATTGTGGCTGTATTTTGACTGCTTTCATTAAAAGTGGCTTTGCCTATTATTTTGATGCACGTCACTAGGAGCCTAGTGATATAAGACCACCTGTGCTAAGGTTAGTATTACTTCATTTCTCTAGTCTCTAAAGGGGTAGCTGGATAATTTATGTGAAAACTCAGTGCAGAAGATGGATGGTCAGCAAAAATCCATTATTTTACAAGAACGGGATGAGTTGACATTATCTGGACACCAGGCGACCACCAAAGCCACTCTTAGTCCTCAGCAGGAATGGTGGGGGAGAATAAAGTGGGAAAAAACCCTCATGGGTCAAGACAAAGGCAAGTTTAATAAAGCAAACAAAAAAGCTGCATGCATAAGCAAAGGAAAATGAAAGATTTGTTCTCTATGCACTAGCAGGCAATATCCAGACACTTCCTGGAGAACAGGCTTTCAGTATGCGTGGTGGTTGCTCTGCCTCTAGTACAGACAATTCTTGATGCCCCTCTGTCACTGAAGAGATCCTGATGTGTTCTGTGCCCCTGTAGCCTGATGGCACTGTACACCAGTGCCTACCAAGAATTTTTACTTCTGTGGGTCTGATGTGCCAAGCAATCGAATCCACACAGTCCAGTCAGCCTGGCCATCCCTTTTCTCCTCCTGGTAACGCAGAAAGAACCAGAGTGTGCCACACAGCGCATGCCTGGGGTTCCCTTTCCCTCTGACCAGGACAGGAGAAGACTAATTTCTTGGGTCATGTCTAACAGCCAAGGTGCTGACCCATAAGGATGAAGATGCACAGGGATTGTCTTCAAAGTTTTGGAGAAGACTTGACTCCAAAAATTGAGGTTTTGATATCTGGGTAATACATTACAGCCAAAATGTTAGAATATGAAGCTGGAGCACTTCCTCCACATGGCCTGTGTGCACAGGAGTGGACCACACTTTGGACCTTTGGAGACCTCATAATTGTTTAGATCACCACTAATTCTCTCAGAATGGATGCCTTTGTCTGTGGTAGGTACACATTCCTGGCAAGTTCACAAGATCTTCCTGGAATGGGTACCTTGCTCTCCCACTTGAGAGGAGCTGTCTCCAGCGACTATAAATTGCTGACTCTTTTCCAGTCTCTCAAATCCCCAATTTCTAGCCAAGGATTCCACCTGCTGGGTTTCCTTACCTTCCAGCCGCTGACTGTTGTCCCATTGGGCAGAAATCCACTCACTTGTCTGGTGGCTATGATCTTCCCACATATCTCAAAATTCTGATGAAGCGGGGCACTGCTTCAAAAATGTCGTTTCTGCTTCCTGTACGAATTCTCTCACTCCTTTTGTCCCCAGAAGCTGTGGGAAAAACAAAAAACCCTCTAACAACATTTTTAGTGTTAGAGAATCAAGGCATTACTATATTCTGGCCAGGATATTGTTCTGGCCAGGATGTGCAACAGAAATAATTTCGTCCACACATTGCCTGGGTGTGCAGAGAAAATCTTTCCATGACACATGACTTTTACTGGATTTTTCATATATTTATGCAGTCAAAACCCATAGAAATTCATTGGTTTGATGTTCATTGGTCCCAAGTTACACAATTTTTAAATATTTGGTTTCTTATTGGTTACAGATTTCTTCACCTCCGATGCTGATTTGGTCCTCATTCCATGGTTCTCTTATCAATCTTTTCTGGACCAGGTGTCTCCAACCATGCCAGGGGGCAATGTCTGGGGTTGATGTTCATTAATGTCCATTGATGGTTGCTTATCTCCTGGTTATCTGTGTGCCTGCTGGCTACTCCCAATCTGTGTAGATGTTAAGATCATCAGGTTTCGTCCTGTGAAAGAGAATAGTTTGAAAAGAAACTTCAATTTCCTTTTCCCCCAGACAACGGTGAACAAACCTGACTAAAGTTATAAAATAAAAGCTTTAACAAGTTATATAATTTCCAACAATTTCTCAATTTCTTTGTGTGCGGAAAAGTCACACTATGAAAAGCCAGTGTCCAGAAAGGAGACAGAGGCGTCCTGCAATTTTATTCCAATAAAGGGAGAGAGTCCATCTAGCCATAAACCCCCATAGGATCTCTCTTGAGGTTTTGAAGGGCACAGCCTCCTTTAATCCTAAACTCCAGACCAATGTTGCCCTGTTCCTTTACCCACTGGCTCAGTTACTAGGAAGGTACAGCCTTCCTGAACCACCTACTACTACATATTCCCCCTTGAACTTGTATTGTAGTTTTCCCCTGAAGTTTGGAAGTTTAGGCTGTCTGGGATCTGCAGTAGACTTGTGCAGACCCATTTCTCCTATTACCCTAGAGTTCCAATGTTCAAACTGTCTGGATCAAACTGCCTGGATCAAACTGCCTGGGTTCTGTAACAAACTCGCAGGGCTTGATGTTCCTAGAGACATTAAGACCCATTTCAACAACATCAACACCTGTTTCTCCTAAAGACCCCCACAACCAATCTTCCAGATCAAGTCATTTGTGAAGACATGAGAACCCATTTTTCCTATAATTTGTCAAAGGACTGACCAGCTTCTTGATCAGATCTTTCCTCTTCTTCCTTCTCCTCCTTTACCAACCAACAGGATGGATCCACTGTTTCCTTCTCAGTGCTGGGAGAATTGCTGTAGCTGTTATTTGGGTGTCTGTCTCAACCACATTCCTCTGAGACTACTAAGCTGTGGCTCCATAGGCACAGGCCAGGACTCAGTACAGTGCTAGAAGCTGCTGGTTTTCATTAGGACAGGCAAGGTACCTTTCTATCAGTTTGTGGCATGTCAGTTTGCCAGGGTAACTTGCCTCTTCAGGTGTGAATTTCCAGGCTTTGGGAGGTGATAAGTGCCCCAGGAACCTGGCCAAATCCTTCCACACACCCTGCCAACCCGAGGACCAGCTGTCTCAGGGCACATTTCAGTATCACCTCATCCAAAAATTGTCTTCTCTTAGATCAGGTTGACACCAGATTCCACAAACCCCATAATATGCTAAGAGTTAATAAGTGGTATTTCGCAGCTCATGTAAGGATGAACAAGGACCTCAGAAACCTGCATAATAAAACCATCTGCATCATTCTTGGGTATGGAGAGGGATATGTATTTCGTCATGCTCTCCACAAGATACTTCCTCCAGAACAACAAGGCCAGAAATGCCAGGGCAAAGGACAGAGACGCTGTTTTTATTAACATGTTCTCAAGCTCAGCTAAATAAAGAGATAAGCAGTGCAGCCAACAAGCTCCATGACCTGCAGAGGAGCTTGATGCTGCATAATCACTATCACTATAGCACACTTCATACAAAACCCTCATTATCTCATGCCCCATACTGGACATTAAAAGGGCTGTGGTGGGTTCTCCTTGTCTGGAAATCAAGTGCCCATCAAGCTGCTCAGTCACTCCCCNGGGGGTTACTCAACTCAGGTCCAATGAACTTTAAAACAATGTATCCCTATGGGTTTTGACAGTATAAATTTTGGGGTTGTTATAAGTTAAATTCAAATAGATTGACAGGAGCCAGGCCAATTAAATCAATCTGGTTTATTAAGCAAGTGACAGCAAGCAAAACAGTGCTGGGCAGCTGGGGAGTCTCCGCTCCACCAACGGCACCGTTCCACCCCCTAAAGTCTCTGATTTTATACCCTTCTTTTTCCAGTACATGTATATCTTCCGGAAGTACTCTGCATCTGCATGGCCTGTTGCTAGGGGGTCTTTTTCTGCCTCCTGGTGGTCGCGGGGCTTAAGGCCGTAGTCTTCCTCTGACGTCCTTTTTGTGACCTTCTTCGTAATCTTACAGAGTCGGGTGGAGACTCATACATTGTTTATTTTACCGGATATATGTGGTTTTTCTTAAGCTTCCTAACATTGCTTCAGCTATCTGTTTCCTTACTTAAACAAAATTTTTAAGCTTCCTGACGCTGCTTCAACTATCTATTCCCTTACTTAAGCAAGATTTGATTAACAAACACAAGGTTATTCATTACAGAGGGAAATCCTGTAAAATTCGTGTGTCATGGAATGATTCTCTCTGCACACCGGGGCTATATGTGGATGAGATGATTTCTGTGGTACATCCTGGCCAGAACAACATCTTGGCCAGAAAATAAAGTAATGCCTTGACTCTCTAACACTAAAAATGTTGTTGGAGGGTTTTTGTTTTTCCTGCAGTATCGGTCACACTGGGATGCAGGGCTTCAGCATGTGTAGTGGTTGCTCTGGAAGGCAAATGCAAATAACAAATGCCCCAACTTCCTACTCCTTTTTCTTAGCTTTTATATTTGAATAGACAGCCTATGTTCTGGAATATCCTTTTGGCCAGTTTGGGCCAGCTGTCCCGGTTGTGTGCCCACCCAAGATCTTGGTGAGGGAGGAATGTTGGAGAGATGAGTGGCCAAAGCATTGGTGTGTTATCAATCCTTTTTAGCTCGCAAAGCAAAGCACACCACGGTGGGGACTGCTGGGGGAGAAATTAACTCCATCCCAGCCAGCCCGGCTACGTAGGAAGATGTGCAGACGATAATAATGCTAGAGAAAAACTCGACTAGAAACGTGGTTCACAGAGAGGTGAATTATGGAACGATCTCCTTTGAAGTATTCATCTTTGGCTTACTGATCCACTTTTCAGTGTGAAAAGACCATGGGAAACGATAAATTAGGAAACAATTGCATCACAGGGGGATAACCCTTCACTCCCTAAGCGATCCCTGCAAAATGGAAGACCAAAGCAGCCACAGCTTCCTCTGAGCGGGGGCTGTCCTGAAAGGCCAGAGGGACAACACGGCGCCCTCAGGGACGCGGAGGTGCCCGCGGCGCGGACGAACGCTGATTTTCCACGTATCCTGAAGGCACCGCTACGTCATTTTAAAAAATGGCACTTCCTATACTTCCCGCTGCGGCGGGAACCCAGAGCCATCCCAGAGCCACTTCCTGAGCATTCCGGCGGGGAGATGGATGCCCGGTACCACCCACCCCCGCCACACTCCCCGCTGCGGGTCGGGGCGCGGGGGGGACGACACCTCCCGGGGCGGGGCGGTCTCGTTTCGATTCCGCGAGCACGGTAGATTTGTTTCGATTCACCCCCTCCCACGGTGACGCGAGCGGCGGGGGCGGGACGCAGGGCGGAGAGTTTGGGGGCGACAGCCGGAGCGCGCTCCGGCGGCGGCGGGGGACGGGCAGGCAGGTAGATGCGCTTCCTCGGCGACCTCTTCTCCCCCATCTCACCCTCCCCGGTGCGGGGAGCGCGGGAATCCTGCGCCCGNGGTGGGGGGCGCGCGGCACCCCTGCGCCCGCCGCGCCGCGCGGGGTGCCGGGGTGCGGCGGGCGAGCCGCCCGCGGCGGGAGCTGCCCGCGCCCCCTGCGCTGCTCCATCGATGCTTCGTGCACCGCGGGGGCAGCCGCGGCCTCTTGGGGGGTGGCTTCCCGTCTCGGTGGAGCTGTTGGGAGCTTCCTGCATATTGGAGCAGTTCCGGAGAGGGGACGTGCTGCCCCGCTGAGGAGCGTGGGTGCGGGATTTGGCGTGTGGGCAGCGGGGGTGGCTGTGCTGCTTGGGAAGCCTGCCAGGGAATGTGTGGGGCGGTTGAAAGAGCAGGAGAAGAGTACATTCTTGCTCCGGCCAAGCATCTGGGAGTGTGTGTTGGCCTGGTACGGTTTGCGCATAGGCGCTGGGGGAGATGTGATGCCGTGCCCGTGGTTGAAAAGAAGGAGAACTCCTTTAGCATAGCCCGAAGCAAAGCATTGTCTTCAGTGGTTTTGGATCCTTTCCCTGACAAGAAAAACTCTTGCGCAAGGTCGTGGAGTGGTCACATAACAAAACAGACTTTTTCAGCTGGAAAGGAGTTTGAGCACAGTGTGCACTCTAGAAGAATAAATGCAAAAGGATCTCTCACCAGCTTTTGAATTTTATTTTTTTTCACGACTTACAGAAAATTAACTTCAGGTTGATAGAGTCGGTTTATTGCGAATGGGAAGAGGCTTTGCTTTCCCATGAAAACATAGCAGAGGGAGTATTTCCTACCACTGTTTTTTACTAACATGCAATTACATTTGTCAGGCATTGGCTGTGAACTGCACAAGCTTGAAAACCTTGATGTTAGGGCAGTCTTGGTGGTTTTGTTTTTTGTTTAGTTATGTTTTTGTTTGTTTTTTCCTCATTCCAGAGTCAATATCCTCTGGAGTGAATCTATACAAAGGAAATATGCAGGCTGTTTGTTGCCATTTGTCTTACCCGGACACGGAATCATAGGAAATGCTGTGTTGGAGGGGACTTATCCGAATCATTGAGTACAACTCCTGGCCCTGCACAGGACACCCGCCCTAAGAATCACACAATGTACCTGAGAGCATTGTCTAAATGCTTCTTAACACTGACAGGCTTGGTGCTGTGAACACTTTACTGGGGAGCCTCTTTCTGGTATCCAATCTAAACCTCCCCTGACGCAAGCTTCAGGCCATTTCTTCAGGTCCTGTCACTGGTCACGAGAGTGTGGAGATCAGTGCCTGCCCCTCCTCTTCTCCTCACGAGGAAGTTGCAGACTGCAACGAGATCTCCCCTCGGTCTCCTCCAGGCTGAACAGACCAAGTGACCTCAGCCACTCCCCATACAGCTTCCTCTTCAGACCCTTCACCATCCTTGTGGTCCTCCTTTAAGCTCCTCCTCTATTAAGCTCTCCAACAGCTTAATGTTTTTTTATTTTGTGGTGCCTAAAACTGCACATAGTATCCAAGGTGAGGCCACACCAGTGCAAAGAAGAGGACAATGATGACAGGAGCGTTGCCAGGCTGAGCAAACAACTGCAACAATGTAAACATCTCTCTCTTGGACTGAGTTAGGTCTTGTCTGGCTGAGCTATACTAGGGATTTCAAGATTGTTGCTGTTTCAGGGAGAAACAGAAAGGTTAACTCTTCCTGCTGCTGCGAGGTTTTGGTGGTTTTTGTGTTGACCTGGCAATGACACTCTAAATAGAATATTGAACATGCTTTTGCATCATTTTTTTAAACATAAAATGGGAGATGCAAGTATTTTCTTAATTTACTGGCAATCATAGGTATTTATATGTATGAACAGATGTGTTTATTGAAAATGCAACTCCAGATGTGGCTCAGCTGTATGTTTTCTTAGGTATAACTTTTTAC
Source organism: Pardalotus punctatus (assembly GCA_013400915.1). NCBI lineage: Eukaryota > Metazoa > Chordata > Aves > Passeriformes > Pardalotidae > Pardalotus > Pardalotus punctatus. The sequence continues at coordinate 24,004 of VZTX01029431.1, forward strand.
TGGTAGGTTTCACAGAGGGAAGAATCATTTGAAGCTGAAGACAAAGAAGTCTGTTTTGTTTCCCTTAACAAAACAGGATGTACTGGGGAGCAAGGCCAGACCTGTTGCTGCTGCAAGCTGTGAAGCAGTCTTCAATGAAGGCTAGTCACATGTGATTGGCCTGAGTTCAGCTTGCAAGGAGAGGAGGAAGGATGTTCTGAGGTGTCATCTGGTTTTGGCTGGGACAGAATTAATTTTCTTCCTAATAGCTGGTATGGTGTTGTGCTTTGGATTTAGGATGAGAATAATGTTGATAAATCAACACTGATGTTTTTGTTGTTGCTAAGCAGTGCTTATCCTCAGTCCAGCTTTTTTCAGGTTGTCCCGCCAGTGGGGAGACTGGGTGAGGGCGCAGGAAGCTGGGAGGGGACAGACCTGGGACAGCTAACCTGAACTGTCCAAAGGGATGTTCCATACCACAGAACATCATGCTGGTCTGTCAGGTTTCTGTTGCCCTGTCCATGGGTGTGAAACTCTGGTTTCCCAAGGTCTAAATAGGTACAGAGTTGGTGTCCTGGGGTGTGTGTGCACCCATCTCTTTCTGTGAAAGGTGTTGTCTTGTTCCTGGTGATGTGCTTCTGATGTCCATTTCCTTGCTGTGTCACTTCCTTGCCTAGTACCTTTTCTGTGTTCAAGTGAACCACGAATCCCTGCTCTAAAGATTAATTTAATTTCAATGTCCACCTCTTGAGGTTTTGCATGGGTTTCTGCTCATCAGCAGGGCCCTAGCCCAGAGCCTGAGCCTTGCTGTGTGTGTGTTCCACTTATACCCATTGTTTCAGTCAGAGCTTGCACACATCTTTCTTACCTGGTTTGCATGTAGTGTTTGAGGTGTTAATAGGCCTTTGAGACTTCTGTGCTAATCGCATCCAGGGTGCATTTGCCAAATACTGAAAAGGGTTTATGTCTTGTGCATTTCTCAAATGTTAATAAGGATGTATTCTTGTTTCTGACAATGTCTGTGCCGTACAATCGTCAGTTTACTACAGAGTACATTTCCAGGGAAAAGCTTGGTATAAAATGAAGAGCAGCCTGGGATGTTCTGTATCACTCTGTGCACCCCAGCCATTTAACATATTTTGAAAGCACTGCCAGAATTTATAAGTTGCACAGCTGACTTCCAAAACACAGAAATAGAGCTGGCATGCTAGACCCAATTCAGGTGAGAATGCTGTCTAAAGAGTGAGACGTGCTTTGCACTGTCAAGGTGTGCTGATTCACCGTGGTACTGCATCAGTGAAGCTACAGAAAAGGAGCTTGATTTCCCCTACTACTTCTACTTCTGCCTGAACACTTAGAAAGGAAGGGTATGTGTAGGAGCAAAACTCTGTAAGTGTGGTTGAGGGTTGCTTGTGTCCAGTTGTGGAGGTTGTGTACAGGTCTCCATTTCAGACTGAAACAACTCAATAAAGTTTTCTCTCTCTTCACTTACCTGGGAAATTATTTCCTTTGTCCTTTTAGAGGCAAGCAGCTCCGGAGATGCATGCTGTCTTTATCTCTGGAGTACTGTGATGCATAGAGCACTGACTGGTCATAGAGCCCAGAAGCAGTAAAGAAACTTCATTTGGTCCAGTTTGTGCTGAGTTCAGGGCAACATACACTGACAAGAAGCTATCACTCTGCTGCTCTGCTTGCCCTAATCTAATCCAAATTTGCTCTAAAATCTCATTCATCATTTTCCAAGTGGTGCTGGCTTTTACTTGGGAGAGATGGGTCTTTAGGCACTTCCAAGCTCTTGCACAAGTCTGGCAAGGAGATGTCTTGCAGAATTTTTTTTTTTCTTGTTTCACAGGACAGAGTGAGAATCTGTCTATAGATAGGCTATCTCTGTCTGTCTATCTGAATATATCCCTGATGACAGGGATGTCTAATGAGAAGCTGTCTAAATTACAGGCTTTTTGTTTGAGTTGACCAGTTTCTCCAAGATGAGCTGACATTTTACAAGGGCTGAACATGAGATCTTCATATTTCTGTTAATTTTCATCTTTTTCAATATCTCTCTCTTCATGAGATACTGGATGAACACTCAATTAAAATATTGTTCAGATAGTCACAAATGCCACAATGACCTTTTTAAGACTAACAGATCCGTGAGGATGTCCATGTCTGAATCTCAACTTTTTTCCTCTCTTACACAGGAGATTTCCAAATATGTCTGCTTGTAGCCTGGTCAGTAACAGCTTGTAACCTGTTCATTTTTGTCACTGCCGTTTCTCCAGGGCCTCCTTTGAAAGTACAGGTGATTTCCATATCTTTCATTTGACTTTCCAGCATTCAGTGAAAAACTGAAAGAAGTACATTTTTCTCTGCTTTTTACTGTCAAGGTTATGCTAGTATGCATTCAAAGGGGACTGTGTTCTGTAAATATGTCTTTGGTAGCTGTTGTTGTCAGGAAAACAGGTGAAACTGGCTAGCAGGCAGAGCACTGCCATAGTTATGGCCTCTTAGAGCATTTTCGTCCTGTATTCTTTCCTTCTTTTACTGGGTCTGCCCTGACATTCACATCTGCCTATATCAGGTCATGAGGAAAGTGGAAGACTTATGGAAGACTTAGAAGACCTGATTGCAGTGTCCTTTTACTGGGTGACTGCAGGGCTGCCTGCACATATTGTGCCAGTGGTGGGCACATGGCTGCAGGGGTCCCTCTGGTGTAGCAGAAGGGGTGACATAATGGTTCTTTCTTGCTGGCATCATGCTCTTGGACCAGCATGCTTTTGTTGAACGAGAGCTAATAGAGCCCTGGGGTTTCCTGTTGAGAAAATGTGAATTATTTGAATGCTGATGGAATGTATTTAGTTGTTGCTCAACCACAGTGTAGATGTTGGGCTTTTTGTCTCCCTACCTCTTGCTAGTTTGTGATGTCTGCCTTTTGGGTTAACGAGGAAGAAGGAATGATTCATCTGTTTAATAGGACTGAGGAAAGCACAGTCTTCAGAAGTTGGATTTCCTGAAAATAGGAGGATTCTTATTTGTCACCATTCTTTGAATTCACTTTCAGAGCTCCTAAGATTGCTATACTTCATTTGTTGCTTGCATTATGAAAATCTACTGTGCCTGGAGAATAAAAACTGTATTCTACCACTAAGTAATGCCATAGGGATGGATTCTTAAAGCTTAACTTTCAGGATCAACAATAATTAAAAGCATGGCTGTGTAGACCGTCTTTTTTCTGTGAATTAAACAGTATCATGCAGTTTCTGTTTTTAAAATGTGTGAAGCAGATGCAGACAGAAAAACCAATGGCTTGGTTTCACTCTCAGATTTCTAAAGTTTTTAGCACTGCCAGCTTCAGATGTTCAGAAAGCACAGGCTAGCCTCTTGAGACTGATAGCTGGCGTAAGGAACACAACATTTTTCAAAAGTGACAAATGGCTTTTCTGGACAGCCTCCATTTGTGTTTTCAAAATTATCTTCTGAAGTGAGAGGAATCAAAACTTCGTATTGTAACCACTCTAAAGCTGCTCTGCTTCTGACAGCAGTCTGACTGAAACAGTTCAGTGGGACACTGACCAGCACAGTAAAATAAGAGTTGATGACACATAAAGTATATGGGAATTTTGAGCACTGGCGGCAGTAGGGTTTGGAGCAGATTGTTTCTGACTTAACTGTATAATCTTTTGTTTTAATTCCGTGAGTTAAAATTAGTGTGCTTCATTTTGCTGTCATGGTCTTGCTGGTGGTCTCAGGAGTCATAAAAAACGTAAACAGAGTAGATCATGTTGTCTGTTTCATGTTTTTGTTTGTTTTGTTTCTGTTTTATTTATGTGAATGATAAGGTTTGAACAATGCACTGGGAAGGGTCTCCCAGACTTTAGAGTGTCCCCACACCTTTATATGTTTCATAGACTCCATAGCTTAGGAGAAATTCTGACTTCATGAGGGAAACCTGTGTCTGGTTAGGATGGAGTTAATTTTCTTCATAGTAGCTGGTATGATGCTTTAAATTTGTGAGCAAAACGATGCTGATAACACAGTAATGTTTTAGCTGTTGCTGAGTGGTGTTTGCAGAGCTTTGGGGCCTTCTCTGTTCTTCACTCTGCCTCCCAGTGAATAGATTTGGAGTGCACAAGAGGTTGGGAGGGGACACAACTGGGCAGATGACCCAAACCTACTGTGAAGGGATCGTCTGTGCCATGTAGCATCATGCTCAGCAATCAAAACAGAGAGGAGGGGACTTAGGGGGATTAGCCTTCCCTGTCTTGGGAACTGGATGGGCATTGTTCTGTGTCAGGGAGGTGGTTAATTATTGCCTTTGCATCACTGGTTTTGTTATCTTTCCTTCGGGGCCTGTTTTGGTTACTGAACAATTTTTACCTTGACTACAAATTATCTTTGTTTTACTGCTTGCTTTTCTCTTTCCCCATCCCACTGCGGGTTGGGGGATGCAAACACTTAGCTGCCCACCAGGGTTAACCCACAGCACTCAGTCCCAAAAAATCTTTCTGCAGTTATATCCAGATACAGCTGTGATTTTACCTGTGCCAATTAAGGCAGAGTAATAGACAACATTTTTGTTTAATGCTCCTCGTGCTCGATAGACTTTACATAATAGGCCATCAGTTAGTCCATTAGTTTTGAGTTAAAATTGTTTACACTGTAGGAAGATGTTGGGCAATAGCAAGACATGCTGTGCTGGTCTGCATGGTGATTCTTTTGGATTGTTAACTTAGATTTGCATGCCCAGTGTATCTCTTGGGTCTGCAAACTTGGGTGTAGTTGCTAAAGGCTGCAGCAGACATCCCAGTTATTTAAATGATCTACAGTTTGAAGTTTTGGCTGGGAAACTCCAGTTCTGGAAAAGGATGAGAATTTGTGTTCTGGCGAAAATTCCTGCTGCCTGGAAAGGGGAGGGCATGCCGCCTTCTGATGTGAAGCAGGGAGTTCAGTTCCAAAGTTTCTCAGCACAGGACATGCTTTAGAGTCCTTTTAAAGTGATTGTTGCAATTGGGGGTCTTTTGCTGTTCAGTGAAAAAAATAATCTTTTAAATATCTTGTAAATACCTTTTACGTGTGCTTGTACTTTTAGTATATTCCAAAGAAAAGTAAGATAAAAATATAATTCTGGAGAAAAAAAAAAATCACACTGAGTTGCAGCATAGCTTTCTCAAAAAAAAAAAAACGAAACTTGAAATTAAGCTATTATTTGGAAAACCACAGGTTCACATGTATTCCTACTTGAAGAAACTTCTGTGTAGCTGAACTATTTTGGTATTATTCTTGAGAAAATAATTTCTCAAACTTTCTGATGATAAAGAATTGAAATCTGAAAGAATTACACAAAAGATGAGGTAGAATAATCTTTTAGCACTTGTTTTTTTCCTTTGTTCTGTTGCTCTATTTTTTTCCTTTTTTTCACCTTAATGATACTCATACCATGCATGGTAAAAGAAGTCCTGAATATGTTATGAGTACACTTAGTTGGCTGTCTGGAGAAGTAGTATTTTTCAAGTATATACTCTACGCACATTGCTCAATGAAGTGATGATTTAATTTGCTTGGGATAAATATAAAAATCACTCCTCTAGCATGACTTGTTGTAGTACCTCCCCCAAGTAGATGGGACCTCTTTTTCTTCAGTTTTTATCCAGGATTTCATCTGTTCTTGGTGCTTCCCTGTCAAGCGCTTTTTGTGCTTGCAGAAATGCGAAGGCACAGTGCCATTCATAACATGCCTCATCATTATTCTGCTCACAAGACAGCACTGATTGTCCGTGTTTCAGGCTCATGATAAGGAAGAAAATACAACAGTAATGCTTCTTGCTTTGTCTGTAAATTCATATACTTAAAAATATCTGGTTTGCTCTGTTGTCAAGAGATCTTTCAGATGTTTTAGTCCTGCTTTCAGCTGGGATGATTTTCTACTCAGTAGCTGGTACAGTGCTGTGTGTTGGATTTAGTATGAGGATAATGTTGATAACACAATGATGTTTCAATTGTTGCTGAGCCATGTTTGCCCTAAGTCAAGGACTTTTCAGCTTCTGATGCTGCCCTGTCATCTGCAGGGGGACACAAAAAATAACTAAGACAGCTGGCCTGAACTGGCCAAATGGATATTCTGTACCCCAGAATGTCATGTGTGTAAATTAGGAGGGAAAACTGGCCACGGGCCACTCCTAGGGAACTAGCAGGACATTGGCCAGTGGGTAGTGAGCAATTGCACTGTGCATTAATTGTTTTGTGTATTCTAATTTTATTAGCAGTAGTATCAATATTAGTATTTTCCCTTCATATTCTGTCTTGTTAGACTGTCTTTATCTCAACACACAAATTTTACTTTTTTTCTCTGATTCTCTCCTGCATCTCACTGGGGGAGTGGGGGAGTGAGCAAAGGTCTGTGTGGTGTTTAGCTACATGCGAGACTAAACCTTGACATTATGTTAGTGGGTTGTGAAGCTTACAGGTTTTATGGGTTTTGTTCCAGGCTTGTTAATACTGGGATAATAAGTAAATCTGTGCATTCCTATTTGATGAATTAATCTTATTTAATTGCACTGAGATTTGTGAGATTCATTCAGGTTTTTACAAGTAATGGAAACAGCTTTTAGTCATAAAATCAATCTGTGTAGAATGATTCTGCACAACACTCTAGCACTGGATATTTCTCTTGTCTGTTTTTAATGTGCTATTTCTCAACACATGTAGCTGGTTTTCCTCCTGTGTTTGTTCCTTTCATCTAGCTGCTTGACCATGTGATTAGTTTTGTTTAATGACCCTGATTTTACAATTTTAATGGTGAATAGTTTTTCAGTAAGTTGCAATTGATGCTGGTTTCAATCTTTGTTTTCTTTGGTCACTTCCTACATTCATTTTAATAACTGTTTTGTCATATTCAAGGTCCTCATGCACTAATACTATACTATCTTACAATATTTTCTTGCAGTAATTAAGTTTCAAAGCAGTTTTGTATACATTGGATTGGTGAATGTCTAGACAGAGGACCTGGACAAAAAAGTCATAAATAAAAAGAAAGTAAATGAGTTTTGTGTTTAATTAATTGAAACTTTTAGCTTCATGTATTTCTTAAGCATTTAAATGCTGTTTGTTTTCTCAGATATTTCTTCCTGCATTGAGTATGCATGAACACATTAAAAAAATTTGGAAACTTAATTTAAAAGATACAGTTTAAAACCTGAGGAGAAAAACTGAAAAAAATACATGCCAGTAGTAGATCTGGTTAGCTGAACTTTATTAAAAAGTAGATGGGAATCTGAGGAGGCATCAACAGCCAAAGATGAGGCTGTCACCTGAGTTCTATTTTACTATTCCAACTGCAGCAAACGAAGAAGATGTGATCTTTTGTCTTCCTTTTCAAATATGCAAAACCTAAAATGAAAATTTAAGTCAATTTTAGGGAAAGAAGTGTCTCATAAGTCAGTGCTTTTGTTTGATTAATTTTTTTTTTTTCCTTTTCCTTAGCATGGATCCCATGGCATATGCACAATTGAAGAGGCAAGCTGGGAACCAGGATTTTAAAAATGGAAATTACTCTTTGGCCATCAAGAATTATGATGAAGCTCTACAAACACTTGGCTATTTAATGCAATGGGTCCCGTAAGTGTTCTTGAATTATGAGGTGTAACCCATAAAACAAGCCTGAAGTATGTTAATATGTGCAGTTGTACAGTTAACTCAAAACTCTATGTTTTGGCTTAACACTTATTTTTCTTTTATCTTCTTTTCACACTCTTTAGTGTATCAGCTTTATAGTTATGCTGTTCCTTACATATATGTGGGACATTAATTTAGTGACTTTAATCTGAATATTTTTACATAAATATCAATTAGAAATCAGTGTAATTAAAGCTCAAATTAATTTTCCATAAACAGCACTGGTTTCTGTAAATTACTTCTGTTTCTTGGCTGACATGTAGATTAATCTCTCTGTGATTTTGCCAAGCCCTGGCCTGTTATTACATGAGTCATCTGATTATCTGTAAAATGATTCATGCAGGTTACTTTGTTTGTGTTATTTGGTCTTAGTATTCTGAGACTTGTTAAAAATAATTGTCAGCAGAAGATTCCTTTGGCTATTTCTTTCCAGATGTTAAGTGCTTTTCATCAGTTAACATCAGTTGCTAATGTTATTAGTGATTAAATAGTTGAGTATTATGTTAACTATTAAATATTCATTACTACTGTATATTAACACTGCTGTTAACATAATTTAACACCAGCCACTCATTTATTTTAAGTGGGGATTTTTTTTGACTTCACCAAGTGGTGATACACTAAAATGCATTGAGGTTTTTTTTTGGTGACCAAAATGTCTTTCCATCCCACAACTTCCATTCATGTGTCTGTTTTCCCCCATTCCTGGCTGCTGGCTCTCACTGAGCCATTTGTAGGTGTATCGAGGTTGTCTGAACTCTAAATCCTCATACTGCATTATTCCAGTGTGTTTGCTTTCTGCTTCGGAAGAGACCAGCTTACCACTATGGGTATCACTAAGATATCATTGAGGACGTCTCTAAGACATTTTATAGCTGATGTTCAAACAATCTTAATTTTCTACAGCTACATTTTTTACCTCTAATTTTGTTAGGTGGGTGATATGTGTACTTTTTTTCCATTGCTTCATATTGCTAGCTATAAGGTATGATCCTTCTTCAAGCAAATAAACAGTAATGCTAACACTGTGTCTTTAGGTGTTCCCGGGACATAGCTGTGTTGTTGTGTAACAAATCAACTGCCTTGTACTGCCTGGGCAAATGGAAGGATTCAATGCTTTTAGCCCGCCAAAGCTTACAGTGGGATCCGAATTATGTTAAGGTATTCAGATGCTTAAGCTGACAGTTTTTGCATGCCTTCCTTTTTTTTTTTTTTTAATACGAGTGTTGTTATCTTCTTTTTATTGTGCTTTGGCTTTGGGGCATGATGAGTAAATATAGCATAAAATTCCAGAATTGCTGTTTGATTCTATACGTAAGTGTCAGATTTACAGCTGTTACAGTGCATTTAATAAAATGAATCAGCTCTCGTTTGCACCAGGAGAAGCTGGTTCTCTCTGGATCACAACGAGAGAGGCACCAATACTTTCAAGAAATGTAACTGTTAATATCCCAAACAAGCTTATATGTTGGTAAGTCTCCAGTTTCTGAGAGCAGTACATGGTGATCGAGGTCATATTGTATTTCCAGGGGACAAAACAATACACTACACTTAGCTTAGAAGTGTACTTGATTACGTACACAGTGATTAAGTACAAGTTGACTCTAATAGTCATCTGTTAGGAATAAGTAGGAGTTGTACAGTGTTTATGATATGGAGGCATACCATTGGTTTCCCTTTTATGTGCACTAAAAACAGTCTTCGGTGTAACCACTGAAGACTCCCAGAGAATTTAGTAGAAGGTATTTAATTTAGATATGGTAAAATTGCGTCCAAATATCCATTTAACTTATGCTGTGTTGAAGCATGCTAGTTATCTGGTTTGAACAATTTAACTCCACTGTGAGTCTGAGCTGGTAAAACCTAATTCGAGGTGAATATAAACACATACAGGTGCCATTGGCTGAAGAATATATGCATTGTGGGAAATACTGAAAAATGCAGTGATGTGGAGATATAAATGTATATGCTGGACCTTGTGACACAAAAAAACCCAGTCTTCTCCAGAGGAGGTTAACATACAGCTGCTGAAAATATGTCTTTTATGATGTAGTTATTTTCCAAGTTTTGTATTTTTGGATTTATCACCTTTTAGTATCTGTGATAATATCAATAACATATTGTGAATTTCAAGGGATTAGAATAGAATCGTTTATTACACTTAAAAAAAAATCTGTGTATAAAAAGCTGTAGAAATAGTACTACATGTCATTGTTAGAACATAATGAGGGAATTAAAAAAAATTACAACATTTTGTTTTGTAGTAAATATCTCTGAATATTTTCTCAGCATCTTTTTGTTCTCCTTTTTTTTTTCCAGGCTTATTATAGAGCTGGCTACTCATTCATCATGTTATCAAATTCTTATGAGGCAGTTTCTATGTTCCACAGAGGTTTGGTTCTCCTGAATTCTTCTGCAGATCGAACTCAGATTGCTGAGTTTATAGCAGGAATCTTCATAAGTGTCAATGGTGAGTTCAAATTAATTTTTCTAAGAGCCTTTCAGTAGTGATGACTACACTTAGTAGCATGTGCTTTGTGAGATCATTCCTTGATCCTTTAGTGCCTCACATCTGTTTGAGGATTATGATTGTATTGCGAGTGTGATGAAGTTGGTCCAGTTTGTATGCAGCATATGCCAACAATCTCAAAACACTGCAGGGGAGTGAGTTGTCTAACAGGAGCATGTCAATTATGGAATAATTAGAAAAGGCCAAAATTTAGAAGTCAGGGAGACAAGACTGCAGATTTGGAGCTCCAGATCCTAGGGCCTTTAAGTGGGTTTTGTCCAGACTGCTCTGCTTTTCCTTCAGCTAGGTATATCTGAAAATAGTTATAATGTGGGCAGTTTAAACTTTTTTAGGCAGTGTATTTCAGTGTGGAGAACTTTCCCTCAGGTAATAATGGACAGCAATGAAAAGAGGAAATGTGGCCTTCCTGTGGCATTGTGTGGGTTTTTGTGGGCAATATCCACCCTATGTCTCCTTGCCCTCTCCTCAGTCTTTCTTCCTCTACTTGCTTTTTAGTCTGCTTAACATGCTTTGTCTGATGGGCCTACAGGCATGCCAGGAGATTTCAGGTTGTGCCTCTGCTGCCTTTTCTTGAGCTTATAGCCCCATGTTAAGGTCCTTGATTAGTTGTTGCACAGTCAGTAGCTGGTTGACCCACAAGTGGAAGAGCTGCCATGAAGTTCACAGTGTCTTGGGGCTTTGAAGTGTTTCTTGAGAGCAGGGATTAGTTCTTTTCCCCTTGTTTAGTGAAGTCTGGCAACTGATAACAGGGTGCTGAATCAGTTGGGTGACCAGCATTTCTTAAGCCCCCACTGGGCAATCCCCTGGGTATTAATCAATGCTAAGATTATCACTGTGTGAAGTAATTTAGTTGGAGGCTCCAACCTTTGAAGTGCTGTGTGTACCAAATAGTTTTCTCTATTTCTTATTCTTGCAGATGAAAGAATCCTGCCGCCAACTTTTCACCCTGCATATGATTATATTTTCAGTGCAAGTTTCGATGCACTGATTTGGCAAGCAGTTATAGAAAGGCTGGCCCAGAAAGGGAAGTGGCGGGTAAGTGTGTCAACATGTCACCATGCCACTGTGTCATCTCCCACTTTATATTGGGCACTCATGTCTTACCTCTTCTTCAACATAAGCCTATGTTACCTTTAAAAGCCAAAACTGTGAGTATATATTGCTGCCTGGTTCAGATATCTTGATTTTTAAGACTTTGGAAAATGCTTTTAGTGATAAATAATTTCTGAAATTTGTTTCTGAAAGGGATACGATGGACTTGAAATCCTGCTTGTCTCTTGCTGTTGTCTGTTGTCTCTCTTTAGTGCCACCTAGAGTCATTGTTCAATTCTGTAATATTCAAATTAGAGGGGAAAAAATACAAATTGATTTGTGGTCTCTTTTACTTTTCCTTCTGTATGACAAGCTGGATTTTTGAAACTGCCTGTGGAAGACCCACAAATAAAGGAGCATCTCAGTGGAAGTGCAGGGTTGTTGAACAAAACCAGATAATTTAGAAAAATCAGAAGGTAGATCACCTGAAATTATTTTAATCCTCCTTTCTCAAGTAACTGTGGAAAAAATTGATCATTGTCATAGTTACACCTGTATGGGATGTTGGTGGTGAGGTGCTGGCAGCAGGGGCTGTGGGGCACCTGTGAGAAGTGGCCAGAGTTGTGCCACTTTCAGCTGACTCTGATGGTCCTGTTCTAGGGCATGGCTCAGCCAAGGTGGTGGTGCCTCAGAGAAAGTGGATTTTGAAAAGAAAGGACCCATTTGTTTTCTAAACTCCTCAGAGAGGTGTCTGGGTTTGGCTGGATCCGGTCCTACTCCTTGGGAGTGGTTTATGTTTAAAGGATTATATATGTGTAATTGAGCCTTTATATGACTTTGTCCCACAGGATTAAGGATGGCAAACCAAATATATCTATGTGAATGAAATAAATGACTTATTTAAATTGATAATTATAATGATCAGACTAAAATACTGTAATCAGAATTATTTATTACATGGTATATACAGTTATTACAGTTAGTAAGCATAGTGTACTATTTATTGAATCAATATTGAAGCAATGGTATTAAAGATAGCAAAACAGTTATTAAGTAGAGATTGATGTTACTCACTCATGCCAGTGGCCATGGGCAAACCTCTTTTGCTCAGCCTTCAGGAGGAGCCTTGAGGGCATCTTCACACATGCTCCAGGAAGGGGTATGTTAGAAGACCCCGCCTTTAAAAAGTGTGACTGTGCTTTTACAGTATAAAGTGGCTGTCAGTCGTGTTTCTAGGCTGGCTGTGTCAGCTTAGCAGCTTTAGATGAGTTATCAGTAGTATCACCTGTTGGTTCCTTTATCAGGAGCTTTCCTGCATCACCACTGGTACCGGTTTCTGTTGGGAAACATTGTTTTTCACATCCTCAGAATGTGTATCTTTGGGATTGATGAGTCAGGCTGGACTTGGCATTCTTCAGCACCATAGGCAGTGTGACCCTGCCTTCTCTATCCATCACTGATAACTTTTACAAATGAGGTAAAGTTCAAGCTGTTTTACCACCACTTAGGGCAGAGTATCCTGCTACACAGCCTGTGGAGAGACCACGAAGGAACAGGTTTCTGACAGCACCCACAGCCTGTGGAGGACCCACACTGGAGCTGTGGACTCACTGCAGCCCCACATTCCCCATCCAAGCCCCCTACTGTGGGCAGGGACATCAGTCACTGGATCAGATTTCTTAAAGGCCTGTCCAATCTGACCTTCAGCACTGTTAAGGGTGAGACATTCAGAGCTTCTCTGGGCCACCTGTACCAAGTGCCTTACCACCTGTATAATAAAAAAAATTTCTTTCTTATCTTCTAATCAAAACCTACTCTCTTTCAGGTTAAAGCTGTTGCCTCTTCAGCAACAGTCCTGTCCTGTTACTAAAGGCCTTGTTAAAAAGTCTTTTCTATAAGCCCCCTTTCTATTTTGACCTTATTGCAGTAAGGCTTCCCTGAAAGCTTCTTCAGGCTCAGTAATCCCAACTTTCTCAGCCTTTCAGCATAGGAGAGGTGCTCCATCCTGCTAATAATTTTTGTGGCCCTCCTCTGAACTCACTCCAACAGGTCCATGTCTCTTCTGTGCTGAGGACCCCAGATCTGGATGAAACGTTCCATGTTGGTCTCAACGGAGTAGAGAGGGAGAGTCACCTCCCTTGACCTGCTGACTGTGCTGCTTTTCACGCAGCTCAGGATACTGTGTATTTCCTGGGCTTCAAGTGCACGTTTCCAGCTTTTATCCTATTTTTCATCCACCATTACCCCCAGGTCCTTCTTCCCCCATCTGGTATTGATACTGGGGACTGCCTTGACCCAGGTGAAGCACCTTGCACTTGGCCTTGTTGAACTTCCTGGGGTTGCCATGGGCCTGCTCCACAAGCCCATCAGAGTCCCTCTAGATGGCATCCCTCCCCTCGAGCGTTACTGACCGCATCACTCAGCTCGGTGCCATCTGCAAACTTCCTGAGTGATTGAGGGCACCCTGCGATGTCACCAGTCAAGACAGTGAATAGTACTAGTCCCAGTACAGGCCCTTGAGGGACACCACTCACTACTAGTTTCCACTTGGACACTAAGGCATTGACTACAGCTCTTCGGGTGCAGCCATCGAGGCAGTTCTTTATCCATCCAACAGTCCATTCATTAAACCCATATCTCTCCAATTTAGAGCTAAGACTGTTGTGGGGGACTGTATCAAAGGCCTTAAAAAAGTCCAGGTAGATGGCATCCATCATCCTTCCCTTGTCCTCTGGTGAAGCTTGGTGGGTTTTCAAGGAGCAAGGTAAAGCTTTTTAGGAAAAAAACTGAGAAAATGGAAGAAAGCAGAAGATGCAGTATTTATTTCTTGCTCTCTGCTTGGGATGTTGGTGTTAGCTGGGGCGTCTTGTCCCTTTGAATGTAGAGGTCCATTCCTAAAGCAAAGGGATACTTCTAGGTACTGGAAATAGTTAAAGTATTGGAGAATCTTAGGGCCTAACCTTTTTACATGGTTTTTATTTCTGAGGAAACTTTCATTACTTGTAGCTTCCCACTCTCCACCGTATATTACATGGATTCAGCTGAAAATTAGAAAGGGAGATTCAGTTGCATTCTTACAAAAAGACATGAAATATTATTAGCCTGTGTTGGCTTTCCTACAAGATCTGATGAGGCAGTGAAAAACAAAGGTTAAGTGCGCTTATAAGAGCATTAATATTTGGGGTTTTTTTTCAGTCTTGTCTGTTGTTGTTGTCTGAGAAGCAAGAGCTGCCTCGTGATCTCAGAGTTAACCAGGTATCTCTGAAGAATCTCTTTGAGGTAAAGTAGTGGTTTTTATTTTTCCTTGTATCTATTTCTTTTTTTCGTGATCACTTCAGTGAGAGATTTTCCATCTTGAACCAAGAAAAATGAAATGAAAAATAATATATGGAGGTTATATGTTTATGCTTTATCCTATTTGTTTAAAAATTTAAGTTGATGTAATGTAATATTTCTGTATGAAATTTTGTATTTCCAAGGTGTATTAGTATTACTAAGGTGTGGTTGGAGGCTGTCTGTGAGCCAGGAGCTGCTGGGAGTTCACCAGCTCTGCAACTCGGGAGCAACCAGTGTCCCCAGCAGTGGCATACCAGCTTTCTAAACACATCTCACAATGTTTGTTGTAAATTGAGAAATTCTGTTGGGCTTTGTCATAGAATGCTAGAATGATTTGGTTTGTAAGGGATGTTAAAGATCATTGTTGGAGGTTGAGAGGTGTGGAATTTTTTCCCCTTCCCTGTCGCTAGGTTACTAATGGCTGGATACTTAAGGACCATTAACTTCTTTTGTAAGAGACAAAGAGCTAGCTGGGCGTGATGAGGAAAGAGCAGAGGTGGTCATCAGAGAAGGCACTCGCTGTGGGCTGCAGAGAGGGCAGCAGGGGGGAACTGGGTGCTCCTCAGCTACCAGCGGCAGAGTTCCTTCGGCTCTGCACTGCTTTGCTTCTCGTTGGTGAGTGAGCTTTTGTCTGGGAAAGGGACATTTCCTGGAGGGCACATCCTCCTGGCTGTGCCGGCAGTTTCTGCCCAAGGGGGCCGGCAGCCGCCGCCCCGCGCTCTCCCTGTCGGAGTACTGCCATGGCTGGGGAGTCCCTGCCACCTTCTGCCGGCAAGCCCGGGTGGGCTCGTCTCTGCCGCCCCTGCTCGGAGTACCTGCACCACATGCGCTGCACGCCCGCTGCTGCCCTGCCCGTCCCGCTGCGGCGCCCGCCTGCCTCTCGGTGCCTCGCCATAACCCGCACCCCACAGAGCTGACCGCGCCACAGCGCCACCTGCAGCTGCGCGGGAGTCATCGCACCCGCCCTGCCCGGCCGGGAGCCCGACAGCGCCCCTGCCGGCTGTGACCGGAACTGCACCAAACGGGAAAAGCGCTTGGCAGCCCAGAGACTTCTGTCACTGCATCTTCTGGTTTTTGATTGTTTGTTTGTTATTGCCACTGTTGTTATTGATTGTTTGCCATGCCATAGATACTAGTAAAGAACTGTTATTCCTTTCCCCTGTATCTTTGCCTGAAAGCCCTTGATTCCAAAGTGATAATAATTCGGAGGGAAGAGGGTTCACATTTGTGGGTTTTAGGGGAGGTTTACACCTTCCTTAGCAGACACCTGTCTTCAAACCGAGACAATCATCTAGTTCCAACCCCCTGTCATGGGCAGGGATGCCTTCCCCTAGACCAGGTTGCTCAAAGCCCCGTCCAGCCTGACTTTGAACACTTTCAGGGATGGGGCATCCACAGCTTCTCTGGGCAAACTGTTCCAGTGCCTTCTCACCCTCACATGAAATAATTTTTAGATTTCTTACAGCTTCTTTCCTGACAGGAACTTTAGAAGATGTTAGGTGTAGGCTACACGGTATCTTTGCTTGGCATTTACTGGCTGGCAAATTAAGGTTTCTTGATGGAATATGCCAGATTTTGCCATTTAGCTGTTGCAGTGCTTGTAGTACTTCTGTCATAATAATTTCAAGTTGGTGCTTTTCCCATAAA
This sequence comes from Pardalotus punctatus, assembly GCA_013400915.1. Taxonomy (NCBI): domain Eukaryota; kingdom Metazoa; phylum Chordata; class Aves; order Passeriformes; family Pardalotidae; genus Pardalotus; species Pardalotus punctatus. The sequence goes on from VZTX01029431.1 coordinate 40,196, forward strand.
TGTATTTCAGTTAGGTGCCTGACAGTGAGCAGGAGTAAATCTGAGAAAGAAGGGTAATGCAATGGAAATGAATCAACATCTCTTCACAGGCTTGTTTTTAGAGATAGCAGAAGAATTAGTGAATGGTTATATGTAGGCAGGTGTGCTGTGCTAATGCCAGCAGAGTGACTTCACACTGGCAATAAAACATGGCCACACAGCAGAGGACCCATGCAGAGTGTCTTAGAAAATATCTTCCTGGGCAAGCAAAGCAAAATGCCTCATTGAGATCAGAAGAGAAAGGTGGGCAGCCTTTTCAAAACAGTTTGCCCTTTTTTGTTGAATTGGCCCAACCCACTATTCTAGTGGGTTTGTTGTACACTTGGGAGGCTGAACAAACAAGATGAAAAATCCCTAAGTACCGATTCTCTTCTGCAAAAATTAGAAAATGTGGCTTTCTGACAACTTGAACTTCCCCTGCTGCTGCTACATTCTCCCTGTAATCTGTTGTATTTTGATCTGATAACTGTGCTCAAAGAGTAATTCTTGCCAGTCAAAATTTGGCATGAGGTATTAGAAAAAAGGATTTATTTGTAAATGTTGGAAGCATGTGTGAAGACTGCTATTTAAAAAGATGACTGGCACAAATGTAGAAGTTTTGTCTGAACACTGTTTCCGACCACCTCCTCATGTCCTGATCCTTCTGGCATATTGTCTCAATTTCTGCCTGAGCTTCCCCTGCACACCTCCAGAGTACCCTATATTGCTGTACGCCTTGTAGACTGTGCTTCATGTTCATTAAGTCCTTCCTAGAACATACTTTTTGAGTTCAGCTGGCTTCTGCTTAGGCTGTGTGCTTTCTCAGAGTCCCAGAATCATTGAGGTTGGAAGAGACATTTGAGATCAACCCAGCACCACCATAATCACCCCTAAACACCAAGTGCCATGTCCAGATGCCTTTTGAACACTTCCAGAGATGGTGACTCTATCACCTCCCTGGGCAACTTATTCCACTGCCTAACCACTCCTTCAGTGAATTATTTTTCCTAATATCTGATCTGAACCTCCACTGACAGTACTTAAAGCCATTTCATCTCCTTCTTTCACCTGGGACATGGCAAAAGAGACCAATCCCCACCTGGCTACAACCTCCTTTCAGGACATTGTAAAGAGCAATGAAGTCTCTCCTGAGCCTTCTTTTCTCCAGGCTAAACATCCCCAGCTCCCTCAGCTGCTCCTCATCAGACTTGTGCTCCAAGCCCTTCTCCAGCTCCATTGCCTATTTCAGGACTCACTCCAGCACCTCGATGTCTTTCTTGAAGTGAGTGCCCTAGAAAAGAATGCAGGATTTGAGGTGCACCCTCACCAGTGTCAAGTACAGGGGGACCATTGCTGCCCTGATCCTGCTGGCCACACTATTCCTGATGTCAGTCTGTTGGTGTGAGTCCAGAGGAGGCCACCAAGACAATCAGAGGAGTGGAGGCCCTCTCCTGTGTGGAAAGGCTGAAAGAATTGAGATTGTTCAGCCTGGAAAAGAGAAGGCTTTGGGTTGACCTAGTTAAAGCCTTCCAATACCTGAATTGTGCCTACAAGAAAGATGATGCGAGACTTTTTTAAGGGTGTATCAAAATTTAAAGGTGACAAGGGGAAATGGTTTCAGACTGAAAGAGAGTAGGTTTAGATTAGATATTTGGAAGAAATTCTTTACTCAGAAGGTACTGAAGCACTGGAACAGGCTGCCCAGAGAAGTTGTGGATGTCCGCCCCTGGAAGTGTTTGAAGCCAGGAATGGCTTTGAATGGAATTCTGAGCAACCTGGTGTAGTGAAAGGTGTCCCTGCTTGCAGCAGGGATGTTGAAACTAGATGATCTTTAAGTCCTTTTCAACCCAAGCCATTCTATGAAATAAATAGTTTCATTTTACAGTGGCTATGGCTTGGTTTTTGTCATTCCAATGACTCTTGTAATGAAAATATGGAAAATATTAAAAAATAAATGCTTTTGGTGTATGTAAAAATAATGTGTTGTAATTGTTCTCTTTGTTACCAGACTTCTGAGCTGTATGGTCACGGTGAGAAACTGCAGGAAGTAGCGGAGTTAGTCAAGTGGCTGATTTCCATTGGGGCGAAGGCTGAGTCCATCGGAGTGTATCCGCTGCATGCTGTTATCAGACTGTGTATCAAAGCAAGTGAGTGACATCTGCAGCTAGAATAAAACAATGCTGGCTTTTATCAGAGAACTGTCAGCTAGACTGTTTTTAAATTGAAAAGAAATCCCAACAGCTCAGATCAGATCATCTAGGTATCACCTTGCACATGCCAGTAAAGCACTCTTTTAGAAATGTTATAAACACACTCTTTGATCACTCATGCCTGATAGTGGTGGAAACCTAATATGGTTATTGTTTTCTGTGGTTTGAAGCAAAAGTATGATTGATATGGGTCTTTTGTAACCCAAATGTATCAGCTTTGGAAAAGGTACATATGTCTTCCTGCCATCTCAGTGTGGAGTAAGTTTCATTGTGTGTAACAGAGTCATGAGTCCACCTTAGATTTTCATCTTGCCACTCCATAGGGAAAAACCCCAGGATCTGTTTCTGTAAGTGTGGTTTTTTTATCCTTTCAGCAAAGAACCATCTCTTCAGATGGTTACTGACTTGGAGGCCAGAGTTGAAGGATAGGATCAACCAGAAAGACAGAGATGGACACACCCTGCTGCATATTGTGGCCTCTTCCAGTGAATATTCACAGAAACGCAGTAAATACAATATTTTTTTGTGTTGTGTGCATGTGTGTTGTTTTGTTTTCATATGGAAAAATCTATAATGGAAGAAAGCTTCAGACCCTGGTGTTTACTGTTTCATGCTAAGGAAGAAAAGGAGAAAGTATCTGAATGTAGACATGTAGTGGCAACTTATATTTAAACATTTCAAGAATTCATTTTTAAATTTGTATGCCTGATGTGTGTCCATTTCCTTTGCTCTTTGATTTGGCTGGTTAGGACTTTCTCACAAATATGCTGCAGTTTTTAGAATAATAAAAGTTACCTTTTAAATTCTGATGTGCCCTTAAAAACATGTTAGACCACCTGGAGGCCTGAAACAAAGTTTTAAAAATCTAACAGCAAAAAGGTGTGAGATGAACATTCCTAATAAGAGTTTTGAGTCAAAATTGTGAACATACTGGGAATTTATTTGCCACAGACATATTCAGAGAAACAACAATTTTCAGACATTTATATACATCAAAACATCCAAGATTTTTGTTTTATAGACAGTCCCAAAAGTCTGCCCAATTTATTGCATCATGGTGTAGGTGTTTTGTTTCTCTCAATTACCACCAGAACATCTCATCTATCTTTGTTTAATGGATCACCCAAGTTTTATCCAGCTAAACAGTGCTTTATTAAATTTGCTGTCCTGGTTAGACAATTATTGTTGATTAAGCTTTCTGAGGTGTACAAGCTTATGAAGTTGCTCCCTTACTGCACCTGCAATGTATTAATCATGTTTTCTGGGGTGTAAAGGCCTTTGACTCCTTAACTCTCTCAAGATATCTTTCTTGTTCTATGGTATCTAATTCATCTCTAGTTATAGGATAACCATTAAACAATCCTTTATTGAATTTTGCTTTTCCACTATTGATTAAGTTCTCTAAGGGGTGTGGGTCCATGGAGTTCCTTTCTGCAGGTCAGTGAGGTAATTTCTCAGGGTTTTCTACTGACACTCAGCCAATAAATACCTAAATTAAAACCAGCTAAAATAACACAGTCAGACATTCCTTAACTAATTAAACATAGTCCATTACAAAATATTTAAAGAATCACAAAAATCCTGGCTAACAAAGATACAAATTGCAGTCAGAACTCTCCTGTTCTTTTAAATAGGTGAAAATTTAAGACCTAGATAGCAGTGTACCTTGTCAGAGGAGGAAAATTAAATGCTTTCCTTCACTGTTTTTGTGGTATTTCTTTTATGTTAGCCTGGCTCTTTTCCTTGTATTTCTTACTCTGCCCACGAGGTGGCAACAGGAAGCAAACGTCAATGCAGAGGTAACGCCAGAATTTTGGGTCGATGCTTAAAGTTTATTTAGTAATGTTTGTATGGTATTTATTACATAGAGAGCATGTATTTTAATATGTATCTATTTATCAAAGTTTATCTCCTTATGTATTATATATACTATTAGAAAATGTATATCTTTATATGCATCTATTAAAGTTTGTTTCTTGATAGCTATATATTATAAATATTATTAATCATAAAATCACAGAATTTTGATTAAGTTTGGAAAAGGTCTCTGAGATCTTCAAGTCCAACCTTTGACTGATCTCCACCCTCTCAACTTACAACACTGGAAAAATTTAGATTTTTTCAAGTTAAAATTATGCTAGAAATTGTGCCAATTAGAAATAAAAAGGAAAACAGAACAAAACTCCTGGACAATGTGAATTATTCTTCCTCTAATTCTTATTCATTTATTGCTTTAGGACAAACAGAAGATGTGATCATGCTCCTGAATTTTGGGGTTGATCCCACTGTTCCAGATGCACGTTCAAGATATGTCATAGATATCTTGAAAAAGAACAAAAACTTTGATGCTGTAAAAGAAGTCAGCAAGCATATTGAGAAACATACCTCCTCTGGGAAACAGACAGGTACTACATGCAGTGTGTGCTTTTCCTGTTTTAAAATCATAACCTTTAGGTACAAAACTGTTTTACTTCAGATAAGTAAGTGTGGGAGTGTTTTATGTCACTTTCCCTGTGAGTTGTCACCCTGATCTCCTACCAGTCAATAGTGAACATTTTGTCCTTGCCTGAAGGCGACTGCTGTCCGAGTGGTGTTCAGATCAAGCTTGTCATAAAGCAAAGTTTTTAAGCTACATCTCAGTTTCCATGCATGTATTGCCTATAAGTTTGTTGGAAAACACTGGGTTTCATTGTGCTTGCATTTTATGTCTCCTGGCAAAGAAATTCCCACAGGTTTTTTTTTTCTTTACAGTGGAGATGTCTGCTCTGGAGAAGGTTTTATCACAGTGGTTCTCTCTGTGGTGATAATCACCTTGGTTGGCATTTCAGGTTGCACAGCCTGTCTTTTGTGGCCAGGGCTTTTTGATTTTTGATTTTCTTTTTTTAGCACTGCACAGACTGCAATGGTTTTCTAAATGTACTGCAAATGAGAGGCTGGAGAATAAGGCCCAGCTTTACAGGTCTGGGGTTAGTCCTTCTTTCTGAGAAAATGACCAACCTTGTCTCTCTCTTTCTCCTAAGATATAACACTACTGTTTTGTTTGGTCGTCGATGTATCTTAATTCCTTAAAGCTTTTAGGAAATTCAGGCCAAGTCTTTTGGTGTTTATTTAATGGCATTTATTGGGACATCATTAAAAATCTGCTATTTCCCATTACATAAATATCTCTTAAACTTGTTGGTAACATTTCAGCGTGGTGTATTTTTTTGCTTTTGTTTATTTTAATTTTAAGAGTACAAATTCTTTTATGGCTGTGTTTTTTAAATGGCACTGAGGAATCAGACAAGCTCAGGACAACTCATTAAAAGTGCACACTGCAAACATTGCTGGGTTTGGTCATCTACTCTAAAAATTCTGAACAATGAGATAATTGCGAGGCAGCATTTTCCTGCCTGCATACAGAAGCTATTACAATTTTCAGCCTAGTCTGTTATGGTAAATAGAGTCATGGTTTAACCTCAGCTGGCAACTAAGTACCAAGCAGCCCATGACTCACTTCCCCCTCTCTCCCATAGTGGGTTGAGATAAGAGCAGGTTAAAAATTGAAACAAAGTAAATTACTACCACTCCCATTATTATTACTATTAAAATAATGAAAAGGAGAAAGAGAGAGGAATAAAACCCAAGAAACACAAGTGATGCATAGTACACTTGGTCAAACCCCAGTAGCCCATGCCCAACCTGTCCCCAAGCAGCAACGGTCCCTTCATGGCCAGTTGTCCCTGATTTATAAACTGAACATGACATTCTATGGTGTGGAATATCCCTTTGGCCAGTTCAGGTCAGCTGTCCTGGTGATGCTCCCTCCCAGCTTCTTGTGCTCACTGGCAGAGCATGGGAAACTGAGAAGTCCTTGACTTAGGGTAAGCACTGCTCAGCAACAACCAGAACATCAGTGTGCTATCAGCAGTATCGTCATCCTACATCCAAAGATGTACCATCTACTAAGAAGAAAAATAACTGTATCCCAGGAAAAACCAGGACAAGAGTGTATTTGATGAAAGTGTCAAATATCCTTTGGGGTCAGAAATCCGTCACAGGACTGGCATTGGCAGTAAGAGTTTCAGCCATCTGATTTTAATCTGCCACTATACATTTCTTAGAGCCCTGGGATGTAATGCATTACAGTCTTGCCCTGAAAACATACTGACAAGGAAGTGGATTTTCAATTTGTGTAACGTTTTGCAGGAGAGAATGAAAGTGCCCCAGCTGATACCGATTCTTTCCAGGATGTTCTGGAACAGTTTGTCCAGTTCTACAGGTGTGAAAATGGAGCACATAATAAAAATGTACTGAAGGAAGATGCAGTTAAGCGATTTCTGAAATGGCTGTCTTCTGTGAAAGGTGCAGTGAGTTCCCATTTCTCTCTTTCCTAAAACTTAATTGCTGTGAAAAATGTGTTTGATGCTAACATATGCTTATTGCCCTTTTGCCCTTCCTTCTCTTATCTGTTTCTGCAACTTTTATTACTGGAATAATGTGCTTTTAATTATATTTAATATTGTGTTTTGCACTTAGAACCAGTGGAATATGCACAGAAATTCATGATGCATCAAAATGTTCAAACTTGCTTGGCCGACAGCATAAGGATGGAAAGATGCATTTTGCTGTTCCTTTCTTTCAGTTTAATGAGTTAATTATCCTGGAAGTAGTTTACAGTGAGGTGGATTTCATTATATGGCTTTGAGTGAGTTATGTTGTCTTGACTGTCTTGCAGAAATCCCTGAAGAAATCTCATGCAGCATCTCCAATGCCTGTGCTAACAGCTTCATAAAACAGTTGCTGGGGAAGCAAATGTGGCATAAAGTTTTGCTGCTGCTAACAGGGAAAGCCAATGGGGAAAATCCATCAGGAGGAGGAGGACTCTTCAAAACCTGCAGTCTTTCAGATGTTGACATTGGCAACATTATCCAACAGTGTGAAAGATCGGATACACAAGTGCACCTCATAAGATGCTTGCTTGAACGAGGAGGTGAAAAACTGCAATATTAATGTGCTATAGGAGAGCTAGTATGTTATTTGACATGTTGGGAGCAACATGGTCTCAGAAATGCCAACACATGGGAATTTTGTGGCACTGTGTAATTGCAGCAGCATGTTGGAGTGCAGTGTGTTGGGTGCATCTGCAGTGTGGAATGTGGGAAGCTTGCAAGACTACATGTGTGGAAGATGTATATCAGTTGAAATTTGTCTCTTATGGTTGGTAAAAGACCAAGGACTATTGTTGCTCCTTCACCCATAGTTTCTTTTGGGTCTTAATTTTTCTGATAATACTGTTCCAATAGAAACTGTAAGCAACAGTCTTTGGGTTCAGTCTGCTGTTTTGCTACAAGTACTACTTCATTGATTTCAAAGGCATGACCAGATGTCGTTCTTGTTTTTAACTAGTGTAGACATCATCATTCTTTGGTTTTGCATGAGGTTATTCCTAGGATCACTCTGGCATTTATCATTTAATCTTACAGCTTGATGTTATGGATACATGGTCCTGCTGAAGCTTTGTGAATGCCAGAGGTTCAAGGAGGCCTCATGTTTCAGTCAGTGACTGACTGACTTGGTGAAGAAATGTTTTGGCTTTTATGTCTTCCTATCACAACAGAAGGACTGGTTGCTCGGCTTAATGGGAGGCAAGGGGAGACAATGAAGATCTTCTTAGTCAAAAAGTATTTTAACAGATACATGTAAAAAGCTGGCAAAAAAATCCCCTGTCACCTGCCTGGCAATCAGCATTTGATTTCATCTGTTTAGAACTTTCTGTAGTTAGCAGATTTGTTGTATCAGATTTAAGCCCTGATATTTTCCTGTCCTTCACATCAGCTCTGCCAGATGGGATTGGAACCAGCTCTGAAATACCACTGAAAATATGCCTCAGAAAGAATTATTTTGAACTGGTTTATGTGCTGCTGACCAAAGGTGCGGATCCTCGAAACCTCTCCATTACACAAGGAGATACCCCTTTGCATGCTGCAGTTTTTATCTGTTTAAATAATAAAGGTAAGGCTTTTGCTGTTGAAAATATCCCCATTTCTCTTCTGCTGCTGCAGGGGCAGCGGATCAGGATGTCTGACTGTGTCTCACTGAGCCCCCAAGGTCTGCAGGCCAGAGGATACACACCAGTCTTTGTTAAGATGATGTGTTCTGCTTTGTGACTCTGGTGGCTGGAACTGTGAGGAGAGGTGGTGGCTGCTCAGGTGACATGGGGGAATCAAGGAAGGGTCCTCTCTGAAACTCTGTAAAATGAGTGCTGTGTGGAAATGAAGTAAACTGGAAGTATGTTGGAAGAAACAAAGGTAAAGTTAGAGCAATGGCAGCAGATTTTGAAGGAAATTCTGCAGTGGCATCTGCAATCTGTTTATCAGTTTTTGTTCAGTCGTAAATCAAGCAAAGTTTTCTTCAGAGGAGAATTGAGTGAAAGAACTGTAGGGCTTATGTAAAAATATAAAAAATTAGGATAAACTGTGAAACTAAGTCCCCAAATCAAGTTTGATTTTAAGTTAAGAAAAAAAAAAAGCATTTTTGAGTTAAGGATTAAAATAATTTAAAATACTGAATTTTTTTATTTTTTAAAGCACAAACAGTTCATTGAATGGCTTTAGAGAGCTTAAAGGCATAGGTAATGCCAGTTGTCATTTTCAAATCAAAAGATTAAGAAGTCCAGTGACAATATGTTTTCTTAAATATTTTTCACTCTGTAAAGTTTTGGATGTGCAATTTCTTTACAATGATTTTGTTGTGTCTCTATTTTACAGCTAGAAAAAAAATGTTTCACATATATTGTCTCATATAAATCACATATATTATCTGGATGAAATCCAGAAAGCTGTACAATATGTATGTATTTTTTTTTTTCCTCAGGGAGGTAGCTAATCTTATTTTGTAGGAAGTTGCTCCAGGGACCTCAAATATCAGGAAATAATTGGGATTTCCTGCAGGTTATTTTAGTAAAGCAAAGTTATCTGCAGCAGATTACTTCTGGGTGCCATATTAAAGTGAACCAAATGACCCCAGAGCACTACCTCGAGCTGCTGCTAGTCTGGGTGACAGGTCACCAGCGTCCCTTGGATAGCAGTCAGGGCTGATGTTGGAAAATGAACAAATCTGTCTGTATCCAGAGGTTAAAAAAGGAGTGAAATTGACTGATGCTATGGGAATAATTGCAGCACTAGGGATTTCTAAAGCTTTACTGCCTTTGTATTGTTTTCCCTGAATCTTGGAAAAGCTCAGTTTTGAGCTGTTTCAGATAAGCATGTTTTACAAACATGAAATGTAGATTTTGTTTTTCTTTTTAAAACAAATGGGTTTTGATTTACTAGCAGTGGAAAAAAAAATGTTGAAAATTGCTTGCATACAACACAGCCTAATGATTTTGTTTTGTTTGTTCTCCTGCTTTCAGATGGCACTGGTTTAAACATTATGAACTATCTACTTGATCTCTTTGCTTCAAGACCATCTGACTTTCCATATCTTAATCCAAACACACAAGATGAGAATGGAAATACAGTGATGCATATTGTTTTCCAGAGAGGATTTTCAAAGCAGACTAAGAGAATAACAGAGTTATTGGCAAAATTTGACATTAACTTTAATATAAAAAACAAATCAGGAAAAGATGTGATGCACAGAATTAAAAAAAGAGATCCACTGCTACTTGCCTGGAATAGTGCTGTACTGGAGAAGAAGAAGCACCGCCAAGATAGAGCGGGGCAGTTGGTTAAAACATCTAAGCCCATTCCAGCCTCTGAGATTTCACAGTCAAAGAGCACAGTGCATTCTTCTTCTGGGTTCTCATTAAAGGCACCGTCTGGCAATGCAGTGCATAAAGATTTAAAAACCCCATGTTCCGTAAAAACAAAAAAAGGTCAGTTGGCAAAGCAGGAAACAGAAGGAATAAACAGCCCCTTAACACTGCAGGAAAGTCTAGTGCAGGCAATCACAGCTTTAATTCAGCAGTTGAAAGTGAGCGACACCCTGAAAAAGGATCATTCTCTGGTGCAAAAGCCATCTTCAGCCCCGACTAATTTGGAAGAGGGAAGAAGTTCCTCTCAACCTTGTGGAAGCGTAGCTCATCCTGAAAGGAAAGGAGATGACTGGGAGAAAAAGAAGGGAGCGGGGGAATTTAGTATGGCCCTGCCTAATAGAGAGAAGGAAGAATCAGAGGAAGAAAAGGCAAAGAGTCTGGATATTGAGGCATATGTGCAGGAGTTTGATAACATGACTTGGGAAATAGAGTGTACTCCTGAAATGCTGAAGACTTTGAGCAGCAAAGCTGTGCCTCATTATATGAAAGCTAAAACTATAATGACAATTAAGCAGCTTGGCAATGGGGAGTGGTCTAGGGGCCTTCAGAAGCCACTGAAACATTTGAAAGCTGATATCCAGCTGTTTGAAGCCAAACTGGGCAAAGGTGCAAGAATGCTATGGGAACTTGCGATTGACTTTTCTCCTCGTTGCAGCGAGAGTCCAGAAAAGATCATGGAGACAGAGCAGACAAAAAGTCGTCCAGAAAAATCAGGTAGAGTTTATACAGAAATAATTAGAATTTGGGCCATTGTTCTTGACCACTGCAAGCTGAATCGTGCCTTAGAAAATATATGTATTTCCTACAACCGTGGCTTATCCTGCATTTTGAGGAAAAAGCTCAAGGGTATAAACGAAGGACATCAGAACCACAGTGTGACAACACAGAAGCGTGTTCCACGTTGTTATGTTGAAGACATGGAGGCAGAAACATCAAAAGAACATACCATTCCTGAGTATTTTCCTCCAGCCAGTGCAGCAGAACTGGAATACAACATAATGAAATTTCACAGCTTCAGTACTAACATGGCACTTAACATTATAAATGATGTGCAGTCTTCTGTTGATTACCCTTTCAGAGTTGGGGAGTTGGAGTATGCAGTAATTGATCTCAATCCGAGGCCTATGGAACCAATCATTTTAATTGGGCGAAGTGGGACAGGGAAGACGACTTGCTGCTTGTATAGGCTTTGGAAGAAATTCTATTCATACTGGGAAAAATCCACCTTGGCAGATGGACCTCTGCTGGAGAGGCAGACATGGCAGCAGAGACAGTGCAGTGAGGTTGAAAAAGCTAGTTCAGGGAAGGAAGAGAGCGAACTAAAACATGAGAGTGGTGATTCAAGTGAGGAGCAGGTGAGTGATGAGCAAGAGCAGGACAGAGAGGATGACAAGGTTCCCATGGGCACAGCTGGTGCAGAAATGAATTCATGTGGGGACCATGGAGAAGACCAAATGTGTAGCACAGAAGCTTTAAACAGGCTGGAGCACCTGCACCAGATCTTCGTAACAAAAAATCCTGTCTTGTGCCGAGAAGTTCAGAAGAATTTCATTGAACTTAGCAAGTCTTCCAAGGTGACCAGTCACTTCAAGCCTTTGGAGCCAAATATTCACAAGCTACAAGACATTAAAGATGAAAATTTTCCACTGTTTGTCACCTCCAAGCAGTTATTGCTGTTACTAGATGCATCCATGCCTGACCCATTCTTTCCAAGAAATGAAGATGGAAGTCTTAAAAAAGTCATTGTTGGTTGGAGTCCTCAGGAAGACTTGGTTGTACCAAATTGGCAGGATGAGGATGAAGAAGGTAATCTTGAAGCAGAACATGATGATGATGTAGGACCTGCAGATGCGTGCTCTAGGGAAAGTGATCCTTGGACTTTTGTGACTTACAGTGTATTTGCAAATGAAATATGGCCAAAAATGATAAAAGGTAAAAGCTTGTACAATCCAGCACTGGTTTGGAAAGAAATAAAATCGTTTCTGAAAGGCTCTTTTGAGGCACTGAGTTGCTTTGGGGGCAAGCTTACTGAGGAACAGTACAAAAAGCTAGGCCGAAAGAGATCACCAAACTTCACGGAAGACAGGAGTGAGATCTATCACCTCTTCTGTCTTTATCAGCAGATACGGTCACAGAGAGGTTACTTTGATGAAGAAGATTTGCTGTATAATTTATCTCAAAGACTTTCAAGGCTCAGGGAGCTGCCATGGTCCATCCATGAGTTTTATGGTGATGAGATACAGGATTTCACGCAAGCTGAGCTAGCCCTGTTAATGAAATGCATCAATGACCCCAATGCCATGTTTCTAACTGGTGACACTGCCCAGAGCATAATGAAAGGAGTTGCTTTTCGTTTTAGTGACCTGAGGTCGCTGTTTCATTATGCAAGCAAGAGCTCTGTGAACAAGAAGCAGCGTGTTAGAAAACCAAAAAGGATATATCAGTTGTACCAGAACTACAGGTCCCATTCAGGTAGAGTAAGATATTTATTTATGATCTGTGCCTGTGCTCTTCAGATGTCACTAATGATTGAAGCTTTCTGCTGGCTAATTCAAAGCCAATCTCTCTGTGGTCTGTTTTTTAAAAGCTTTTTCTGATATGTCAGTTTTGTTTTTTGACATCTCAACTGGAAAACCAGAAATGAATGTTTTTAAAATTGTAATTTTAGAATTGATGTTTTTTGAATTCTCATGCTTACTTCATGCTTTGGCTGTATTTGTATGAGGGGAGATTTAACAAATCATACCCATTTCTGTTGTCCTATCCCCAAAGCATCAGACTTCGCAGCATTGGCGTGCTGCCTCTGCATTTCTTACTTGTTTCTCATTTGTGACCTTTATTTTGTGAAAATGCTGCCAAACCATTGTAGCATGTTTTCTAATCTTTATAGGTCCAAGAATGGCATCCACTCAAATTGGCAGAAACATAAATTGAAACTTACAGCTTCAGTCTTCTCTGACTAGTGTTTTTGTCATTAAGTTTCTTGATTGCAAATATCTAACAGAATCTTTTAAAAGTACATTTGCAAGGACTTCAGGCTGAAGTTTAAAACCTGTATTCTGCTTTTTGCAGGTATTCTCCGTTTAGCTTCTGGAGTGGTTGATTTGCTCCAGCATTATTTTCCAGAATCTTTTGATCGCCTTCCTCAGGACTGTGGTCTCTTTGATGGGCCAAAACCTACGGTCTTGGAGTCCTGCAGTGTTAGTGACCTAGCAATTCTGCTGAGGGGCAACAAAAGGAAAACACAACCTATTGAATTTGGAGCACATCAGGTTTGCTGTTCTTAGGCTTTTTGCAGATTCTGCCAGTTCTGTTGCCAAATAACAATTTTGTATGAACTGCCCACAACTTTCTTTTTTGAGCCCTTGTCTCACTGATAAATTAGGCTTTTTAAACTTAGAAACCTTTCTTGTGTTGGTTTCTGTTTCTTTTTAATATGTCTGGTTCTTTCTGTTCTTTTTTTTTGTGTGAGGTATTGTCTGACCTGTTCCTTTCTAACTCCAAATTTTCTTAAACCAGATCTAAAATTGTCTGCACATACCACGCATTAGTCAGTCTTCTAGTGGCAGCTTTGTGACCTTTTTTGTGGAGTATGCTGAAATGCCTCTGTTAAATGTTGTCTGGTTTTGAGAAGGCTCTTTTATTATTGTAATGATTTTCTTTCTCTATGCAGCTGTTGCCTTTTCTTTTTCCTCCTTTGCTTGCTAATATTTTTTTTAATGTCTTTTATGGCAGGTGGTATTAGTGGCAAATGAAACTGCAAAGGAGAAAATACCCGAGGAACTTAGTTTGGCACTTGTACTGACAATATATGAAGCAAAGGGCTTGGAATTTGACGATGTACTCCTTTACAATTTTTTCACAGATTCAGAGGTATTGAATTCTTATCCAATTTCTGCATTTTTTCTAAAGTCGATCTAATTGTGGTCTAATTGGCATTGCAGCTGGGGAAGGATTCCCTGTTTTCTCTGAAGGTGAGTGGTTTCATCACAGTAGAAAACAGAGTGGTTGTAGGTTTATGAACTGAGAATGTGTTTCCTTAAGTGTTGCATTTTCCTTCAGCTTTACGGTTACAATTTAAGGGAGAGCCTTGGGATGCACATAACATTGCGCACACACACACACACGCACACACACACACACTTCTGCTGCACACCAAGACTACTCCTTTGTCCCCAGGCAGGCAAGTATTCCTTACTGAACATGCCTGCACGCATTCCATGTATCCATGATTCAATTGCACTGTGATTAAACACTCAGTGTGAACAATCCTGTTGCAGATATCCTTTGCCTCTGCCCCTCAAAACAGTGTCTGAGATGCGGTTTTCAGCAGATGAAAACCACAGGAAAACTGAGGGCTGGTGGCTCTTCACAGAGGTTAGTGAATGTTATGTGATGAGCGGAGAAGGAAGGAGCTTGAGGTAAATACTGGCTGTCATGGTAGATTTCTCAAAGTTGATTTGGTTCTGGTGATGCAAGTTGTAATCAGAAAAACAACAAGCCATTTGTCAGAATTTAGCAGAATCAGTTTGGCCGAGTTGAGTTGTGTAGAGCATTTTAGCTTAGACTAATGTATGTCAGTCCCGGAGAACTGTTTCCACACAATTCTTCCTTGTTCCTGTGAGTCATGAGTAATTGAGCTGATTTGACCAGCGAAACAAGCAAGCAAGTAAGCAGCTCACCTTGAGGTTTTCTAATTTAGAAAAGCTGAATCTGTGAACTGTTGTAAACACAGCAGTGTGGCTGTGTGCACTTCATAAAGTGTTGGGTTTTCTTTTTATCTGTCTTGAAAATGAGATTTAACAAGAGTCTTGTTTCAGGAAGGCAAAAAAGCCAAACCCCCAAAACACAGCGAGCTCTTGACCAAACTGATACCTTTAGCTACTTGTCATGTTACAATCTATGACAGGCTTAGGAATGTTTTCATTGATGATTTTTAAAAAATCTTAACTTTAAAATACGTTTTTCAGGAAAGGTTTCCTGCTTTTTTCCCCCATGGGAAGACAGTTAACTTGTTTTGTGTTGCTCAAGCTCAGAAATACATAGATTGCAAAAATGTTGTTTCAGCCTTATTAGAAGTGTTTTTCATTTTGTGCCAGAAACTTGGCAGCATTTAATCAAATTTCAACTAAATACCAAAAGGGAAAAATTAACATAACTTAGAATATATCACAGTTTTAAGGTCATTAGTTTTGTAGGGGATTGGGAACCCTCAGAGAGGTGGGATCAGGAGCTGGCATCTGCTGCATGGCATGAGAGTGCAGAGCATTGATCTGCTGCCACGCTTAACTTATAGTTAAGTGTGTCTGTGCATATTTATAGACATCTTTCACATGTCTCTATGTTGGAGTCCAATATTCTCTGACCACGCTTTTTAAGACTTTCCCCATGAGTGGGTTTTTTTGCTCACCTCTGAGCGTTCTTACAAGAGGAAGTGTTGGCAGGTGCCATTCCACCCCCTGGCTGAGACCAACACTAGCATTTACTGGTGTTGCACAGGAAGCTTAATGCATTCATCACATGAATGACCAGCCAGATCTTTTTTGGGAGCCCTGAGGGTGAGAATAAATGCCAGCATGGGATATGGGTGTATCCAACTCACTGGGCTTGTCAGTCTTGTAGAGTCCAGAAGACTTAGTGGCTGCCCATCCTAACCTACAGGCCAAGATCTCTCCAACATGTCTTGGATAGTAGATTTTAGTATGACAAATTGCAGTTTGTGGATGTTATCCCACCACCATTTACCTTTCATCCTGCCCCAAGCTGGCAGGGAGCTGCCTGGCCCAGCAATCAACACCCCTCCACTCCCTCCCGCCCCTGTGAGTTTTCCTGTTGTGGTATTTGGGGTTCATAGGAGAATCCTGATCCATAGGACTAAAACTTGAGCCTAATCCATGGTGAAGGTAACCTGATTTCCTCCACAGGTGAACCATTGTAAGGATGTTTATCTGAAAATATATAGTCCACCTGAAGAGGTTTTCATGTTTAATACCAAATTTTACTTATTTGATTATTCAACATTGCATATGATTTGGATGTAGAGGGGTTATACAGCAGTATCCTGAAATCCCAAGGCAAGCATAATCTAAATATGCATTAGAATCACAATACAACCATAATTTCCATTAGCAGTCCTTGTAGATATATATAATATATGTATTCCATCATAATGCTGACCATCCCCTGTCCCTGGGAACTAATATGTAGCATTGTAGCTAGCTCAAGCCAGTTGCACTTTTCTGGTTTTGTTTTATTTGTTCCTTAGTTTTAATGCAGTCTGTTGGGCTGAGGCACTTTTGCCTGGGCAGCTCACAAAAGTGTTACTCTGTGTTGACTATTTTAGGGAAAGTTGTTTATACACCTTGATGGCCACCTGGCACAGAGAAGTATCTTAAGCAAAAATTGCGTTGAGATGAAGTTCGGCTTTCTTGATGAAAACTGATGATTATTCTTTGCATTCTTCCCTGAGATAATTTTTTCCCCCACTCTTCTCCTCTGACTCTTCTTCACTTGTAAGGATGAATAGGTCACAACCTAGAAATTTATCCTTTGCATATGTAGGCAGTAGTAGTTACGATATACAAATAAACCTCATTCTCTTGATATTTCAGGCTAGCAAAGAGTGGAAGATAATTTCTTCTTATAGTCCTGATCCAGATGTGCAACTGCGATGCAACTTGCTAATTGAAGTGCCATTAGAGGATGCTACTGATATGCAGGAAAGAACTCCATTTAATGTAGAAATGTACAAGGTGAGTTTTTCACAACATTGGGAATAGGAAGGACAAATTAAATTCTTGAATCTTAAAAGCAGGGAAATTTCTTATGTCCTTTCATCCTGTAGTTCCGTGTTTATCCATGCTTTAGCTTTTTGATAGTTGTTCACACTTGGATAATATAATAGATATAATTTTTAAAAATTCAAAATTCAAAATAATATAAATAATATCATATCATATAATACAATATCATATAATATGATGTAATATTATACTGATTAAAAAAGATAAGAGATTGTATGCAAATGTAATTTGATTAGAGAAGAAAACCTGTGTCATAGACTTTTGGGTATATTTAAAGAACATCAGTGGTTAAAGCAAATAGTAAATCAGTTTGTCAGTATTTATTATTCCTATAGTCTGGTTTCTGATTGGTGTCACTACCTTGAAATTAAGGGAATTTCTTAGAATCTGGTGAGTGAGATGTTTTCAGGATTGTATGGTAAATTAATAATTATATGTACAAGTGATTAGAAGGAAAATAGCCTGTTACACCTGTAGCTAGTAGATTTGTAGCAGTAGTTGCGTGTAAGTTAGCTGGACAATGACTTATGTAATTGAAATCCCATATTTAATATTTAGACCTGCTTACTTAAAAGCACTGTCTTACTTGTTACTAATTCTGTATAAATTTTCTGTTTTCTTATAACTGCAAAATATGTTTTTTTCTAACAGGTTAGCTCACCTCGCATTTAATTTATAATTTAATTTTTTTGTTCTGCTTCAGATGCTGAATGGAGAACTCAAGCAATTGTATACTGCAATTACAAGAGCCAGAGTCAATCTTTGGATCTTTGATGAAGACTGTGATAAACGGGCTCCAGCTTTTAAGTATTTCATCAAAAGAAAATTTGTTAAGGTTGTCAAAACAGATGAAAAGAAAGGTAAAGTTGTCCTAAAACTCTTAAAAGACTGTCAAACAGGACAGCCTACTCATGGTTTCTTGCTTTTAAGCTGTTTAATAAAGAAAGTTAAATTCCTTGGTCCTTATAACAGTACGCATTGATAACAGCCCTTGCAAATTTCCACTTATTTCAGTGGGTCTTAATTCTTTTGTCTCTAAAGATCAGTTGTGTATGTTAAAGTATGACTTTTTTGCTAATTCACTGGTTTAAGTTTCCTTGCTGTCACAGGAGAAGAGTCAGTGATCCCTCAGACAGATCTGATCTTGGAGCTAGTTTATTGAGTTCTAACCAGTAAATTCAGATATGTAAAATATTCATTAAGTACAGATGATTGGTGGTCAATACTCTACTTTTTACATAAGCTTTCTATACCTATCTTAAATGTTACATCCATGCAGAAATGTCCTTTACCAGCCCACTGATGTCTGGTGTTGGGTAAGGGATCTTTCAGCCTTGAGGGGTGACCTTAAGAGGTGTTCCTATGCAAAGGGAGATCAGGTCACTGCTTCTCAGCCAGTTACAGTGAAGAGAGAGCTCAATGGACCCTGATGGCTGCAGATATTTATAGCTTAAAGTGGTCAATTTGTAGTCAGATATTCTGCTGTGTTAATGCAGTTTCAGCCACTTACCAGCTCAGTCTCCAGCCAAACTCTGGGGGTTTTTTTGTATTCTCAGTGGTAGCCTCACACAACAGTATTAACCCACTTAACTTGTGGTTACCATTACTGGTGTAAGCGCAAATCATAGAGCTGGGAACATTGTGACATAATGCTTAGTTTGGTACATGATAAGTGGTTTCTGTGGTTTATCCATTCTAACATAAAATGGTCACCCCTGCCCTTGTAGACTTAGATGACAGCATGTTTGCTAAAACTTCAACTCCAGAAGAATGGATTGCACAGGGAGACTACTATGCCAAACACCAGTTCTGGGAGGTAGGAACATATGTTTATCTGAAATAAGGATTCTTGCTTATTCTGAAACCTTTTTTTTCTCTGTATCTATAAAATCATCTGTAAACCTTTAGTTGCTCTGTAGCAGTCTGTCTTAGTTTGTGACTTGTAGCTGTGTAGGTGTCTACAGACTGCTTGTAAATGACTTACAAGAAGTGAGCAGAGAGAGCAAGCCTATTGTTTGTAACCTTAAAGTCACTACTCAGAAATGTGCAGTGCCATGAGGGAAAAACATTGTAAGGTACTCAAATGAAAGACAGTTTGAAAAACAATTATTAGCAACAATCAGAATTGACTGAAATCTGTGAATCTAAACCATGTTCTTGACAATATCATTGCACATACTGTAGGAAAATGTAAGCATTTCTTTGAAGTGTATTAATTTGGTGTAGTAAAATGATGGTTTCATTCCCTTTTGGTTCAAAGAACATGAAGATTTTACAGTCTTTTTTTTCCTGACTTCATAATACAGTCCAGATATGGGATTATAGTTAATGAGGTCGAAGCAAAACTCAGCCAGGAGAACAACACCAATGAAGTATTCTACAGGGAGATAAGGTCAACTGGTCTTGTCCTTATGGGTGATTTTAACTTCCCAGACATCAACTGGGAAAATCATACAGTGAACACAAACAGATCCAGGAAATTTCTGGAGCATGTTGAAGATAACTTCTGGTACTAAGGGAGCTGACTAAGGAAAGGTGACCTCCTACATTTGTTGTATGTAAACAGAGAGGGACTTGTGAGTAAAGTGGTGATTTGTGTCTGTCTTGGTCAGAGTGGCCACAAGGTAACTGAATTTCAAATTGTTGACTGTAGAAGAAAAGGCCTGCAAACCTTTGACCCTGGATTTGGGGAGAGCAGACTTGGGCTGCAGAAGGAGCTAATTAGAAAAGTCCCTTGGGAACTCGTGAATGGTAGGCAAATTTTAAGGGCTGTCTCTGAAGAGTGCAGGAGCAGGCAGTTCTAAAGTGTCAGAAGTCAAGCAAGTGTGGCAGAGTCTGGCTTGGCTGAACAGCAATCCTCTTGTTGAATGTAGGGGAAAAGGGAAAGTGTGTGGACATTGGAAGCAAGGGCGGGGGGACATAGAAAGACAACAGAGATGCTGTTTGTAACTGTAGGGAGAAAATTCGTGTGGCCAAAGCTCAAGTAGAGTTCAAGCTGTCCAGCACTGTGAAGGACAACAAAAAGGTCATTTTAAAACTCATTAACATCAAAAAGAGGATTGGATATAACACTGGTCCATTATTTGATGAGGTCATTCACCTCACAAATAGGGACATACGCAAAGCAGAGATGTTTAATGCCTTCTTCACCTCTGTCTTTAACACTGATGATGTGCTGGAGCACTGTGACTTGGAGGATGATAAACTCCCAGCTGACTCTGCACTAGTTTGAGACTTGCTGCTGCAGCTGGATGCACATAAATCTATGAGGTTTGATAGGATTCATTCCAGGTACTGAATGAGCTGGTCCATTTTATTGTGGGACCCCTTTCCATTATTTTTCAAAGGTCTTGGTAGTTTGGAGAGGTCCCAGTAAACTGGAAGCTGGCAAATGTCCCGGTTTTCAGGAAAGGTGAGAAGGAAGACCCTGGTAATTACAGGCCTTTCAGT
This sequence comes from Pardalotus punctatus, assembly GCA_013400915.1. Taxonomy (NCBI): domain Eukaryota; kingdom Metazoa; phylum Chordata; class Aves; order Passeriformes; family Pardalotidae; genus Pardalotus; species Pardalotus punctatus. The sequence goes on from VZTX01029431.1 coordinate 60,475, forward strand.
CTCACTTTGGTGCCTGGTAAAATTATGGAGAAGGTTATTCTGGGAATTACTGAAAATAACACTCAATAGACAATGCAGTCATTAGTAATAGCCAGCACGGGTTCACTATGAGAAAGTCCTACTCAACCAACTTAATTTCCTTTCATGACAAGGTCACTCATCTAGTTGACCAAGAGAAGCCCGTAGATGTGGTGTATTTTGTTTTTAGCAAAGATTTTAATACTGTCTCTCACAGTCTCTCCTCATTCTGGATGAAATGTTCAGCACACAGGTAGACAAGTCCATAATACATTAGGTCAGAATGATTCCCTCAGGTCAGGCTCAAAGAGTTACAGTAAACAGGGTTATATGAAGCTGGTAGCCTGTCACGAGTTGGATTCCCCAGTGCCCAGTTTAAAGTCTTCTGCTCTTTAATGTGTTTATAAATTATTTGGACACAGGAATTGAGTGTACATTAAATGTGTTTGTCAACAATACTAAATTAGGAGGACACTAAATTGGGAGGAGCTGTTGATTCCCTTGAGGGTAGAGAGGCCCTGCAGAAAGACCTTGACAGACTGGTGGGCAATCACCAACCATGTGAAATTTAACAAGAGCAAGTGCCGGACTCTGCACCTAGGATGGAGTAATCCTGGTTATACATTCAAATTAGGGAATGAGAGGCTGGAGAGCAGCCCCATGAAAGGAGATCCAGGGGTTTGGGTTGAGGGCAAGTTGAATATAAGGCAGCAGTGTGCCCCGACAGTGAAAAAGGCAAACTCTCCTGGGTACATCAAATACAGCTTTGGGAGCTGATCAAAGCAGGTGATTGTCCCGCTCTGCTCTGTGCTGGTGTAGACTCACCTCGAGTACCTTGTGCAATTTTGGGCACAATATAAGAGGGGCATCAGAGTGTGTCCAGAGATGGTGAAAAATCATAGAATGGTATGATTTTGTTTGAAAGAGACCTTAAGGATCCACTAGTTGCAACCCCCCTGCCATTGCCATGGACTGCTCTAGAGGACAGGTCTTAAGAAGAGCAGCTGAAGTCACTTGGCCCATTCACCTTGCAGAAGAGATGGCTGAGGGGTAACCTTATCACAGTCTACAATTTTCTCAAGGAGAGGTCCTGATCTCCTCTCTCTGGTGAACAGTGGCAGGACATGAGGAAATGGAATGAAGTTACATCAGACAAAGATCAGATTGGACATAGAACAGGACTCTTCACTGAGAAAGTAGTCTGCCACCCCAGGAAAGTGGTCATGACTTTTAACTCATTAAGCCATGAGTTCAGAGTTCAAAAAGCATCTGGTTGACATTCTTAGTCACGTGGGTTTGCTTTAGGTAGTCCTGCAGGGAGCAGTAAGTTGGCCTCTATGATCCTTGTCAGTCCCTTTCAATTTGAGATGTTCTGTGATTGTATAAAATAAAATTTTAGATACTTGTTTGATCATGGCAGAGAGAAAGCTTCTGTGTTTTGCTGGTAGCAGCATTTTATTCTTTGAAGGGAAAATGGGTATTTATAGCAAGGCAAAACCCCAAAATAATCAGCTGCCACTATACAGTCTTTATCTCCCCTTGAAAATAAGACAATTTCCTAATCGTACAGAAAAGAGTTTAGAAAAACCCACACAGCTAAAAAAAAAATTCAAATTCTGAAATGTATTAGCTATATTATTTGCTAATCTGTTTTCTTTATAATCCTGATCTTTGATAATCAGTGCTACCTTAGGAAGACATTATCTGGTGACTTTGGAAGTTCTAAGAGTGGCTTGCAATGTGCAATTTCCAAACAGAAGCAATACTAAATTAATGGATAGAACAAAGAATAAGCAGTGTGATAATGAAGCAAACCTTGCTAGGAGCATGGTAACTCCTGGTGTTTCTGTTTTGTTTTCACAGAAAGAGCCTGGTATGATAAAAACATTGAGTAAATATTCCTTGCTTTTCAATTTCACTTTGTGCACATTGGTTTTCCTCATTTTTATTAATATGTGGTAGATGCCTGGTGACTTACCAGTTAATGGTTTTGGCTATCATTCAAATTGCATATGCTGTTTGTTCTATCAGCCTACCAGGAATCCTGCTTTCACTACTTCCATGTACAATATTGTAATTAATATTCTAATTTTACTAGTCACATGTGGACTAACTTTAAAGCTTTTCTTTTTGTCCTAAAAATACACCACAATGTTTTACCTTTTCCTTTTTTCAGGCACCCTGCCAGTCTTTCTGCTTTCCATTACCGTGTCTGTAAAATTAAGTATTGCTTTTATGTGATAAGCCATGGGCTGGATGCACATCTGTGAATGCTGTGTGTGATTTCACTCCAGGTGGCTGCCAAATGTTACCAAAAGGGAGGAGCAGCTGAGAAGTCAAAACTGGCCCTGACACACGATGCTGTTCTCAAAGTGCACGCGAAGAAAAGCAGCCCAAGGTAAGTGTCAGTACAGATGAACCAGTGTCACTCTGCAGTGCTAGAGCCTGCCGGGGTGTGGGGGGAGATATTCATACCACAGCTGCTGGACCAGCCTGGAGACACAGGAGAGCAGTGCAGGAGGGGTGTCTTTTGCGGGTGGCAGAAGAGATTTAAGAAATTGGGAAGTGTAGCACTGTAGGATCCGGGGCACTGCTCCCTTTGGGGAGTAGTAAAAGAGCTGTCCAAATGAAATGTGGCCTTTGCAAGGGCTTACTGGTTGTGTGAGAGAAAAGCTATAGGATTTGCATTACGTCAAGAGGCTTTATGTTCTTAGATATAGATAGAAGAACATATGCCATCAGCAGTGCTCAACTTCACTTAGTCCCACTGTGTATTCACTCAACAAAGAAGGAATGGTGGCGTACATTGGGGAAGAAAAGCTGCTAGCAAAAAGTGAGCTTTGGGGTAAAATTAGTGGTACAGTAAATTTAAACTAAACAAGCAGAACTAGGTCTGAACCAAAGGACAGTTTTAAAGGAACAGATTTCGAGATGAATCATTTAGTTCATGATTTCAGCTGAGTAAAATAGCTCAAGGGTTTGACAGGGGAGAGAGTTTGCAGTTTCCTGGAGAGGCTGGGAAACTCTTTGGGACTCATCTCAAAAAAGACAAGAAAAAGCGTAATGGGGAGAGATCTAGACCTAAGTGAATCAGTTCCTGTTCATGCTGGGGAGGCCATAAACCAGCAGTGATAGCAGAATGGGAAAGGAATGACTAGATCAGAGGAAGCCAGTGCAAAAGGGCAAGATGGAAGGTCTGGAGAAATGCTATTACTGGAGTTAGTGAGGTTTTATCTTTTTTAATTACCTGCTTTATATTAGTGGCCCAGGTTAGAAGTATAAGGATGCTTATAAAATTTCATGATCATAGCGAAGTTGTTGATGGGACGGATAAAGCTTCTTCTCAGTTCACTGTATGCTGGGGTGCTTGTTAGTCACAAAAAAATTGAGGAGAAGGAATTTGGTATATTAGGATGCATTAAGTTGATAGAACATATGTAATAATGAAGCTGTCAAAGAGGCTTTTTTTTTATAATAGAGGTATTAATGCTGGTGTAAAAAGCTTAAGTAAGATTCCTGTATGTTCTATTATATCAAATGCTCTGTACAGTTTTGATTCTCCAGGCTTGAGAGCCATGAATTCCATCCTAGATCATGCTGCATTGATACCAGAAAGGCTGGGATTGTTTAGTTACACAAAAAAGCCTGAGAACATATTTGATTGTGTCTCTAATGACATTGGGGCTAAACAGCAGAAAGGAGAGAACAAGTTAAGCTAGAAAAGAGAAGCAGTACAAAACCACTGAATTATGTATTAGTTAAAAAACCCACAAAAGTATCTTTTGACTGCCAGAGCAGTCATATTTTGGAACAGACTTCTGGAGAGTGCAGTGTCAGCCCAAAATATAATTAATTGTAATATCATAACTCATCAGGTAATGTATGAAGAATAATAATGCATTATGTCAGTGTTGGTTGGATTCAATGACAAGTCACATGATCCTAAACTTAATTTGGATGTTAGTGGTAATTTTCTGTTACTTTCTACAGGGAAAAACAGTTGGAATATATGACACTGGCTAAGACTTACTTGGAATGCGGAGAGCCAAAACTATCACTAAAATGTCTGATTCAATCAAAGGAGTTCCGTCTTTGTGCAGAGCTGTGTAAAAAATTAGGAAAGGTATTAAATCCTCACCTTATCTCTTTCCTTTTCCTACAGCTTTTTTTCCTCTCACATTTCTCAGAAAGTAGTAGTGTCTTTCTGTGGCATGGTAGTAGCTGAACTAAACAAGCTGAGCTGGGCTGTTAAAAAGGAGGCATTTGTCAGAGAATAGGGCAGAAAAGGAATGAAGTGGAGAATGATGCAATTATGCAGGCTGGGTTTATTTCTTTGGCTTTTCTCAAATATCATTATCAGTCATTTTCAGTCAAAAGTTAGGGAATGACTGATGTCATGAAATTTTAGCTGTTGCTTCATTCAGTGAACGATGATACTGAAACTTCACTGATACAGCCATCTAAATGGAACCTTAAAACTTGGAAGGGTTAAAGTAGTGTGATAACAATATGTAATATTTTTGAATTGCAGTGTATTTCCACAAAAAGAATGTAAAGTGATTGTTCCCAAATATTTGAAGTTAAGATACAAGGTTAGGCTTCTCATTCTGCATCTGTAATTGTTTTAATTTAATACTATTCATTCTGAGAAATTTTTAAGTCAACAGAAGCATGTGTGGTGTTTTCTAATGACAGGCAGAGCTGTGTGCATAAAATTATTTTGAAAAAACTCTATATAATACCTTTCATTTTACACTCTAGTTTTTCAGAGACAAGTATTTTAAAGGTTTTTTAAAACAATCATTTCAGTTTTAATGATGGTTACTTTAATATGTATTTGATTAGATTCATATACTTTAATTCCATTTTATTAAAGTGTACTTCTTTGTGAGACACATGATGGAATTACTAGGTTTATTCTGTTCATGTAGTTCTGACTCTTCAGAGCACTTCAGTTTCATTACTGACTTCTGCATTGCAGATGAAAGATGCTGCAGTTTACTATCAGAAATGCCAGTGCTACAGAGAAGCATCTGAATGTTATGAACTAATTGAGGAGTTTGATCTGGCCATTAAAATGTATTGTCAGGAAGAACTCTATGAAGAAGCAGCAAAGGCAGTTGAAAGGTATGTTTTGCAAGATGGTATTGCAGTGTAATTCTCTTTTCAATTTCCAAATTCCACATAATGCAGCTGGTTCACTGAAAAATTTTTACAAGGGTTTTGTACTGACTTTGTTTTACACAAATCGTTTGTGATGTACCTTTACTAATGGTAACTGCTTTTTTGAATGATTAAACCTTCTTTAATATGTAGAGGTCGTTCGATCAAATAGTTCAGGCTTTACCGTCACCTTACCAACTAACAAGTTTTAGAATCAGTTCCCCAAAACATTAATGCAAATTTGTCAGCATAGGTACAAAAAATCTGCACTCCCACGTTTGTCATGAGAAAGACAATAACGAAAAGCTAATGATAATTTACTCACCCAACAGGAAAAAATTACTTATTCTCAGCATGTAGGAGAGAATTTCACAAAACTGGCTTAGGGGATACCTTAATAATTTTACATCAACCATTAATAATTAATTACTGAATATTCTAAAGTGCATGTCATGAAAGATACAACCAGGGATTTTGCTCAGACACTCAATAAGCTACAAAGTATATGCAGATACATACAGCAGACCTGAAAGAATTCTCTCTAAACTGATGAGTTTATGTAAATTTTACAAAATATTGTATATGTTGACCCATGGAAAAGTCACTGAAATTAATATTTATTTATAAATAGAAGATTAACACTGATAAAATGTGCTAAAATTATTTGTACATTGATTTGACAGTGTGGAGAATGCTTCACTATGCTGTAAACCTTGAGATTGTGTTTGTACCAGTAGTTTTAATAATCTTGATTCGGACACCTTATGTTGTAATTAATTTCTTTCTGTAGATTGTTTAAGATGATGTGATCCTGTTTCACATGACAGTCATATCACATAAAATAGTTGGCCTTTTTGAAGGAAGGGCTTCTAGGGGCAACTATTTGTTTAATTCTTTTTTTCTTCTTCTTATTGCAGTGCTTTTTTTTGTCTAGATTTGCTGTCTGTGTTAGTAAATTGATATATCTATTATTTCAGATATGAAGATATGTTGAATGCAAAAGGGCAAATGGTTTCCAAACTCTCCTGTACAGCAAATCAGTTGTATTTGGAAGCAGCTGCAAAGTACCTGAGCATGAACAGGACTGAGGAAATGATGCAAGTCCTCTCAAAACTTGATATAGAGGATCAGCTTGAGTTTCTGAAGTCTCGTGGATGCTTGCACCAAACAGCAGACTTACTGAAAAGGAGGGATCGCCAGGAGGAGGCTGCAAAGTTAATGAAACAACACGGGTTTGCTCTGGAAGCAGCCAGCCTCACGGCTGTAAAAGAGTTTCGTGCATTGTGTTTGCTCGCTGAAGCCCGTGCCAGGCTGAGTCGCGGTTCAGAATCATACTTGGGGAACGTGGAGATCATCCTAAGAGAAGCCCTGGAACTCTGTGAACAAACTAGGCAGAAGTCTGGCATTGCTGAGGCTGTGTTTTTGCAGGGAGTGCTGAAAGGAGACTTCATGAAGCTGAGCAATGCGTACTGTCAGTTCCTATCTCTGAATCATTCTGCTGGTGCAGTTGAAGCTCTCTTTGCATTATGTCGCTGCAGCGCTCCTAGCCAGAACATCCTCTTCCTGGCAACACGTGGCTTGGTGGCTCTTCTGAGTCTTGTTAGGGGTCTGAAGAAAGCAGCCACCAATGCAGAGAAAGATATGGTGAAGTTATGCTTTGCCTATTTTGGGATTGTCCCAACAGGTGACAGTTGCCAGGTGTCTCAAAATGAAGCTGAACCCATTCTCAAGTTTTTGTTAGACAAGGCAAGTCTAAAAGAGAGGAAGGCAAAAGGTGATTTCTCAGTAAGCACAGAGAATGTGAAATCAGCTTTGAAGCAACACTTGTTAAGCAGGTTGTGCTCTATCATCCATGAGTTACTGAACAAGAAGTACCCTGATATTTGTATGAAGTTCATTGCTGGATTGAACTGTGAAGACAAAACGTGTGAGGGTTACCACAAGCCCCTGTTGCGCCATGAAGCAAAGACAATATTTCAGTGTAAAATGCATCTGGTGGCAATAAATGGACTGTTGTTGGAAGCCACATGCACTTTTCCTAAAGAGCTACTGAATCAGTGCAAAAGCTTTGATGACATTTTGCCTTCTGATAAATATGCATCATGTAAAGCCCTCCTAGGACTGTTTTTTCCTAATCATTTTCATTTGAGAATACTGTCTGAGAACCCAAAGGCGTGCAAAGAAATACTGCAATTCAGTAGTATTATTTCCAAACCCTGTAGAGAGATGTTGAAAAAGTACATCACATTTATGTTTAATAATGAAGACACTGCAGCCAGAAGAGAATCAACTGACTTGTGGCTAAGTGCCATGAAAGTTTTTATCTTATCTTCAGGATATCCTGAAGAATTTGAGAAACTTCTTTTTAAAGAAGAGGATGATTATAACAAAGAGCTAAAGTTTGCTTTGGCAAAGGCAAAAAGTTCCCCAAAGAATAAAGGCCAGGGAGAAAAGGCCAAAGGAATAGAGGGTAGACATGGTATGTTGCTACCAGACAAAAATGCTGAAAATGCAGGAAGAACACACTTGTGCTTCATTCGACTTCTTGAAAATTCACTTGAGCAATTCTATGTTCATAAGAACCCAGAAAACTGTAAAAGATTTTTTTTCCGTTTCATGAATGTTCTGATCAAGAAATGCACAAGATACCTGATTCCAAGCATAGGAAATACAGTGATGTTGTTGGAATTCCAGTATATTCTCTGTTGTGCTGTCCTGATGCGTCTCTCCAAGAACATTACTCTCTGCCTTCCAAAGAGTTACATTGCACTCCTTCATTACTGGGAGTTTTTGTTCAGACGTAAGGACCATCACAAAGAACTTAAAGACACATTTTCTATTATACAGGAGTATAGACCAAAGGACACATATGTAGCTGTACAGTATTTCAGATTTCATCTCTGTTATCTAGCAGAAGTCTTGTGTGGCGTTGATGGAAGGTTCAATGTCCTCCTGGATGCGGTCAGGGATCCTGACTGCATAACTTCAGGGGAGGCTGAGCGGACGGTAGTGCTGTGCTTAGTGATGTTACTGAATGCTGACCAGGTGCAGAGTCCTAAATACAGATCCCTCTTGCGCCACCTCTTTCCTGAAATCAAGGCAATGCTGAAATCAATGAGAAAAGACACTCCCTCTAAAGTACCTGAAAGATTGCTGAGGGTGGTGGAACAAGTGAGTGATGCCAGCCAAGTAAGAGAAGTTGCTGCAGGCCTGCAGGAGCTGCTGACAGAGCGAGATGAAGAGCACTTGGTTGACTGCCGCTGGACGTGGGACACTGCCTACACTCAGGGACATGTACCCATACGGGGCATCCACTATGAACGCATAAACCTTGACAGATTTATAACCTCTTTGGATGAAACAGAATATGCTGATGAGCTAGAAGAGGAGTTTGAAGAAGTTCATTGCTTAGAGGACCAAAAGGATCCCCTGGAAGTCATTGCACTCAGCAAGCAACAGAAGCAAGAGCAGAAAGCTTCTGCTCAACGCCAGCTGTATCATGTGTTCCATTTCATTTCCCTATATGTGAAGTGGAAAAGGAAGGCCCGCTCCAGAGTTCATCCTGTTGCAATGAAAGAGGAGGAATTTTTATCAGGGATATTCAAAAAAGCAGATATTGACCAAACCCAGTGTGATCTCTGTGGTGTCAGATTCATCCAGAGCTCTGAGAACTATTTCAGCCGGGCAGAAGGCATGGAAGCAGACACTTCTGAACCTCTGACACCAACAGAGAGCAGTGGGGAAGAAAAGTTACATGCAGAAGGAAGTGCAATTTCTGTGGCCAGTGAGGCCTACATGGAGCACAGAAGCACAGTAGAACACACAAATAAGCATGCTGCCTACAGAAACTATGCTGAGTTTTTCAGAAGAAAGATAGATCCAATAATACATGATGGGCTGGAAGTAGTGGAGGCCATTATGGAAAGGGATTATGCCCGAGACCTTTTGGTATATAAAGAAGGTTCCAATTTATGCCAGAGGAAAATCAAAGAGAATATTAAGAAAATTTCAGATGCAGTAGAGGAAATCTATGAGAAGAAAGCCTGGGCTAAAGGTAGGACCTTTCCAGTTTTCTTTAAACAATTTAATGTGTCATCTTTTGGCTACCCCTCTAAACCTGACAAAGCTCCATTTGAAATCTTAATGTGGTCAAGAGAAAGGTGCTTCCAGGTGTTTCAGGTAGCTGAGGAAAATAAGAACTGAGAAAGCTGGAAATACTGAAAAATGTATTTTAAACTATTCCAAATGCTACTTAATGCATCAGATGGTACAGGTAATGTGAATAGTAGTGAATTTTTATAGATAGTAAAGTGAATTTTAATTACATGATCAGATGTGTTGTGTTCTCTGAATTTACACAGTTTTACAACACCTTTACAGTTTTACTGACAGGTCATCTTTACTACTTTTTCTATTGTTTCTACTGTCTCCTTCTTACTTTTGCCAGCCATAGTAATTTGGATATGCAGGGGTAGAGTATTTAGAGTACTTGGAGTCTTTGACTAAGGATATCTCTGACTATTCTGCCCTTGAAATTGTAATTTTACTAGGGCTGAACGGAAGTGGATGCTTAACTACAAATCTGTGCTCTGTCAGGTACTCAAAGGCAACCCTGGTATTAAAAAGTTCAGTAAATTATGGTACTTGAGATACATATTTTGATATCAGATTTCTTTTCCCCCCTCATATGCTTAAAGCATTATTCTGTGCTGATTTTTGCAAGCAAAATTGAATTACTGAATGAGTGGCCTAGAAGCAAAATTGTTTGGTGTACTTGCTTTGGGAAAGTGACAACTTAAATCATAACATTGTTACTGGCTTCAGTTGTAGAAATCCACCAATCCTGTCAAGTTGTCATTTTGCCTGTGATGTCTGACAGTAGAGAAAAACTGTAGTATTTGATATGTTCATCAGCTCTGATCAGTGAAATATGTTAAATTTGTAACTAAATGTTAGGTTGTGCTCTTCACGTGTAAGCTTTATCTTTACTCCTAGTGGAAAGTTTTACATATGGATGAAATCCATGTAGTTTTGCTTATTGCTTACTTGGCTTGCTGCTCAGTGAACCATGATAGTGATGAATAAGATAGATGTAGGCTTGATTAGGCAATAGTGGATTTGGTTATGACAATTGCTTGATGAATGTTATCTTGTTCTTCCACTCAGTGAAAATATATATACTGAAATTATTTGTCTCTGAGATTACTTTTCCCTCTCTTTATTACAAGCATTTTTCAGGTTCTTGGTGGTGTATTTCAGCAAAGGCTGCAACATCTCAGGTCCATGTTTTACTTTGATTTGTATAATTTCAGAGAGATAATGAAAGTCAGGAACTTTAATACGGAAAAATAAAGTAGAATGTTTTCAGGTTTCAGTTGTAACTCAAAAAGGGCAGCACAAGGATGTGGAGCTTCTCCTCTGATAGCGCTAGTCATGTTGATTGGAGTGGGGAGTAATACATCCATCATATTCATCCACATCAGGGAATTATCCCCCATATGAGATCACTGGTGTCCATGACTTCTGGATTTGCAGCATTGTCATCCAGGATGGCTCTGTGTCACTTCATTTTGTGCTTGACTTTTAGCTGCTCTCCATTTCTCAGCTAAGTGTTCTCACAGAATGTTGACTGTGCTCTGTTTCAGCTGAAGAAGTAATAACCACACATGCAGACAAATTGGTTGTCACCATTGATGATGTTCGTAAGTGGCTGAAGAAAGTGGACTGGCATAGGATAAGAGAAGGAGGTATGTTTTCAAATTGTACAGATTTCTGTGCCCATTACTGCTCAGTAGTGATCTCTAAGCATCACTTCAGCCTCCCAGTCAGCAGCATTGTGGATATTCACTGACCTTGGAGGCAGCAGGAACTGGGCAGTCCCACAGAGGCACTCTGGAAAACATGAGTTAACCAGGCTTTCCTCAATGGCTCTTCAAACCAGAGCGTGAGCCTTGCAGCTGCTTTCAGGGTGGCCAGAGTGGAGCAAGCCTCCTCCCTGGCCCTCAGTGGATCCCTGATAAAGGCTGATAAAAGATAAAGGATGTAGGTGTTTGCATCACAGACCTCAGAGGGCAAGTTTAAGACTTCATGTTTGGGTTTAAACATATATTTAGGTGGTGGAATTGAAACAATTGCAGAAATAGGCAGCAATGAAGTGGTCAGACTTACAAAATAGACTATATGTAAAGCATTGAAGTAGCTCAATTTTAGAAAATTTGCTTGTGATAAAGCCTTGTGTTGCATCTTCCTATTCCAGCAAAGATAGGGTTAATAAGACTGGGGGTACTCTTGTCATCTCAAAAGCAACATTAAAGTCTGTCTTTGAAGTCAATAAGCAAATGTACTGTGCTGAAACTGGACCTTGAGAGAGATGAAAGAGATGTCTTGGGGAAGTCAAAGGAAATAACAATAGAAACAGATTTTCAGTGTGAAAATTAATTACTGGAGCAGCAAGTGGCCTAGCAGTCACTGCTTCCTTGCGGAGCTCTTAAGCACATTGTCATAGTAAGCTAAATACTTCTCAAACGTGATTATGCACATTAAAATAGCGATGGCATAGCTTCTCATGCAATTAAGAGAAACAGGTGTTGGGGTTTTCCATTCTGCATTAATTTATTGTTTTTAATATAGGCGTGGTGCATGATAAAGACTTGGAGGATGAAGTGGAAGATGAAATTACGGCTTTTGAAGAACTTGTCCATAAAAAAATCTCAAGGAAAAAAGGAAGACACGGGAAATCATAATTTGAAAAATTATTCCAGATGGCTATTTTATCCTCTTAACAATCTAAGTTTAGTATGAAATTTTTTAAAAAAAGATAGAGGGATGGGATCAGAAATGGGAAGAGTCTGAAGAAAAAGAGCAACTTATGCTGTGTGGTTTTTGTGGGGGTTTTTTTGATGGTGGGTTTTTTATTGGTTGGTTGGTTGGTTGGTTGGGTTTTGTTTCATTTGATTTGGTTTGGTTTTTGTTTTGTTTGGGTTTTTTTTTAAAATTGCTTATATTGTGTCAGAATAATTACCTATGTTGTGATAGTGTAATTGTTTAAACCTATGACTGGACCAATTTTCTTTCAAACCTATGTGGTAGCTTAAAAGTAACAAAAGCCAAAGAATCAAGCAAATAGAAAAAAATAGTAGTGTTCTGAATTATCTCAGGGGTATTTTTCCACTCAGTCTTTTTTCTTTTTTCATTTTGTTAATTTGCATCATCATTCATCTGAGCTGGAATCCTCAGAAAAAAAAAGATCAGTAGTTTCTCTGATTTTAAGAGTCTTGGTATGTTTAGAACTTTTTGAGTTTTCAGGTGCGATATTTCTCTTTCTATTTTTATAGACAAGAAATCTCTAAAGGCATTCATATTTCTGACAGTGTATGTTCTTCTGATTAGATAGGTATGAAAGTTAGGGGTTGTCTTTTATTTGATAAAGTTTTGATATAAACTTCTACCTGTACCTATTGAAAAATGGATCATCTTTAAAAGACTGTTGCACATTTTAAGTGCTTTGTAAGGTTTAATTGCAAGGTTTAATTGATACATTTTTGTAATGTACAATGTTTTTATAAAATCTGTAAAATTTTTAAAATCACTTGATCTTCTCTAGTTTTTTTAATGCTTTCTGAAAGCCATATGGGACTGACTGCATGAGTGAGATTTGTAAATTGGGTCCAGAGTATTAGTTCATTCTGATGGGATCTCAGTGTGTCCAGCATACTGTAGTGTCCTGGTTTTGGCTGGGATAGAGTTAATTTTCTTCTTTGTAGCTGTTATAGTGCTGTATATTTGAATTTAGTATGAGAATAATGTTGACAACACACAGATGCTTTGGTTGGTGCTTACCCTGAGTCAAGGACTTTTCAGTTTCCCATGCTCTGCCAGGGAGCAGGTGCACAAGAAGCTGGGAGGGAGCACTGCCAGAACAGCTGACCTGAACTGGCCAAAGGGACATTCCGTGGCATAAAACATCTTCTCAGCACATAAACTGGGAAGAGTTGGATGGGAGGGGCTGATTGCTGCTGGGGGAGGGGGTGGTGTTGAGCGCTTGTGTTGTGCATCACTTTTTTTTCTTGGGTTTTACTCCACCCTCTCTTTTTTATCTCCCTTGTCAATAAAATTATTATAATTGTCATTATTACTGTATTTTACTTAGCTTCAGTTATTAAACAATTCTTATCTCAACCCACAGGTTTTACCCTTTCCTCTGATTTTCCTCCCCATCCCACAGGGAAGGTTGGAGGGGGAGTGAGCAGCTGTGTGGTAATTAGTTGCTGGCTGGGGTTAAACCACCACATGTAGTCTCCTTTAGCAACATTTTTAATTAATGCATTTGCATGTCAAACATAATTAGAATATTGTTTAGTCGTTGAAATATTTAGTCTTTAAAAGGGTTCCTCTTTGTATACATAACAAATTGCTTCAATAATTACCTTTTGTCAAAAACTGAATCACTTATTATTATGCTCAGTGTTGTGGAAATAGGACATTTTACATGGGTAAAAATTAAATGCTGCTGTAGAATGGAGCTACATGGGTAGCAGTAAAAATTTTCTATTGCATTGTAAAATTGTAAAAAAACACTCTTTCCTGGTGTTTTTTCTTAAAGAAGTCTTATTACCTAAGCAAGCATTTAGAAGATAGTTTAGAAACATACATGAAATGTAATGCATGTGACTTGCACGGTGTAGAAGTCAAGAATTAAGAAAGCTGGGTCATTAAGGTAATTTAATTGGCTTTGTTTTCCATAATGATGGGTATTTTGCAGAAACTTTCCTGATTAGTTTCTCAGCTTCACTATTTACATTTGTGGCAGTAAACACTACCTAAACGTTTTAAGGACAACTACATGTTCAAAATCCTTGCTGGCTACATTTTAAAGATCGAATTATTATGCTTTCTCTTTATGGAAAAAAAAACCCAACTTAAACATCACAAAATGCCAAGCAAAGGGGAAGCAATGAAAAAGAAGTAAAAAAGAAAGTTATCAAGAGCTTAATCCTGGGTACCTTTCCTTGGAGCAGGGACCTGTGATCCATGATGTGGTTCCATGCAACCCACTGTTTTTTCTCGACTTTGAATCAGCACTCCAGATGGAACTTACTTCAATAACATATGAAATACTGACTTCTAGACAAAAATAATGGCAATTCAAATTTCAGAGCTTACCATTTTAGAGATATATTAGGTCAAGATTTCAGTAATGTTCAAGCAGAGATGGGAAATCTAGTTGGATCTCCAGACCAATATCACTGCTTTAAGGGTGTTTTCCCCTATGCTGTTCTGCACTAATAAACATGAACATTCCTTTTCCATGGCAGTCTCTTCAGATAATAGTGATCTCAGTGCATTAATCCCATTTGCATGTTACATTAGCAAAATGAATTTGTCCAGATATATCCTTGAGTTGTAGGGGGGCTTTTTCTGTTTTTTTCCCTTATTTTTTTAAAAAAATTGTTCTCGCCTCTGGTGGAAGCTCCAGTGTTCTGGCACCAGTTAACACCTATGACTCAAAGGGCTTAAGACCCACGACAGGTGCCTTGGTATGTGTGAGATGCATATTGCACTGAAACCTTGGAACTAAGCAGTGGATGCAGGCTGTGGAGCTAATCCACCCACTTCTGCCTGTCTAAGCCATGTTGAAAAGAATTTTGAAAAGGCTTCAAAAGCTCAAAAATGGGTGACTTAAAATCTCTCTCCCTGGTGATACAAAAATGACACATAAATGAAAAAGAATGAACTATTTGCTGTACTTGGAAGATAGGTGTCCTAAAGATGACAAGTCTCCCAATTCCAGACTCCCCAAGAAAAAAAAAATCTCTTGCTTGCTCAAGCCTCATATTAATACAAAGGACTGTGTGGTAAATTAAATGTACTTTTCACTTTTTTCCCGTATTTCTCTTAAAAGCATTTTTCATTATACTGCCCACAGTTTTATTCCAAAACACTTTGCTGACAGTCAGCTGTTACAAACTCTGACTCAGCAAATCATTTAAACATTTGCCATTTTTTAAGCATTTGCTGTCATTCCTAAAGGGAAGCCTTTTACCTTTGTACTTACTGAAAACACAGGAGGAAAGAAATTGTCTTATCTCTGTAAATAAATTAAAAGGTTTTCCTGCCAGCAACCCCTGTGACAGTATTTGCTGAAAACCAATTAGGAAGCACCTTCCTTACATGAAAGGGACCACAGCTGTTGCCATTGAGCTTCAACCTTTTTTGTTGGAGTATTTAGAAAGTTAAATAGAGGACAGAAGAGCTAAAAAAATACAACCAGCAATTACAAAGTGGCAACTAAAATAAGATAGACAGGGACACACTACTATGTCTATATTCACTGAAATGGTTATTGCTGATCAACACAGGAAGGATGTGGACTTGCTAGAATGAGTCCAGAGGAGTGGCATGAAGATGATAGGAGGGCTGGAGCATCTCCCATGTGAAAACAAGCATGAGAGAGTTGGGATTGTTCAGCAATGAGAAGGCTCTGGGGACACCTTAGAGCATCTTCTACTACTTAAAGGTGGCCTACAAGAGAGCTGGAGAGGGACTTTTTGCAAGGAGATGTAATGCAAGGACAAAGGGGAATTGCTTTTAACTGACAGAGGATAGGTTTAGATTAGACAGTAGGAAGAAATTCTTCACTGTGAGGGTGGTGAGGCNTCTTCTACTACTTAAAGGTGGCCTACAAGAGAGCTGGAGAGGGACTTTTTGCAAGGAGATGTAATGCAAGGACAAAGGGGAATTGCTTTTAACGAGTCTAGTGACAAATGTCCCTTACCATGGTGGGGGCTTGGAGTTACGTGATCTTTAAAGTCCCTTCCGACCCAAACTGTTCTATAATTCAGTTTTCATTAAAACCTTCACATCTACACTTAGCAGAGACACCTTGGTATTTGATTAATGGCATGTCTGTCTGTTAGCTCGTAACTCAGAAATGTATTAGCAAAGTACCAGGCAACACCCCTATTCTTTATCTTACTGTGGTAGATGGCAGAAATTTTGAGTATCTTCCCTAATGCTCTCTGTAAGAGCTGGTGTGCTGGGGAGTGGAAGAGTTTGCATACTTTATTCTGTAATTTTCATGACTGCATTCGTACACCAAGATTTCTGACTGTACACATACTCAACATCAATGTGAAATACGTAAGAGTCAGATACCTAAACACCAAAGCAGTTGAATTGTCAGATTAATAACCATTACAAATAAGTATTTTGAGAATTAGAGCATTTATTTCAGTTTTCTGATGTGGACTTTTGTTACAGTTTTCAGCCTGTCATCTGAGTATGCTTTGTGCATGTGCACAGGTAGTGTGTATTTATACTCTTTTCTTTGCTGTGTTCATCCTTCCTTGTTGCAAGAGGATAGGTTGCAGTGTCCTTGAAGCCTATTATGGTTGTTCTATGCTGTTTGATCTATGGAAATAGTTCCAATTTCTTTGGAAAGAAATTGGTAGGAGATTATTAACTCCCTACAGCCCATCTTCTGCTTAGGCCATACACAAAGTTTCATGGTTTAAAGGTGTAGTTGCTAGTGTTTTAAAAAATGTTGATACTCTTGACATTTTTAAGTTACTTTCATTGGTCTTCTGATCAACTGGTTTCTTAACTGTGCTGTGTAAATGAGTGCTGAAACTTTAGCAAACAATTGACAGAATTAGGTTGCCTCTTCAACATTCTGAAGGCAAATAAATAATAGTCATACCAGAAAGTAGTTAAATCCTTGCAATTCTCTTTTGTGAAGGGGTGAGTAGATCTTTAGTGAAGCTACATTACACAAGTCTAGTGCTATATACACCTCTCTGTGTACTATTCATTGTAGAATTAGCTGGTCTTGTACTGCATTAATAGTAGTTACGGACAGGGTCCCCAAAACTAGAAGAGCCTTTGGACAGGACACCGAAGCAGAGTAATTCAGGTCCCTAATTTCTATGGAGAAGGTTGGTTGCTTCATTATGGTTTACGGAGCAAAAGAGCACTGAGCTGAAAGGTGTGGTGGCCTGAAATGGTGTTTCAGATGTCAGAAGACATGCAGAAAGGCAATTGCTGAATTCAGGTGTGTTACAGACCCTTGGCATCATTGGAGCTTTGACTGGGGAAGTCTGGGTGAAGGAGTGCCTGAAATGTGGAGCATGAAAACCTTCAGGTGTCTCCCTGTCAAAAGAATAGGTCAGAGTTTTTTACTTTCACCAGGAGACAGACAGAAATGTTTGCTTGGAGGAATATGTGATGATGAATACTTATGCAACTAAGTGGCTGGAATACTTCTCTAGGCTGCTGAGACAGCCAGGTTTCAAATACAGCCCTCCCAGGAGGATGCTCTGAGCCATTGGATGCCAATTTGCCTAGGAAACATTCACTGCAGCTGCTGCTGAAGGTGCCTAATTCAGGATATTTTGGGGCCAGAGAGAGAGTGGAAGCAGGATCCATTCAGGAAGGGAACACATGCATTCGAGTTGCAGGTGTCAACACAGTAGTCCTATGTGTAAAAATGACCCACCAGATCTTGGAAGGGAACCTGCACCTCCAGTGCTGGTGGTGCCTGGTTTCCAGGGCAGGGTTGAGTACCCTCGCTTTGATAAATGACTGCTGAATTCATTGTGCAGTGAATTCACAGCTTCAGCAGGAGAGCTGGGATTGCCAGCAGCCCCCCAGCCAGGCTCATCACTGCTAAGCAATAGGCGGATGTGGAGTTAAACCGGATCTCCTGTTCCCTGGGAGAATGCTCTGATTCAGGAGCTAGTCAACAGTGACTATTTTATGAAGAGGCCCATGGGGAGTACTTTACTGAACTAAAGCAGATGATGAGAAAGAGCTGCCTGTTTTCTGGATCCTGGTTGGACTTAGGGGTGGGTAATATGCTAAGCTAACGTATTTGTCAAAATATGGCGGTTCTGGGCATATAATAGAGGTACAGGGTCAAACCAAATGTGGTGCAGACCAGTATCTTGGGCTTGATACTGGCCAATTGCTAATCCCATTTTCCTCTGAAGCCCTTTCCCTCCCCCAGTCAGTCTGCTGCTGTATAGGGTCAAGTTCAAGGCGACATTACCTTCATGGTAAGGAATGCTGCTTCACAGGCCATCCTCATACTGATGAGGCTACTCCTGCCCTTGTGTCCATTTGTCTTCGGGTGAAAATTTGTCTCTAACCCAAGACACCTGAGACACCCTTAAATGCAGATACTAACAATAAATGTAACTCAAATTTTAGAATTGGGAGATCTTAGGGCAACTGGTGCTTTGCAATCTTGTATGATAATTTTTCACTGGAGTAAGTTAGCAGTGCTATTGATTTTATTTGAACCATGATTATTGGGCAGATATAAAGCACTTAAATATTTTGTTTTAACAAATCATGCAGAACCATATTTTCAACAGTTGCTAGATAACACATGGTCAAGTTTCCCTAAAAGATGCACTTTGAGCAGTTAACAAGGAACTCTTGGCTAGAGACCTGCATAAAGAACAGAAAGATCAAGCTGAGATAAGTTAAGTGCCAAAAAACAGTTTCCAAGTTGCTCTGCTTGTGTCTGTAAATAACATGCCTGGATAACTCTCACTTTTTCTTGACCCTATCTCTTTGAGTGTCTCTGCTGTTCAAGCCAATGTTACTCAGACATGATTAAACACCAGCTAATAAGAAGGAATTTCCTGATGTTACATTCACAGTTTGTCACCATTCTTTACTTTTGCTGGAGGAGTCTGACTTTAAAAAAGGAATAAACTTGTAGTACAATGAACTGTACCTGTGAGCTGGGATATTTATAGCTCCGTGCAGCAGTCTGGTAGCAGGGGCGAAGAAAAGGCTTTGGTTGTTGTGTGGAATATGTTTTGCATTGTGAATTAAAATTAGATTACTGTTTTTTACTGAACAGTGAATATCAATATGGAGAGGGGATTTTTGCCTATTTCCATAACCAACCTATGGACATAAGTCCTTCTTTATGCCCTCACGTTGCCCACTTTGTGTTGTCTAGTTCATAAATTGCTAACTCCACTTGTTCTTTGCAGGAGGACCTTTCTGAAATTCTTGTGGCTTTGTGAATTGGCAAGATGAACAT
Source organism: Pardalotus punctatus (assembly GCA_013400915.1). NCBI lineage: Eukaryota > Metazoa > Chordata > Aves > Passeriformes > Pardalotidae > Pardalotus > Pardalotus punctatus. The sequence continues at coordinate 79,712 of VZTX01029431.1, forward strand.
GCTGAACTTCCCTCTTTTGAGGACCTAGGTTAGACAAACCCCTTTGTCTGGCAGGAGCTATAACTCTCTTGAGCAGCTGTCAGGATTGACTGAATCTTGTTCAAAGCTGGCATCATCACTTGGGACTAGTCACCTTTCCCCAACTGGAAAACATTTCCTTCTAGGTGAAATGAGTTTTTAATAGGAGCTGTATTCACCTAGTAACTTAGCCTGGGCCTCTAACTGGGAACAGTGATGCATCTGCTTTTCTGCCTGAAGCCTTTTGACTGAAATTTCTAGAGCATAATCTGAAGAAGTTGTGTCCATATGGAAAAAAGGACACAATCTTTCCAGGTTCAAAGCTGTAGTATGGACCTCAATCCTTCTAACTAAATTGGGGTGAGAAAGAAGAGAAAATGCCACATCTTGTCTGATGTTTATCTTCCAAGTGTTGTCCCAAAATATGGGACATCTCTAACCTGTTGTACACGAGGTCATTCCACACACAGAGTCAAGGTATTTGCTTTAGTTACAGTTCTGCACAGAAAGGGGTGCTGGGTGGCAAATCCACAAAGCCATCATGATGGCTATTAAAACTTTTCATTATTTATACATTTCAGCAAACAAAGGCATTAATGTTCACTTGCTTCATGTTAAACACTTCTCTTATTAATTAGTAGTCTGTCTTCTATTGGTTAAGTGAGTCCCTCACTTCTAATGCTGATTAGTCCACGTGCTCAGTTTTTCTCTTCAGTCGGTGGGTTTCTTGAGTCAGAGGTCACAAACTCCCTCTGCCAGAATTACCTTTTACACACTCACAGCTGATTTCAGCACAGTTGCTTGAGTTGGCTTGTTAGTTTCTTTCTTATCTTGGGAGATTGTCCAAATGTCCTTGTGGCCCATAAATTCTGCATTCTTTTTGTCCAGTGTAGTAGTATACATCCTTCTCCCCAAGCTTTGTTAAGATCTCCTTAAGTCTGAGATCATTGAAATGTTCAAGCCCTAAATCTTAACAAGGCAGTTCCACTAACAAATAATTTACCTTTCTAACACCTGGACATCACAGTCATCCCCATTTTGTAACTAATTCTGTAAAGATTACTAACAAAATTACCTGAAAATGTGGAATAAAATTATCTATCTACCTAGTTTGATTGATAGATAGACCATTATAGGTACTTGGAGGAAAAATAGTTCCTTTGATCATTCAAATTGAAAAAAGTCCCAAACCATACAAACCTTTCTCTTTATGAAAGCTGCAATATCCAGAGTAAGAATGAATTTGGGAGGTTTTTGCAATTAAGAGGTTTCACCTCATTGATAAATCAGACAACCTCTCTCTTTTTTGTCAAATTCCTCTTGTGCTTTCTCTTTCAGCAGCATCTCAAGTCCAGACCTTGAGATTTGGACTAAAATACTGTCTGGACACAGGTTTTGATATTCTGCTTAGTTACATGTGGTGGACAACTTTCATATTCCATGACCACAAACTTCCCCCCACTCATAGTGCCAGATCTGCCAATTTAGAATTGTTGCACAATTGTGGGCCTAAAGCCATTGGATAGCATTGTGTGTTTAATGAAATTTGATGTTTTCTTATATATCTTTATTTCCTGAGTCTTTCAACTGTCTTCAGCCAAACCTAGTCTTCCTCCCCATCCAGGAGTACTTAACTTACTGTTTTCTTTAAAAGAAATGGAAAATTTGAAGTGAGTGCATCCTTCCAGGAGTCAGGTATTAAAAATAAATACCAGTTGGCCATAAGACTCAGGATTAAACCTCAATAATTGGAAATAGTCAGGCATATGACTGAATTGGACTGTTTGTGACCAGGAAAAGAGGAAGAAAAATAGTCTTTATTGTCGGATATCCTCTGTTTCTTTCCGTTCCTAATAGGTAGGGTGGAGGTGATCAGCAGCGAACACCATGTGGGATTTTACAGCAGCTTTTTAGTCATCACCTAATAAAATGTGCTGTACAAGCCTCTTCTTACACAGGGGATAAGCTAAGAAGCAATGTCATATTTCAAAATGAAGCACTTGGGCAGTGGGTGTGTGTGGAGGAGAGAGTGGGATCATGCTGTAAAAAGGGCTCACATTTTTAGCCAGACAGCAGTTCTGCAGCAAATAAAATCTCTCTCTCCAACAGATGGAGGAGAGGTGAGTGGGAGGGAAGTTTGGAAGCGCACTTTGTCATTTCTGTTCACTCACTGCTTCGTCTGCAAGGGAGAGTGCATGAAATACCAGTTGATAAAAGGGTGGATTAAGAAGTGTAGCAGCATCAAGGAGGGAGAGGCAACTCTCCATGGAGCAGCTTCCATCTGGGACTGTCAAAATGCTTTACAAACATTAGCTGAGCTTTATTGGCATCCCAGTGGACAGGTATTGATCATTCCTATTTAGAGATGAAGAAATTCAGGAATACAGAGTGCATGACAAGATTTAGGTGGAAAAGAATATTGATTTGTGGGGCTGCACTTCATGCTACTGTCATCCTCTGTTTCCAGTACAGGACCTCACTCCCTGTATGTTGTTCAGACTTTGACTACCTGCTTGGTTTAACATAGACAATTCTGCCTGACCCAGCCTCCCCCTGGAATACACTGCTATTTGCTTTCCATGATCAGGCTTAATTTACCTGTCATTTTCATTAGAACTGATGACTTTAAAACCCTCCTGGAAAGCAAATGTTCTAGTCTGAAAATGGCAGGGAGAGAATCACGAAGCAAGAGTATCTGTACTGTTTCCACCTGCAAAATCTTACTTATTCCTCCCTCAACATTTGTTTTAAATAAGGGGGAGGGGGGAGTAAAAATAATCTCTGATAATTTGTTACAATATAAATTAATTAGTTTTCCACATTTCCTCAGAAAAGGGCTGCTGTTTTAAAACAAGGTCAAAACCACGGTTACATGAAAATATATTTGGGTGAAATGTTTAAACATGAGCTCAGAGAGAGTTGTAAGCTCTGCTGTCCCTTCACTGGAAGGAACTATATTTGGACCCAGCATAAATGCTTCCAAACACATCTTAATCTTATTTATACTTATGGAAAAGTGGAGTAAACCTGGTAAAAATCAGATTACTTTCATTGCCATAAAGGGAAAACCAGCAAAACCAGAGTCAGAATCTTCAGGTCTTAGTGCCAGGCAATCAGGTCTCAATGTACAAGCTGAAGTGTATTTTCTGAACTACTCAGATCTTCTGACCTGTTCATCTAGTCGGAAATCAAAACAGGGATGTTCTCTTGCCAGCTGGACTGGACGTCGATACTATCGAATGGAAAGCTGCAGGGCAATGAGCTTCTTGTTTGCTTTCTCAGGTTCTAGAAAGTGTTTATTCCTGTGGTTTGAGAGAGTGTGTCTCAGTGCATAGGAGGATTTCCTAAACTGATGTTCTCAAATATTAAGACTGATTACTGTTTTTCAGCCTTTGTGAGGTGATTCTGGCTGTGTTGCACAAGGGTCTGGTGTTCTGGCTGATTGATTGGGTAACCAAAACATAGATTCATCCCCTGGGTTTGTGCTTTTGAACTGTAATATCTCAGATCAATCAGTCCTGTTTGTTCCTGCCTTGCTAAACCAAGGTAACAAAATACATTCTGCAAATCTCTGACATTCATCATATGACTATATTTATAATGGCTAACTATTTATATAATTGCAAACTATTTATATCTTCAATGCTGACTCATAAAGCAAGGTATTTCACTGAGGCTGAAAGGGAAATGACCCGGCATCTTTTCTGGCTTATTTATAATTTCATTTTTTCATCCCTCTTTGGGGATCTCTGTCCTACTTTCTGTCACACATATTAGCCTTGGCTGATTGATATGACAAGATAAAGAGCCTTGAGCAAAACCGGCCTTATAAACAATGATAGAGAATTATTTTATTTTATGTATCAGAAAAATATCTTAAGCAGAATGAAAGAGCATTAACTGACCCATTTCCAGACTAAGTTATGAGTAGGTTAGCAAAGAAACTAAAATGTATTTTTGGCGGTTTATTTTTCTGCCTTGGCATGAAAAGACAGAATAAAACAACAGTGGCTTCAAAAAAGACGTGCAACTGGTCCCACCATCATGAATATTTTCTACTAAAATGTGTTTGCTGCTTATGTCCTGAATATTGCCATGAAAATGTATATTGCTGATTAGAGTTATTTTTGAAATCCTTGTAAATTATGCCAAGGAAAAAGTCTGTATTTGTTGTCAGTCACAGAAGTCCAGTCAGTGTAATAGGTGAAATCACCTCTCATGATTTGGTGCGTAGGATTTGCTGAAGGAATAAATTATATGCTTTTTTCTGCATGAAAAGCTAAATTCAACAGAAGGACCATTAGAACTTGACAAGTTGATTGGGTGTTGAAACCTGGGTTGAAGAGAATTTCCAACCTAATGACAACCCTTGAAGAGGAGGAGTTAACCTCCTCTGCTTCTAGATGTCTTGAAGGATGTATGACCACAAAGAAGTCCTTATTCAAATAGTTTTGACTTCAAAATATAATTCAATATGTGTGTTGTTATTATTCATAGTATTCCATGTAATTATATTTATTTGCTTAACGTAATCAAGTTTTTGCCTATTATATATAATTGATAGTTCCATCCAAATTAGCTTAACTCAAACCATGAATAGAAAGGAATCCCCTTAGAAACAAAAAGCATTATTTGCCTTTTTCTAATAGAATACAGTCTAACAATTAAGTTACCTAATATACATTCTTCTAGTTACCAAAGAAAAGGTACCAAATTTAGTAAAAATGCCTCACTTACTTGCAAAACATCATGCCTTAATAATTGCTAAAAGTGAGAATCAATCTTCAGAAAAATAACTAAGTATAACCAATGTGAGATAAGAATAAAACCACATTTTGAATCAGGATGTGTTCTTTGCTGAACTAAATCATGTTAAAATTAGCTTTTTCAGCCTTACCCATATGTTACCTTTCTCTTTGAGCTCTTGTAGGATTTCTATGCATTTGATGATAGTTGCATTTGTGAGATTTTTTTTTTTAGGTTTTTCTTTTGGTATCAGTTGAGTAATGAACAATTAATAGATGACCTCAAATGATGTGCAGATCTCAAATGTACATCTTTCTTTTCTGTTTAGTGAAAGCACATTAAGGCAAATGTGTTCAGTGAATGTGTTAGGCACTCAAATGCCTGGTGCTTGGCTCCACAATGAAATCCAAAATCTTCTGTTCAGAAATATGTACAGTTCATGGAGAGAATAAAACTCTTCAGGATGAGATTCAGTACAGCCATTACACTTATTTTATGAGAGCAGCTAAAATGTACAGCTGCCTCAAGTTAGGCATGTGGAAATAATGGAGAGAAGAACGAATCTCTGCCTGGAGGGCTCTGGTGTCCATATGGGATCCACCTCCCTGAAACACCTCCTAGAGCTCCATCTTGAAGACAACAGTGAAATGGTGGGAGCATTTGTACACAAAATGGTAGCACAGAGAACCTTTTCTCACCCAAAATATTCAGACCATTGATATTTCCCACCTTGAGATCATAACACAAAGCCAAACTGGCCGCAAGGTTCCCTCTTAAGCCCAGTCCTTTTGTGTAAACAGTCATTAAGATACTTACTTGGTGAGAAAGGAAGGGTGTCCAGGGACCAAGGTCTTGCTTGCCTAGTGCTGGGGTGGTGAAGCCTGATCACCTCACTGTGGTTATGAATTCTGCACTAAACAGCTTCTGGATCAAACGGAGGTGCTGAGAGAACTCAGATGTGGCTGAGGGGAAGGGGAGATGCTTAAGAATGTGATTTTCATTTGGTGGACGTAAGTTTCATTTCTATGACTTTCAGCTCTTTCTTAAATCTAGTCCTTGGTCACTCCTCTGAGGGTTTAGAAGTAAAAGAACCAACCCTGCTTTGTTTCTCAGCACATGAATACTAGTTGTTTCCCTTTGGATTTATGCCATGTCATCTAATATGCAGTGAATAAACAAAGCTGTAAGTCATGTGCAATCATCCCCAGCCTACTGGAGTTATTAACAGCACCCACTCATGGACTTTCTAACAGGGAGATTCAGCTTTCCTTTAAATTCTCTCTTGGAAAAGTGGCCATAAAATATCCCAGGCTCAGATAGACTATTCTGAAAGAATTCTTACTGAAAACTTTCAGTATTTACCACAGTATGATTCTCTCTAAATTGTCCTCCTTTGGAGTGCTCACTGAACATTCAAAACTGATAAGCTGATAATATCGCCTTCAGATACTTTCTATGCCTTTGCAATGTAGTTGCATCTATTACTGTAACAGAAATTTGATAGAAATCTTTAATTTTTTACATGTCTAAAGTAAATGAATTGCCATTACTGCCTTAAAACCCCCCAAATTTAAAATATAAAGCAAGAATTTGTTGACACAGTGTTGCTCTTTCCCTTATCAGCTCACTGGGGGGGTAATTTTTTGTTGTAATCTTGATTTTCAAGCACAGTTCACACTCACTACAAGGCATGAAGAACTAAGTAGAGTGAAATAATGGGTTTAGCTTCGTTAAATCTTCCATTTGAAAGGTTAAGGAAACAGCCAGTCTGCACTCTTTTCAAAACATAATATTAAAAATTGTTCTGCACAGACTGAATTCAGTTCCTCATCTCCGATTCCTGGGAGTTTGTCACACATTGGACAGTATTGATGTATAACCACTGTGTGCATTGGCACATGTATGATCTATGTATGTAATACACTGTATTTAAAAAATACCTGAAACTTCAGATATTCCCAACCATTTACTTGAAGTAGGTGAAATTTAAACATGGAATACCCATTTTCCCTTTAAAGGGTAGAGTCTCTATGTTTGTCCCTCAAATGAGCAAAATTATCCATAAAAGCTTCTCATCTGCTCGATTTAAGAAGAAAGACTAGGAGTTTTTACATCTTTAATTAAGGCTGACTCTCTCTTTTATTCACATTTAATGGAAAACTCAATAAATAATTCAAATTGCTCAGATACAAATATGGAATATTGATCTACATCGGCAGTTTCACACAAATGTCTCACGTATGCCACATTTCAGCACCAGCTTCTTGTAAAGGAAATGCATCCTTGGAGGGTGTTTCACAGCCTTATGATGATCTTCAGCACATTCATGGGAGAATAAAGCCTGGCTAACAGCTCTGATCAAGTTTTCATTGTAAACTTCATTCCTTTCTCTATAAAACCCATAAGACAGATTCTGTATTTGTATCTTGTTAAGTAAATAAAAGACATAGCTGGTGAGATGTAGGATTTTTCATTCAGCTCAGCTGCTACATGCTATCCCCAGGCTCTACTGGTGGTGTGAAGAAGTTGCCTGGGTAGCAGAATATTGTCCCCAGGTTCCAAGGCTGAAAGCAAGTACAACACTGCAGGCCTGTTTCTAATAAACATAGAGAGATTAGAAAGTAGTTGCTTACTTTGAACAGCTTCACTTCTGCTTCCTCACTTAAGAGAGATTTATGGATCATTTAAGGGAGGGAAAACATGTTTGCAGGCGACATTTTTGAAGTGAATTTAAATTCTTGGTGGACTTTGCAGGGTTTTTTTAGACAAACTACTGCTTAATCAGATGAAGTGATGCAGACAACTTACTGCTTAATCAGATGAAGTGATGCAGACAACTGGTGCTCACTGCATTGTAGTGCCTTTGTTTGAAGTGAGGTGCCACATGGGCTTTTGTGAAGTGATCTGCAATGGATCTAAGATGGCTTTAGAGCAACTGAATTTTGTCAGATGGAAATTGCAACCTGTTTTTCTTTTCTCACCATTTCCCCATTAAAATGTCAAGTCTAATTTTCCTTGGTTTAGGCAGAGACTGTCAGGAAAAAAAAAAGTATAAACTATAGGTTGTATCCATCTGTAACCATAACAATAAATATCATTGTCTGTACAGTTAATACTTCAACCATGTCTCCTGCCTGAGAAGACTGAAAAAGCATTCATGTCAATGCACTACTCATTATTCTGCATGCACAGAAAAATGTCATCCCTTTCAGCAGGAGGAAAATTGGTCTAGTCTCAGGTCTTTGAGTTCAAAACAGTTTAAAATAGTGGCATAGCTGTTTAGGAATGAAATTTGAGTGAAGGTCTGGTAGAAAGATGGTTTTCATCTCTTGCAGAATGGCTCATTTAATGCTGTAACAAGTAATTCCTGCAATGGTGCACGTACATTAACTCTTTCAGTTTGAATCTCCCATCAAAGCAAGACATTAAAAATAGCATTGAGTAGAGCAGTAGAGAATGAGGTGGAACCACAAATCTGTGTCAGGGAAGGAGAGACAGAAAACTTTAACAGAACATCTTATGCCAAATTCTGTTCCAAAAAAATGTCCCTGAGACAGGGACAGCTCTGATCTGACTGAGCTGGGAGGTGGAATGATGGACTGTGCCCACATTGTTTGATATGTGAGCTGTGTCTGAAGGACACATAGCAGAGGAAAGGCTATACTAGGCAGAGTCCTCTTGTCTGAGTAAGCATGGTTTGGGATGCCCCTCAAATTTTTCCCCACTTTCTTCTATCACTCTATAAGGAAAGGGTCAAAACCAGAAAAAATTTGTCTAGATGCTACGTGACTCTGTGCTAAAGCACCATATCCATTAAAAATCCTAATAATGCACTTAACTGCCTGTTCTTGCCTTTTACATCTTTCTCCTTTACTTGGGTATGAGTATACTGACAGCTGTATGGAAACACATTTAGTACTTCAGCTTTCCACGTGTTCTCTGGGGTTCATTAGGGCTGGTGGAAAACCACACACTTCCTCATCATTTTTCACCTTGTCCATTCAGGTACATCTCTTGCACTCTTGTTTTGAAGGCTAAGTCAGGAAAGCAATGAAATTAATGCATAAAGAGCTCAAAAGCTTATAAATAATGTATTACATCATATTGGCATGGGAGGTAAAGAAAGCACTATCAAAAAAAGTGACAAGGCTTTTAAGATGCTTTTCTGAGGAGTCAAAATTAACGCCATGTGCTCATTTTGCTGTATTGTCCTAAGATTGACAGTGTGTCTGTGCTGTGGTTCCTATCTAAAAACCAGTGAGATTTAAGTGAGTTTCTCTGTGAGCAGGGGGACTAATCAGTCCTGGTTTCCTATGAATTGTCCTTTGCCTCCAGCCTGTTACCTCTTCCTTTATGTTTTCCTCCAATTTGAATAATGCCAGCTCTCCACATGCGCTGTTGATGCAGCAGCTGTCGATGCTATCCCAGAAAAACAGGGCTAATGTGAGGCTGCCCATGGATGGTTACACATGTTCTACTGCCAGTTGGTTGTCTGCAGTTGTATATGTGAAGAGCAGCTACATCCTGGTTGCTCCGCTCTCATGAGGGAAAATAATTTGGCTCAATGTGTGCTAGCCAGCTTTAAGTTTTCACAAAGTGTGTACAAGACAGTTGTATTTCAAATGTCTGCTCTCTTGTCAATTTTGGTAGAAATTAGTCTGCGCTGTCAAAATTATTGGGCTAAGACAGGGAAAGAGAAAACGAAGAGAAAATAACAGGCTCAAAATTCTTTCTTTCTTGGGAATTCAGGCCTGAAACAGTTAATGCCAGTATTGCATATTTATCTGCTGCTTCTTCAACCCGTAATGCTGGTATTTTCAAGATACACTTTCTCAATCAGGAGGGTTGAGCATTTTTTATGGTAATGCAAATTGTCATACAACTGTACTAAGGCTTCAAAAAAATAGTTGTTAGATGGTAAGATTAATGACATATAAAAAGTAGCCAGAACAGCATTTCCTGTTTTGGTTCTTTTGCTGATTTGATATCTCACTCATCAAAGTCCAGAATAAATAGCTAATTCTAACCGGGGCTCCCAAAAGTTATGGCACCAGTGGCACCAGTTGTCCCAAGTAAGCAGAGAAGGAACAGCTGGTGACTGTTTTTACACACAATCTTCCTCTAAATGTTAGAGGGTGCTTTGCAATGTGATATCATTATTCATACCTCAGTGATACCAAGAAGTCCTGGCTGAAAGTGGAGCCCGAAGGTACCATTTTTTGGATCTACAATGCTGTAGGAGACAGTCCTGTCCTCGGTTTCCCTCTATCCCTTTCCTTCAAAATATCACAGCTAATTAGGAAGAGGAAAGGCAGGCGCCACAAAATGAGGTGACTTGTGCCAGGCTCCAGAGCAGATCAGTGCTGTGTGAGCTGAGAATAGCGCTCAGTCTCCTTGTGCCGAGTGGGAATCTCTTCCCTGGATTCCCTGGCTGCATCTCAAGGTCCCAACTAAAGTGTTGCATTTCTAATACAGTGTTACAAAACTCAAAAGTTTTAAGGAAACATTATGAAAGCTTCGTAAATATGGGCAACCCTTCAAAACACTTCAAATACTCTGGGTACAGCTAAGCAGTATTCATTCACTTTAATGCAAGGTTGTTAAAATCTTTATTGAGACAAGGGGGGAAAAGGGGAAAAACTAATTTATTTTCAAGGATTCTGCTTCATTGCATGCTTTTCAGAGACTCATGATTTGTCATTTGGCTGTGACTTCTCATGAGAATTACATTCCTAATAAATATATTTGTATTTACATTGTGATTAGCAGAAATGTGTGAATACTTCATGCATTTACCATGCACAGGCTTCTCTTGTCTCTTGGCCTTGTCGAAGTGACACAGTTTGTCACTTGTCAAACCCCCAACACATTCTGTTCTTTAATATACTTTTCTGTCTTGTAGAATGCTTCTTTCTTTGTTGCTGACTTGGATCACAAATGGTCTTTATTTCCCTATTCTGCTGAACTAAATGGCTAAATGCAGGTTCCTGTGGATACGAAAGGGGTTATGAATCATACAAACAGAAATATGTTAACTTCTTGTGTGTGCTGTAATCCATTAGAAACATTCTTATTCTATGTGGCTTAACCTTATACTTTCTTCCTATTGTAAGTGACAATCATAAATTAATTGAAGTGTAAATTTGGACCCAGCTCATCAGACTGTCAGAACTGTGTGTTGCAATGCATTCATATCATTCCAGGTGCCACTTTACATTGTCACCTCTTAACAATGACAATAATGGATTGAATAACTGGGATTTGCAAGGCAGTCTTTTGGGGGTTAGTGTAGTAAAAGTGAAGGTAAGTTACATGATCTAAATTCTCCTCCCTGTTGAGTACAAAATCCTTTTGCTGGGGCTTTATATTTCCATATAGAGAGAGATCTGTCTCTCTTCAGCTCTCAGTAGGAGCAGGCTGGTCCTGTCTTTCCGGATGGTCTGACTTGCCTGATGTGATTGCTTAGGAGTCCCACTGAGGTCTCTGTCCACGAGATCATCACCTGTGTAGGCTTTCCTCATGCATTCTTCTTGGGGAGAAGTCTCAAAATGCCGAATTGCTACGTGCCTGTGTTCCCTCCATGTCATGTGTGCTTTTCATGGTGAGACGGAGAAGGCCATCAGGAACACCAATGTGGCTGACTCTGCAAAAGCATGGGCAAGAAACAAGTCTGGGTAAGAAATGGAAAAGTGATGCTGCAAGCAGGCAGAAAGTAGCAGTGATAGCACCCTGTTTGCTGTCTGAATTTTAACTATAGTGGAATGTATTCAAGAGTGATAAGGAAAATACAGATTCTTTATTCATTTTCCCTAAGAATCATAAGCATCATTAACCACTGGAGCTCGCACAAAAGACAGTTTTCAAGTATTCTTAATGAAGGCACAGAAGATGGGATGTTTTTTATGACAATGCTAAAGCCTGCATTTTGTATTATTTGAAAGGTTTCTCAGACAAAGTCTGCAGTTTTCAGATTTTTGCTTTTCCAACCACCCATAGGCATTGTTTGCATGAAAAGTCCTTATTTCAAAAGAGAGGTGAAAAAGAATTTAAGGAAGATCTACAGCTTTAGTACGCAGAAGACAGACTGCAGTATCTTGGTGAGTTCCTCTCTTTTGCATGTATGAACATGACATGCTGTGTGGTCATGTTTCCCAAAGATGCAGCAGAGGCTGGGCAGTTTGAGTCCTGTTCATCCACTCCTGAAAACAGAAACACCTTCCTTGTTCCAGCCTTTTTTTTCAGCGAGGAATTGAATTTACTCATTAAGCCCAGCTGCTGAACATAGAGAAACATATATTGTCCCTCAAGTTACCTGAAGACGTGCCTGGAAAATCAGCGATGCCTCTCTTGCCTTCCCAGTAGCAGCCACTTTGCTCTGCTGTCACTCACAAGCCTGGCCTGCTCATCAGAACTGACCAGTGTTAGATTAAATGACCTTGGGGTACAAGATGATGTCAGACTGGCATCATTATTTCTGAATCACTGGTGTGTTTCCCCCATCCATCTTTGTTTTTCTGGTAGTGTTCCATTTCTGCAGTAACAATGTAGACGTGATTAGTAAGTATGAACTGCCTGCTTCCAAACGCTATGAATTGTGGCATTTAAAAATGTATCTGTACAAACACTGTCTCACACTGTTTACAGCTAAACTCTCAGTTGCCTGAGCCATCAGTGGCAGTGAAAACCAGTGTCTCCAAGAAGCTAAGATTCCTCTTCATTTTACAGGAGGCATGAAATAAGCTGATATGTAGCAAATAGATGAATTCACAGCGAGAGCTGTGTCCAAAACTTTAAAGCAAGGAAGGGAGGGTAACTTCTAAGCAAGGAGACAAGTGTATTTTTAAAGCTATACTGTTAGCCAGGGAATATGGCTTTTAAGAAATTCACAAAGAGCTTACATAGGTGTGTAAATACCTAGGGTACTTTAAAAAAAAACCACATCCAGCATCAAATATTGCAATAACAATGGCAAATATTGAGGCACACAAAGTCAGGCAGTTTGGGTTTGGATTCTATTTTTGTGACTTGCTGTGTGACCCTCACTGAGTGTCTCCATGTTTCAAACTTCTTACTTTTAATATTCATTTAAGGTACTAAAATAAAGTTTATGTACCTTTACTGTTTCTTCTCCAGGTCTAGGTTTTGATCAGGTCTTCTGTTAATGAAGTTCCTACGTGCCTTATATCATTGTGCAAGATTTCACTGAATGTTGATGACCTTTGTGACACTTGAATGAAATGCATTATTAAATATAAAATGTAAATATAATAAATATAAATAAAATATAAAATGTTTCCTTTGAGAAGTGTCCTCATGATAAGCATGCCATTCTGTGAGTCTTCCTAAAAGGCAAAAGTCATAATCCTGTACACATTGTTTAGCACAGGTAAAACTGAAATCTGGAGTGTCAGGGGATGTCAGGCGGTCACAGTTTCTACCCATTTGATACCAATGAGTGTCTCTTTAATGCATTAACACTTTCTAAAACAAGTCATGGAGAATTATCCCACATCATCAAAACATTGCCATTTATAATACACCTATTATCAATGCCCTTTTCCATTACAGTTTCTAATTATCTGAATTTGACACTGATTAAGTATTTCCATGACTTAGAAGCTGAAATAAGGCAGTATGTTAGAGGAAGATAACAGAAGTTACTTTGGTGAGAATACAATGCTCTTTTCTAAATATGCCCTTTAAACAAAAAGTTAATTCTGGAAAGAAGTAGAGAATTATGTTCATTATCTTCTGTCTTGGCTATGTAATAAGCTGCCAAAGTCTGGTTCTTGCTTTGAATATCTGCTGGCCTGCTGAATGTGGCTGAGGAAGCTTTGGGTCCTGACTTTTAAAATTTGATCTTGTGAGCTTTTTCCAATGCTGTTGTTGTGTAAATGCCTGTAATATCACTGTTCTGGCAAAATTATACATTGTTTTGATTCCATTCTGTTATCAGAATTTGGTTTCTATTGGGAACTCTTTTCTTCATGACATTTAGCATACATGTAAAGAGTGGCATGGATGTAAACTTTGATTTTTTTTTCAAATTTATTTTATAGAGTGGAGGGTAAATCCTGTGTTGTTCATATATAGCTTGGCATTTGCTTTTTGTGATTTGAATAATGCCTGTCATTTTTGATATTTTACTGATGGCTTTTGATTTCTTATTGAAGAGGTTTGAAGTATTAGCTTATGGAGTTCTAATAGCAGCAGACTGGTAGCTACCATCACCTTCATTCAGATTAATTCCTTCATCTTTTGCCCCTTGTATTTCATATACTCAAGCCATAGAAGGTGAGATAGAAATGTGGTTTAGAGAGAACTCAGTCTTAATTTTAGTCCTCTGTAAAGGTCAGGGGTTTTTTTGTCTTTATTTTTTTACATTAAAGGCACTGCATTTTTTTTAAAGGGAGCCATATTAACTGCTGCCTTATTTACACTACAGGTATTTTTGCAAATATGAAATCATCCTTGATGGTTCTGCCAGAAGCAGCAGTATCAGGGTGCCTGTCACATGCCTGTATTTCAGCCTCTGTGTCAGTGGAAGCTACTTTACATCACATGATGCGACAAAGTTTAATGTGTCCCAAGCAACAGTTGGCTCCAGGGTGTTTGGAACATCCCAGTGACATGGGACATTCATATTCATCTGAAAATTATGCACACACTTTTCTTTACGGACTACGGGAAAATTACATTATAGCACTGGGCTTTGAGACTTCAAGCCTAATTTGCCACCTCAAGGACTATTACAGAGTTGGAAAACCACTGTGTATGAATGACTTTCACATAACAATGACAGGCTAACATTTTTGTTGTTGAAACCACATTATGAAACTGCTATTTCTATGCTTATTTATTTAATATTCTAGATTAGATTTCTGGACATTAGGAAGACAGCTCTTCTCAGACTTTGTGAATAAACTGATTAAGTTTAAAGTAGCTGCTTTTTTTTTTGTCAAAAAGCAATCGTAACTTCTTTTAAATTATGCAAAACAGAGTCAAATAAATATATATAGTAGCTCTTGCTACTTCTTTTTCACTTGGAATGGTGTGTATAGATGATTTATCATTTTCAAAGCAATATGTTGTGATAGCAGAAGCAATGATCCTATCTGGGGTATAATTTAATAGGTTCACCATGATAAAATGTGGATTTAATTGTAATGATACATTCCTAAGAATACAACAAGAAACAAACAAAATGGAATTTCTGAGCATGATCATCTAGAGAAAATAATTCCTCAAGAAGATCAGTAGGAACTTTTGTTTTACATATCTCCTTTAATTTCAGTACAGCCCTTGAAACAGAACAGGTGCCAGCAGAATCCTGGGTCTCAAGGGAGGAGAAAAGGGAGAGAAAGAAGAGGTGGTTTCTAAGGCAGAAGGAAATTGCTGATTTTAGGACAAGGCCAAAAGAAAGTAGGATTTCTTACTAAAAGAGACTTCATATCCATTTCCAAGGGCACACCAACATATCTGTTGTCAGTCATAGCCATATGTAGATACTATGTATGACCTGGGTGTGCAACACACACAGACGTGTACTTGACGACTTCTGCTGATTTGTAATTTCAGTCTGTGAAATTCAGCTTTCTTAGAGGTTAAAAAGGTATCACTGAGAAGCCAATCTCGTGGTTCTTGTTGATGCTTATTAAGAAATGGCAAGGAAGTTGCAGATGATTTAGTAGAGTAATGGAGGGGTTGAGTTAAAAAGTGGATTAAAGGAAAAACCACCTCACTGACTGATGAAGGTAGAGGTGACAATTCTCCAGAGGCAAGTAGGAATGAGGTGTCTTCAGAACTTTGTATTCACTCCTCATCTGTTTTGCATTCTACAAGAAGAAATGAGAGTACTACTATCTAGTGTTGATTTTTGGGTCATGTTACATTCTTATTTTGGAAGCCAACTGCAGGGAGTAAGATAATTAAGAGTGGTATTTAGCTGCTCCAAGGATTTTGCATCTATCAACAGCAAATCCCTCTAACCGGTATTATTGACATTTTACATTGAAAAGGTCACACACAGAGAAGTGGAATGACCTGGGGGAGGAGCCCCAGAGACAGGAACTGAACATACTCCCTGATTTCTGAAGACAGGGTTAGAAATTGAGGTGCCAACAACTGCAGGAATTAGTGGTAACATTGTTTAAAGAACCAGGTGAAAGATGAGGAGACAGGTGCCACTGACTTTATTGAAGCCAAGATTTCACACGGACATTGAGTGTGTCAGAAGAGGTGACCTGTTATACAACACAAACTGCACACGTGAAAATGAGTGAAAAGCAATACTTTAGTTATGCTCCTTCAGGCAGTTCTAATCCTGAAGATCTGTTATTTGAAAATAACTTTGATACACAGGGCAAACAGATAATGATGACTGCAGGATTAATAAGCTCTAGATAAAGGAGTAAGGCAAAACCAAGAAAATAAATATGGAATTTGAGAGTTTTTGAGATTTTTAAACAAACATGAAGATTTCAAAAGATGGTGAAATTATGCTACAATTTTAGATAGCAATTTGGTATTATAATGTGCTGCAGGGTTTTGACAACCTGAGTTTTGACTAGTTTACAAGAAAATTTTTTGTCTATGCTTTTATTTTACATAGTTTTGCTCGCTTCATATTCTAGCAAAATATAAATTGTCCACGTCAAAGAGCGAGTAAAGACATTTGAGCTTTATACCCATTTCTTTATGCTTAGCTCTTACAGAGCACAGTGAAACACATTTCAGGGAAAATATTGTTCAAGATCTACTTTTACAAAGGTGTTTGTGTCAGACTCTGTTGCCCCCAAAATGATGAAAAACCCTGGAAGTAAAATCATAGAAGACAAGTTATTAAACAGGGCAGCTGGACAATGCTTTCAGTAAAGGACAAAAATCAGAGTATAAGATATATGTTTAGCATATTCTGTTTTGTCCTCTTCATACAGTTTGAAGCCAGAATGATGTAACACTTCGTCTTTTAGTCTGACCTACTGGATATCCCTGGTCACTAAATTTTCTGTGTGGTAAGTCCAGCTTCTTTATTGGGATACAGTATTTATACGTTATTCATACAGCATCTATGTTATTTTCCACAGAGATATCTTGTGTTATTAGGAGATTTCCAAAGAACAAAATACAGCTTCCCTCCACATTTTGTGCCAATGATTATTCACTCCCACTGATAACACCTGTAATTTGAATTTGCCCAACTTCAGCTTCCAGACATCGACTATTATTCATTACCACTACAAGATCGAAGGGCCTGTTAGTTTGTGGTATTTTCCCTTATGAAGGTATGTATGGGCTGTTATCAAGTTGCGCCTCTTTTTGTAGCATGGTAAGTGATCCAACCTCTATTTATACAATCCTTAAATCAGCCTTGTGGCTCATCACTTTGTTCTCATATTTTTCAGGCGTGTCAGCCATGTACCCAGCATCCCATGGCATCCTGGATGAAATAAACTCCCTTCTCATATTTTACATAGAGGTTGGGCAACCAGTTGTTCATGTGTCCAGTGTGTGCTTTATTTACACCGCTTAGTGCTTGTCTCTTTTAATCCAAGTGAAATTGAAGCTGTGTCAGGGGAGGTTTAGGTTGGGTATCAGGAATATGTTCTTCACCCAGAGGGGTGATTGGGCACTGGAACAGGCTCCCCAGTGAAGTGGTCGCAGCACCGAGCCTGACAGAGTTCAAGAAGTGTTTGGTCAATGCTCTCAAGCACCTGGTGTGACCCATGGGGACAGTGATGTAAAAGGTGAAGGGCTGGACTCGATGATCCTTGAGGGTCCCTTCCAGCCCAGCATATTCCGTGATTCTGTGAATAATTTACCAAGTCTACTTGGCATCTGCAGGGCGACAACAAAAGCGTTTTCACTCACGAGCAGGCTGGGAGCAGCGCCCCACATCCCGCCACCCGGGGACACCCGCGGGGACGCACGGAGCCCCTCGGCCACGTAACAAACACCCGCGCTCGGGGGGCGGGCGCCCGGCTGGGGGGCAAACGGGGACATCCCGGGGGCTGGGGCCGCGCTGGGCGCCGGGGAAAGGCGGAAGGCGNGTGAGTGCTCCTTCCCCCGGCCCCTTCCCCCCTGGCAGCCCCCGCTCCGCACCACCGGGACCCTGCTCCGACAGGTCGCCAGCCGGGGGGCTCGTTTTGGGAGGAGGGGGCGAGCTGGCGGCGCGGCGCCCCGGCTGAGGGGGACGCGGGGCGGCTCCGGCGGCGGCGGCGAAAGTTCCTGCCCAGGTCCTTGCGGGCGAGCGGGGGAGCTTTCGGTGGCGTTTGGGCTGGAAGTAGGGGCTGGAGACTGACTGAAGGTGCCATGCCTCTCGGCCGTGGCTCCCCAGAGGTGCGGAGTTGGGGTGGTTAATTAACCGGGCTCTTTTAATTACCTGTGTTTTGGATTAAAGAAGAGCCCCCTCGCCCCCTCGTTTTGTATCGTAGTGCAGAGTAATGAAGTGGATTCGTCGGGAAGTGGGGCGCTTTGGGAAGCGGAACAAGGGGCTGCTATGCACGGAGAGCCAGTCCCTGGTGCTGGGTGCGGGTCACGCCGTCTGTGCCGCTTTCCGAGGCTGCGGGACCCCCGCCGCAGACGCGCTTGTACTGGGGCAAGCTTTGGAGTCTGAGTGTGCAGTCAGCGTCAGCCGCTCCGAGCGGCACGCACGGTGTCATCTGTACTGCCATAAAAATTGAAGACTTGAAGTAACTTGCACTCTTAATAGTCAGCACGAGTGTGTTTCACTTGGAACAAATGCTTGTGGGCTGCTCAGAGCACACTGGTGCTCTACAAAAAAAGAAGTAAATGGCATGCAGTGTAAGGGTTTTAAACCATTGCACGACTGTGTGTTAAAACACACTAGAGGCTGGTGAATCTTCCCTCAGCTGGGAAGTCCCTATGGCCGGAGCTACACGGGCTAGAGGCACTGGCTCAAAGGATGGGGAGGGCTCTTGTGTCAGATGGGGATGCTGTGACATGTGGTAGCCAGACCTCTCTCTGGAAGAATGCTGGCTGTGTGCTTACATCCCCTGCTTCTGTAGTTATGTCACTTGTGCTTACTCCTATTTAATAACTGAACAGACATTTATAGGAAAACTGCCCCATAACTTTTCACTGCACAGCATTATTTTCTGCCTTCCTCAGGTTACATTCAGTATGCAATGTCAACAGGACTGGACGGGCCACTGGTTTGAGCTAATGGAGTGATTTTTACGTTCGGAGACACTGTGTTTGGGAACAACCCCATAAACTGAAACTTTTGCTACACTAAGTACTAAATGGTTTCCTCTTTAAAAAAGGAACAAACCCAAACCAACCCCCTGCAACAGCATAAAACGTTTCTAGCTCCTTCCTCTGTGCATTTAGATTGAAACCCATCCCGTGTGAGGGTCAAGAGTTTATCCCCAAACCTGATTATTTGTTATGCATGCTTTTGATACTAACTTTATAGAGAAATAAAAACGTGCATATATGTAGGTTTGCATGCAAGTTTGTCTTCCCACCTCGTTTCCTTTTCCTTTAGCCTCCCTTTTCTCTCTTGATGTTTCTTGTGTTTTTTTTATCTGATCTGAATGCAGTTTTGACATTTGGAAATGTTGAGAACTCAGCAGACTCCCAGAACAGTCAGCAAGTGAAATGAAGCTTACAAAACATTACAGCTGCTTTGTAGTAGAAGTGCAGGTATTAGAGCAATTCTGTCATACTCTTCTCAAGAGGTGACCGCATTTTATATCTCTGGAAGCCCCCCTTCAGCTCTCCGGATAAAATTGATCCTGCTGAGTTACTCTTTTTCTTGTAGCATAATGGGTGTGGATCTTCTGAAATAGCATGACCTTTCCCATGAAAGTTTTTGTAGGCTGTTTGGGCACATTAGCTGAGAGTAAGTGTCTGATAAATCTCCGTCTGTGGCTTATTAACCTGAATTGGCTAATTGGACTTAAACTGGCAGCAAAGATAAGATGACTTGGTTTAATTCAAGTTAGTGGCAGCTGTTCAAGCCTCTGAATTTGAGCTGTGCTAAAGTTATCTTGTGTTTATTGCTTTTTTTTATACTCAAGTTAATTACCTTGGGCATTCTAGCTTGACTTTTGAATGTATCTTTATCTGGTAGTGTCACTACATGCTTTGTATCTGTTTTCACTGCTGCTTTTTCTGGTCGTGTTCCGCAAAGCATCACAATTTTGGCATTGGCTGGACTTACAGTGTGTGGTGACTAAGGGAAGTTGTGTGGGATTCATTTCCCCATTTCTAAGATTACCTAGCTCAGTTTGTTTTCTGCAGAAACATCTATAGTTTTGTAAAAATAAGGGAAGTTTGTGGTGCTTCCTTCTTTTCTGACAGCTCTAGGGTGAATTGGGTTGGTTTCTGTCACTGATTTTCTTGTTTCCTTTAGCTTGATGATTCGTTGACATTTAACAACATTTGAAATTAGTGTTATATAGATTTTCTTGTACATATAATTAGAATCTTAATTGTAAATATAATTAGAATCAGAACATTATGGTGATTTTAGTAGCCACAGATCTGATCCAGATCTCACTGAAGCTAATATAAATCTTTTAATTAGCTTCAGTGCAACTTGGATCAGAGCTGAAAATGTGGTAGTTGAAGAGGTGAATGTGATGTTTCTCTTTGTAACAGTATACTGTTTTTCATGTTTTTCTCAATTCAGATTATGGGGTCTGTCCTTTGGGAATGTTTACTAGATTTTGGAAACAATGAAAAAAGAGCAGGAGCTACTACTGCCGTGATTGATTCTAATGTAAATTTGGAGTTTTGGTAATGCTTGCACATTGTCCATCTTACCTAGCAGTAGTTGGCTTTCACTGCAAACATGCCTGATAGTCAGGCATGTTTACCATCTTCTCTCTGTTGCCAGCATTGTTTACTCAGTCTAATTATTGTAAAAATGCAAAGCAATTATGCCATATATTTGTGGAGGAAGCTCTCAGTAGACATTCTGAAAACACCGTCTCCCACTCCATCAATAGTGCTAGCCTATATGTATTCTCCAGGTTTTAGGTTTCTCATCACCCCAAATAATGTAGTTAATGGAAATGCTGAGAAATGTCTGGTAGTGTGAAAATCACGATCTTTCTACTTGTCATCATGCTTTTGAGTCTAATTAGCACTGGCTTACAGCTTTCCCTGAGAAACCCATTTTCTTTTATAAGTGCTGTGAAACAATTTATTTTGCAGTGTTGACTTTAATATACAAGTCTCTTCTGAAAAAGTGGTTCTGTAATAATGGGGTTGGGAATTCTACTTCTGTTATGTGAGTTAGCATCTCTTAAATGTCCTATATTTACAAAGAAAACTTCTGTGTGATTTCCTCTTTTGCAAACCAGATGGAGAATCAGACTCTGGCTGGGTCTTTCCTTTAGTTATGCAACAAGGTTATTGGTAATAAAGGATCTGAAAGCTTAATTAAACTCTCGGTGACACCTCTGCAGGCTCTTTTATTTTCACTGGGTTTGCTCAGTTGCAACCGATTAGTCATCAAGTTGAGATTTAGGTAGCAATGCAAATAAAGTCTCCCACAAGAAGAAACAGAATCCTGCTTCTTTGACTGAGGTATTGTTGGCTAATAGGACTAAAAAGCAATTGAAAGCTTACTTTGTAATGGAACGTGAATAATTAATTTGAAATATATGATACTTCAGGAGCCAAGAGCATCATCGTGAAGCTCCCTGTACAGTGAGCCTTGAGAAACACATGGAGGGCTTTGCCAGATGGATTCTGGCAAATGCCACAATTGTGGAAGATGTTTTTGTTTCCCTCTGTCAGTTCTGTCCCTCTCCTGAAAGATCCTTGATGGAAGGCCCTGGACTGCAGACCTGACTTCCCTGGTTACTGGGGCAGACCCTAAAGCAGTCAAACTGCAGAAAGCAGCCATGGCTGCTCCCAATAAAATACACACAGCCTGTCATCTTTGAAAGAAATTAAATAAATGAACAGTTTCATAATATTCTTTTTTTGGTTTTATGCAACTTAAACCAAGCCTCACACCTCCAAAGGCACTGATTCATTTCACGTGCAGTCTTACATTTCACATAATTCTTTACAGATTATGCATCTGTATACTTCTCTATAAGACTTTTCTTTATGCTCGCTTTTTAATTTGCTACCCTTAAAATGTCAGAAAGAAGATAATGAAAGTGGGGTTCTGCTCCAAAAAAAAAGTAAGAATTATGGCACTTGTGAGTCATTACCAGTCTCCATGAAATCTTTACCTTCATCTGCTGCTCTGGGTGTGATTCAGCTCAGTTTAACACTAACACATGGCAGCAACCATCTGTGTTTGCTGTAAATATTTTATTTTTTAATTACAAATGGCTTGATTTAGAAAACCTGAAGTGGTATAGTGGGGTGGTTGTGGGCCTGCAAGGGAAGAAGATAAGCACCTGGGAAGGTAATTTTTCCCCAACCACTGTTGCCAGGTTGGAAAGGGGAGTGTAACACAGAGCAAACCCGGCTGCCGTGCCTCACTACAGACCCTGCTGGTCCCTTCTTGGAGGAGCTGGACAGGAGAGCACCAGCACAGACTGCAAAGGGGCTCTGAACATTTAGTGAAGGAGAAGGGGGTTTGGGAGAAAAGGCAAAGGAAACTCTAAGTTTATCTTCTTTGAGGAGAAAGAAGGAAATGTGGCTGCTAAATGTCACTTATCCATCGTGATTCTCATACAGTAAATATGGTCACATGTTGTGGCAGGCTGAGCCTCCTACAAGCATTTTGCTGTGGGATGACACTTACACTGGGGCTGGGGGTGTCACAGAGGCACCATCCATCCTCAGAATGGAAAAGTCCAGAGCTCATGTAGCCACTGGGAGGGTTCCAGTGGGGGTAATCCTCAGGCTCCCTCCCTCTGCTGAAGTCCTGCCAGCTGCGAAGTTTTTTCCATCAGACAGTCATTCTAGACAGTCCTTCCCATCTTAGGAACTCCTTTGCTGCAGCATCTGCCTGACGTTATCTGCTCTTTGTCCTCTAGCATCTCCTGTAAACTCAGAGATCTGTGTCCCAAAAGGGGCAGTGAGAAAGTAGTGAGATAAATTGCCATTTTTTTCTACTGTGAGGGACTGGGGAAGGATGAGAATGGACTCTCATGAGCCTGACAGATTTGTGGAATTCCAGTTTGCAGTTTGCATGATACAATGTATGTTTGTTCTTGAAATAAAAAGGGGATGTGCTGAAGGTAAGGTGTACAATGCAAAGTTTTGAAGTCTTCTTGCCTGCCCTCATGAAGCCAGGGAATGTGTCTAGAGGTGCATGTCTCCCATAGTCCTGCAGTCCAGGTGTAGCCACTAAGGACATTTTCTTTCCTCGCAGCTGACACTTTGGAAACTCACCTAATGGGACCAGACACATTTGGCCGGGAGAAACTTTAGTTCTGTTGGTGACGTGTGGGACAGAAGGAACCCAACTTGACACATAGCTGAGTTTGCAGGGCTGACAGTTAATGGAAAAATAATATTGTATGTGAATTTTAGCATGATTGATGTGAAATTGTGAAAGATAAAGAACTTGGAATACCATCATACTAATTTTATATGATCTTTTAGGGCTAAAACTGTATATTTATGTGATAGAGATATTATTCTGATTTTTTTTTTCTCTTTGTATGTGAGCCCAAATTAGTTTTTCCTCAGTGAACTTAGATTACTGTCTGAACTGCTGAGTGATTTTCATTTTTTACAAATTGGGTTAGACTGGGTCAGCAATTGATCTCTACTATGCTGGTGCATATCAGACATGGAAGTGCTGGTATGAGTATGGCTGGAAGTGCCCGTTAGGGTAGCAGAAAAGATGTTATAGAAGTTAAACTGATAATTGCTTCCTTCTGGGTTTTTTTTGTTGTTTGTTTTTTGTTTTTTTTTTTTTAATTTCATTGTGACAGTATTATAACTGTTTTTGAAAGAATCCAGCTGATAAATTGAATTCGTAATGTTGAACATGGTTTTGTTTTCCTTCTGCTCCAGTAGCTAATGCAGATAAGAATTCACGCAAAAACTGTGATAAGTTGGTTGTTTTGTTTTGTTTCTTTTTCAAATTCAATTAATGTAATTGAATAAAATACAATTTGGTCATCTAAAAAGACTGTGCTTCTTTTATTTGGTTTAGTGAACCATGCTTATAATACTATATGATTTACAGTAATATTTTATTGCATAGTATATTTTTTAACTGCCTTACCATCAAATGTGTTCTAAGCATATAAGGCTTGTTCAATGTATTTCTTCAATGTATTAAAAAATGTATTTCTACAAGGCAAGGTAATTAAAATCTAATATTATTCAGGTTATAAAGTCAAGCTTTTATGACTATTGATTAGAGCTGCTATTCCCCCAACTTGTGTTCCTGTGCATTAAGATATACACATTAATTACATTATCAGATGCAGCTTTTTTTATCCCCAGGGGCTCTGGCTCCATCAGTGTATGTGATGGACAAAGCTTTCCTGATGAGCATCTACTCTACTGTTTACCCTGGCTCTTTGTGCCTCCTGCTGTGTGTTTTTTGAGCCCTGCTGTTAATACAGGCTTATTAACTTGTGGCCTTTTCTGGTGTGGTTATTTCTACAAGTATGGATTAGCCTATCTGCAATACCTGCAAATGGAGGGCATATACTGCATTCAGTGGCAGCCACGGTACAGGAAATAAAGTCAAAAGTACTTTAACCTGGGGAAGAAAGCAACTTGAGATTCCCAAGTCCTGAATTTTGGGATGTCTTAGCATTATTACAATGTTGTCTGAAGTACCTTTTCCAGTATATGCCCTTGCAACTGTGAGCACTGAGCAGGTTTGTGCATCAGGTCTCAGAATGTTGTTTTGGTGACCAGACTTTGATCCTCTCTGAGAATTATAGATTTGGTCAATTGCTTTGGAACTCAGTGGGATTGGTTGAGACAAAATCCAGTTCTTCAGGGCTGCACTGCCTTAAGGAGAGAAACAGTTCTTCCTATATTTTTTCACACATTTTTCAGCTCCTCTAGTTATGTATATTTTTCTACACCACAGTCCTTAATCCAGTTTGCCTGTAAAAAAGGATCCACTTATGCTGGAGTAGACCTTAGGAAAAATGTATACACTATTAAACTCATGTATGCAAGGAAGAAAAGAATTCACAAAATAGAGTGGTTTGGGTTGGAAGTTGATTGAAGATCATCTAGTTCCAACTGTTCTGCCACAGACAAGGACACCTTATACCACAGCAGCTTGCTCAGAGCCCCATCTTGAACACTGCCAGTGCTGGGGCACCCACAACTTCTCCGACAACCTCCATCACCATCCTCACAGTAAAAATTTCTTCCTCATATCTAATTTGAGTCTCTCCTCTTTCGGTTTAAAGCCATTCCCCCTCATCCTGTCACTCCATGCCCTTATAAAAACCCCTCTCCAGTTCTCTCCTAGGTCCCTTTAGGTCCTGAAAGGTCACTCTATGATATCCCCAGAGCTGCTGCCTTCTCCAGGCTGAATGTCCCCAACTGTCTTAATAGGAGAGGTGCTCCAGCCCTTTGATCGCCTTCATGCCCTCCTCTGGACTGGTTCCAGCAGGTCCACATCCTTATGCTGGAGGCCCCAGAGCTGGATGCAGCACTCCAGGTGAGAGTGCTGAGTAGTGGGGGAGAATCACCTCCCTTCCCTTGCTGGCCTTACTGCTTTTGATGCCACGCAGGATGTGGTTGATAACTTTAATTTTCTCCTGTCTCACTGAGGGCCTTGCTGATGTTCTCTTAATGCAGTCACCTGCTTGTGTCCATGTAGTTCTTCCTGTTCTTTAAAAAAATATAAATCAATGTAAGCTAATATGGCAAGTGACAACAAAAGCAGGTGGATGTCCTTTATTGAGAACTGCAAAGAAGCAGACCATGTGAGAATAGTCTTGTTGCTGACTTCCAATCCCATTCCTTTGTCTAAGTTTGGCATTCTACCTGACTTCTTGATCTCACTCTCATGTTTTACTGCTTCCCTATTACAGTCTCCATCTGCTTCCATTGTATCAGTAAAGTTCAGGGAAATTGCTATCAGCCAGTATAAAAGTTCATAGGAGCTGCTGTGTGTCAGACAGTGTCTGACTATGGCACTAATTGCTTCATTCCCTGCAGTCTGTAACAATCCCTCTTTTCTCTTATCCTCCCAATCCAGGTCTTCACTTGGTTTCCTTTTCCATTTTCAATTCCATACCTCTGAGCTGAGTATTTGGAGCTTGCTCAGGCTGGAACTAGCAGGAATTGTCCTACTACGTTTGACACTGTCTTGATCCCATCCTTGTGAAATTTGACTTTCTTTTTCTACTCCAGATTTTATCTGGTCAAAACTGATGCAGTGTGTCTGCCTCTTGTTGCTGAAATAACCACCAGTCTTGACTCAAACAAAATCTCTGCCCTAAAATGTTGTACAATATGGCAGGGGAGGCAAGGATGAGCGGCAGGGGAGGAAAGAGAGGGTATGACTCCTCAGAGAAAAATTCACCAGTGGTGTTTCCAACAGTGAGGCTGTAGATAATGTAAAATTTACTTGCTGTAAAAGGATGCCTGCGATCATGTTTTGTTTCTGTGCATCTAATTTATTGAATTGGGACTTGCCATGCTGCTGCTTCAGTCTTGGGCACTAACAGTGTGCACTAGCACTGGAAGTTGCAACTTTAAATAATTTACAGCAAGGAGAGGAGATCAAGATGGCACATGTCTAGAGGACTCAGATGGCATCCTGGAGCTGACTGCTGATGTGCACAGCTAACCTGTGTGAGCTATGTACTTGGCTGCTCCGACTTCAGTGCCAGAGGCATTCTTCATACTCACGTATTTGAAGATACTTGTTAGGACCGTGAAATGAATCAAATGTTTTTTGTTCCAAGTAAGATTATTCTGGTTTTTTTTTCTTTCTTTTTCTTTTTTTCTCCTTCTCTTTTCTTTGTGGTCTTTGTTTTACACATCCTGAGCAGGAATTGTCTTAAGGAAGAAACAGACATTTGTACTGCTGTCCTTTCTCTGCCCACTTGAAACAGTGTTTTGTTTATCCTATATTGGGACCAGTATATCAAAACAACTCCCAGATACAGAGTTTCTGTCATGTACAGGTTTAGTTGCTGCTAGTGTTTTGTGGTGTTATCATGGTTGCTTTTTTAAGTGGAAGCCTTCTAAAGAAATTGCAGGGTTTAAATAACACCATCTTATTCAGAGAAAGCAATGCCATACCTAGGTCCTATTTCACTGCTGCCTTCTGTTTTAAATTGTGTTGTAAAACTCCTCATAAAAATTTAATTCCCCTTCAACCTGTGACTTGATAGCAGAATGGTAAACCATTCAGTTAATTACTGAAGCTGTGATCTCCAGCAGGACAGCCAAGAAGAATGCAAGCTGAGTGGCAGTATTTTAATTAATGAACAAAAGCTTATGGACTGGCCAAGGGAAAGAATGAGTTCTGAAAGACAAATGGCAGCTATACATTTTTAGTTGCAATAGGTGACCTCTGGCAAACCCCAGTACTCTACTGTTTTAGCTTGTGTAGCCAGGCAGTTCCTTAAGATATAGATTGGTTGATGCTCTGTATACACAACTTCTTCAGAGCTTAAATCTTCAGAATTCACTTAATATTATTCCATGTCTAGAGTATGATCCAAAGCACTCCAAGGAAAGGTCTTCTGGAGGAATTTTTGTGATTTCTCCCCATGCTTTCCCACCCTCCCCACCACCATCTCCACAGTGGGATGGACTGTGATGATCACAAAGGATTTGTAATTTTTAGAAACGAACCACAGAAGCCGTGCTCTCTGCAGGGAAGCGCATTTTCTCTCTAGGGAGCACCTGTGCTTTGGTCATAGGTGCTAAATTTCTTGTTTCTGCTACCTGTTTTAATCCCCAAATTCTGGTTGGTTCCATCCTCCATGTTCCTCTAGGGACTTGGTGTGAGCGTTTTCCCTACAAGACCATCATGTCTTCATCATGTGGAGCTCTGTATTGCTCCATGACTTCCAGTTTTCATTTTCCTGTGCCCATGTGCATAGTTTAGGTGGCGTGCAGGGTGTGCTTGACCAGCTGTGCTGCCTCACCCCTGCCCATCCACAGCAGCAGCCTCAGCATCCTCCTTGGTTGTGCTGCACCATTGATAATCTGTAATACACTAGAATATATGGATAGATGTGTATACAGATAAAACCAGACAAACTCATCAATCCATCTTAACATTTCTAAGAAACATTTATATTTAATAATCATTAGCTCTCAGGAGGACAGCAAAAGAAAAAGCACATTTTATTCTCAGATGTATAATTTGCCAGTACTTGAACTCATTGAAGTATGTTTCTCATACCGCCTCCCTCTTCCTCCTTCTCCCACTTGTATGTAAATATGGAAACAAGATTTTGAAGCAATATAAATTGTAGCTATAGGATTTGGGTATGTGTGTGACCTTTGAAGGCTTTCTAGAAATGCTTGTTACCACTTTAAGCGTGTGCACTTTCCTGACAGATTGAGGCTTGCTTCTTGTGTATCAGTTAAATATAGCATAACTGGAAAATAACAGAAATTATGACAGAAATAGTGGTAACAGGCAACTGAAGTGAATTTTTAATTGTATGTAATATATAGTCATTGTGACCACCACTTTGAAAAAATTTGACACTTCCCTTTTTCTTGGAAAATATTAGAAGATTCTTTTCATGCATTGATTTAAGCAGTTGTTTCCTTTTTCATCATAGAAAAATGTGGAATTCTACTCTTATTCTGAACATTGTTATATATCAACTTGCAAATTGTTTTTGGCTAGCAATCAAGTCAGTTAAAAAAGCAGAAAACATTCTTGTATTGTTCTTAATAATGACATAAAACTGCTCTTATTCCATTAGTTACAGAATTAAAAAATAAACTTGGCTTCTCCTTAAGGCTTAGCCAATTTAGTGAAGAAAGGAAACATAATTGATGCCTGGGTAATTGAAACAATCGACAGTACAACCAAGAACTTAAAATTGGTGATTTATAGAAAGGTATGATAATGACAGCATAGCTGGGAGTAACATAATCTGTGGGAAAATCATTATTAGTGCACCATTGTTTTTATGTTGTACCAAGATTATCAGCAGTAAGGATGTCACTCACAGTTCCCATAGGCAAGATAAAGCTTTGATGACAGTGTGTACTCAAGAACCTGGAAATGTTGATTAAATTCAGAGTTTCATCAGTTCCTGGTAACTAACATGTTGTGGAGTTGATTTAGATTTTGGAGAACTGTTATTACAGCTGATTTTTTTCCCCTCTCCATTCACAGTCAGCTTTATTCTGGGTGGAATGTAAATACGTGATTGTTGAAAAATCACTAGCATGTATGTAGTCATCCTTTGATAACAACAGATCATCCTTAAAAAGCAGAATGAAGACAGAAATAACTTGTACAACCACCAAGCATTAGTCACACGTAGCTCTTATATAATGCTTACGTCTTCATCAGCATGCTGGCAGCTGGGCTTCTTTGTAATATTTGTTTGGAGAAGAAGCATGTATCTCATTTGGCAGGGGAAGAAAATGAAGCCAAGAGTTAAGGGACATGCCGGGGGGCACACAGCGCTTCGCTGGTGAGAGTACTACAACTAAGAAGCGTCCATCATCCTGCATCAAGCAGAGCCTACAGCAGAGTGGATGCTATAGCGGTGTCTGCCTGTGTGCTTTCCGCACTCGAGCCTTGGCCTGTTGGATACACTGGTTTTTGAGACAGAGCAGGTGAATGCTGCAGCATTTTTGCAGTTTTCCCTTTTGTTTGTTGTTCTAGGTGAGAAGGCATATTTCTTCTTCACTCTATTATGCCCTGATGGGAAGGACAAATAAAAATACTGAAAAATACATGAAATTCTGAAAATTGCTTTTCTTGTACTTGGAAACCAAAATGTAGTAGGCTTGAGCCTAACACTAAGAGAAACACTGACATGTGCAGATTTTCCTTTGAGGATTTGCCCACTGCACTGTGACTATGCAATCACAGTAATGTATGAAAATGGATGTGATTCTCTGGGAGATAAGCCATTGGTGTACAGAAATTTCCTTGTAATGGTTTGGTAACTGTTCTGGCTGTTCCCTTTTGTCTTGGTCCTGTCAGTTCATATATTTTCAATGTTTTTTTCCAACTGAAAAGCAAGGCTATTAAAGGGAGTTGGAAGCACTCTGTGATCTCGTTCTGAAAGTTTATTTCTTGAGGCTGAAAATAAATGCATTGTAATCAGGTTTCAATCCTAGCAAGTACAACAGCTCAGAATACTTTTAGGGAACATTTTTATTCTTAGCTTATTGTTGATAAACTGGGAATTATGTTATAGCTTGGTTTGTCCATAACCATATGTTATGTTTTCAGTTACTCCGTTTCACAACTACGTGTAACAAATGATGCCATTTTGTTTGATGATGTTCTAAGATGAAATGTTAATGTCCCCAGAGAATACTCAGAACTTTGTGTGATTTTACATAATTTTTAGAGTAAAAAAGTCAAACCAAGGTATTGAAAACTGTGAATCCAATTATCAAACAAAACTAAGCTGGCTTTTCTTTAAGACAAAAGATAAAATTACATTACTATTAGATGACCTATAAAATTGCTGTAAAATTGTAGCAAAGGTAATGTTTTTTAAAAATAATTTAATTTATTCAATTTGTTATAGAAGGTCCAGGGCAAGCGAAGAGGACGTAATTAGTTATAAAAATGTAAGGTTGCACACAGAGTACCATCTGGTAGTAATTTTAAAACACAAGTAATTAGTTTATTTTACTTCATGCAATGTAATTGTGGAACTTGTTGCCATGGGATTTACAGGGGCCAAAATTGCAACTGGGTTCAGAAGGGAATTGAGTGAGTTCATGGGAGATATATTAATAAGAGAATGCAAAATAATCTGGATGCAATCCTGCTATTTTTTTAGGATTTATGAAAGATGTGAGGATTTAGAAGAAAGATCTGTTTGTGTTCAATATTATTAATTTTTAAATTACATTGCTTTTTCACAAAGTGAATTTAGATTGTCACACAAACTTGGCAATGTTCACAGGTGCAAGTATGTGGAGATATTCCTTAGTGGTAGTTAAAATTCTTCATAGGCCTTGAAGTCACCTACCATTATTCTCTGAGGTTGCATACTCTGATATGTAGAGAACTATTGCTCTGGAAGGTCTGATGATGCAAAATAATTAATATGCCTGCTCTTTGTTTGCCTTAGGACGCCAGGGCTTGTTGGACCATTCACCACGCAATGCAGGCTCAAAAGTGAAAGAGAGGAAACTACATGGGACTTGTCCTCCTGTTGGTCGTGGAAACTATGGAAAAACATGTTTGGGTGAAAGCAGCCACAGGTCCTCATTTTTCAGTCCCCACAATGGTTTTCACACAATACATTCAGAGCACAGTCCTGTGAAGCCAAGGATAATTACAGTGGTAAAACCCGGTGGACGCACGCTCAGGAGGATAACCTTGCTTCTCAACAAGAGATCAGTCCAGACCTTTGAGCAGCTGATGGCTGACATTTCAGAAGCTCTGGGATTTCCTCGCTGGAAGAATGACCGTGTGAGAAAGCTTTACAATCTGAGAGGCAGAGAAATCCGAAGTGTTCCTGAGTTCTTCAGGGAAGGTGATGCGTTCATAGCTATGGGGAAGGAGCCCCTCACTTTGAAGGACCTGGAGGTAGTATTACAAGAACTTTATCCTGAAAATCCTTATGCTGCCAGTGCTGCCATTCAGCAGAATGAGGAGCAGTCCCAAAAGCTGAAGAGCAGGCTGTATGACAAGGCCTCGAAAGTAGACAGTGGCTTTGATGAGACAGAAATGACCAAGAACTGCAGTGATGCCTTGTCTTCCCAACTGGTAGCTGGACATGAAGGAAAAAGTCAAGCCAAGACAAAGCAAGAAGAAAAAATGAGAACCAAAAAAAAGTGGACTAGAGAGAGCTGGGGTGGTGAGCATGGAGTGAAGCCTTCTAGAAAAACTCGAGAAAGTGAAAGGTTCCTTAACCATGAGAGGAGTTCTGAGGAGGGCTTAGAAGAGAGTGCAGAGGAGGTGCTGAGGTGTGAGAAGTGTGAACAGGAAAGGCAGGCCAGGGAAAAGTTACAGAGGGAAAGGCAGGCTGAGACCTCCTTTGAGAATAGAGACTTGAACACAGGTGTGTGTCAGAGGTACCATGTAGAAAGAAATGCAAAAGTCAGGAACTGCCGAAAATCCTCTGAAACTTGTCTGGAGGGTGAGGAAGTTGGCTGGAAAGACAATGGCAGTAGGAGGATTTGGAAGCCACTACATAGGATTGTTAATGAAGGGCTGGAGAAGCAAAAAAGGAGCGTTGAGAAAGAAAGGGGTGTGGAGAAGCATGAAAACCATGGGAAGGAAGTAGTAAAAATCAGGAAGAATGCTGTAGAAGGGCTCCAGCTATCTCATGAAGTGAAGGAAGATAATGGAAATAGTTGTGTAATGAACCAAAGTGGCTGGCTGAAGAAAGACAGGGATGCTGAGAAAATGTCTAAAACACACAGGGAGGGCAGAGAGGGACAAAGGGCTAAAGAGGAAGCTGCCAGAAGAGAGGGGAATGCCACATGTAGAGAGAGTGACATGACTCGCCGAGAAAAAACAGGGGAGCGCAGAGTGAATAAAGAGGACAACAAGGCTCAGGGATTGGAAAGCACAAGCCGGAGGTATGCCATTAAAAGCAGAACTGATGTGGAAAAACACTATGAGATTGGCAGAACTATTGGGGATGGGAACTTTGCAGTGGTGAAGGAATGCCGCCACTGTGATTCCAATCAGATCTATGCTATGAAAATTGTTGATAAATCCAAGCTGAAAGGGAAGGAGGACATGATGGAAAGTGAAATTCTGATTATTCGGAGTCTCTCTCATCCCAATATAGTAAGCTTAATTGAGGTGTATGAGACAGAAGCTGAGATATACTTAATCCTAGAGTATGTCCCAGGAGGGGACTTATTTGATGCTATCATAGAAAGTGTGAAGTTCACGGAGCATGATGCTGCTGTCATGATCACTGACCTGTGTGAAGCACTGGTTTATATTCACAGCAAGAACATTGTCCACAGGGACCTCAAACCGGAGAATCTTTTGGTAAGTATTGTCAAGCATTTGCATATGTGCAGGAATTGAATGTATTTTCCTTTCAGTTATGGTTCTCTGAATGGTTTGAAGCAAATACTGTGCAGAGATAATGTGTTGTGGCAGGACTGTTTGGAAAAATGGGTGAAATTACAACTGCAGTTTGCTTTACATAGATCTGCTGTGTACTGCAGATAGCAGTGGTTACAGAAAGGAATTCACATAAAAATTATCAGGATTTCAGGGGTAGTGAGCATTTGTATTTTTCAGAAATCAGCCCTGTTACTTAGTGTCTGACTTTTAGGTGTCCAAGGCAGAAAGTATCTTCCTTGCAGACTGAAATTTATTA
This sequence comes from Pardalotus punctatus, assembly GCA_013400915.1. Taxonomy (NCBI): domain Eukaryota; kingdom Metazoa; phylum Chordata; class Aves; order Passeriformes; family Pardalotidae; genus Pardalotus; species Pardalotus punctatus. Next base: position 112,876 of record VZTX01029431.1, read on the forward strand.
AAATTGCTAATATATATATATATATATATATATATAAATATTTATTTATTGAACATTTTGTCCTCTGCAGTTGCATATCTTGCAGACTACTGTGCTAATCCTCTACTATAGTGATTTCTATTTTGTGACAAATTATTTTCTTAGAAGCAGAAGTATTATGCAGGTGATTGAAATAATCTGACAGTAAAATGTTTTGGTGAATACATTTGGTGAATGACATTTAAGTCAGCTCAGATAATAACTTTATTCCAAAGAGAAAAATTCTTGTTTCCATCACATTTCTGAGGCTGCATTCTTTGCATCCAGCACAGAAGTCAATAGAGTTACTCACGTGTGAATATGCATAGAAATGTTTGTAGTATTGATGCTCCACAAGAAACCCATTGTAGAACTGTAACAGTAAAGAATTCTCCCTTGCTAAGTGTGTTATGGTTTCAAATTTCCTGATAAACAGATAAATAGCAAGTATTTGCCAGTCTCTGACAAATTGGGTTTGATCAGCTTTTGTGGAAGATCGTGGTTAGCCAAAGAAAGAAAGAAATAGATTATTTAGTTCTATGGGCCATTCAGTGCTTTTAAGAGAATTAATTTTGCAGAGAGATCAGTGTGAATTTTTGGAGAAAAGCAGCAGTGTAGTAGCATCTTGGAAATGCAGAGGTTGCACATCTGGGCTGGAACAGTTTGCTCCCAAACCTTTTAACTAAGCAATGGTATCTATACTAGGTCCTGCTATGAATCCTACTTAGTTTGATGAAAATCTTGGGTACATGATCTCTGTGTAAATAAAAGATGGTGAGTGCAACTGGCTGGTTTGCAGGAAGAAGTGGCCTTGTAGGGGCTGCCTTTGTGCTTCGTTTGCACAGTTTGAACAAAACTTCACTTAGAACTGCGTGGTTTTTTCCAGAAGCTGTTTTTCCATTATGAACCAGGTCCTGCTCTTTCCTATTTGCTGAAAATAAGCTAATAGTGCATGTGAAACACCTGAGATCTGATGCTTCATTTCCCTCTATAATACATAATCATCACAGTGATGGAGATAAGCAAAGAAGGGCAAGATAAAGGTCTGTTCTGGTTGTTTTCACATTTAGTTCACAGAACTGCAAAACAGAGAATGCTGGGCAGTGGCAGCATTGTGTAGCACTGAAATAATTGTGTGGCCTGTTCTGACAATCAGATCTATTTTTCAAGGACAGAGCAGCTCCCAGACTGTAGGTATTTTGTCATACCAGAACAGTGTTACCTAAACACTGCAGGAAATAAAATTTTACTTAGTTTCACCTTGCTGTTAATTTTTTGTGAACACCAGTATTAGATACCATGTATGCAAAGCAATGTTGACTTTGGAAAGCAAGTAGACTTGAAAAGTAAATCTATTCAACCATGAAAATTTGTTTATAAGGTCTTGATACTACTGGATAGGTCACCTGCTATCTAATAAACAGTCCTATAAATACAGGCCATTTGAGCTAGATTCTGGCTTGTCTGCCTTTTTAGTGTGCTACCTCTGTCTCTAAATAGTGGCTGGAGCAGCAAAGTAGGAAGGAGAGCTACCACTAATCTTACCATCAGCCAGTGCTGAGCAGTAACAAATGGTATTGAAAGCAAATTTCTTGGGTTCATCTGCTGTTGGTGGGTTAGGAGATGAAGCACAGCGCTTCAAGTTCCAGCATCCTGCAGAGATGTCCTTGTTTGTGGGATACCTCTTGTTACACTGAGGGTGTTTAAATCTGAATTAGTCTACCTAGACTTTATACACAGAGGTCAAATTATAGGTATGTACTTTTAGGCTCTTGACTTGTTTGTCCTACTTTGGGTATTTTTTTGGTCAGGTGAACCTTTTAATTTCTTTATCTACTATTTTTTCCCCTTCAAGCATATGGGAAATGGAAGAGAAATGATACTAGGTCTATTTTACTAAGGAAATGTGTATGTCCACTCTAAACCCGCTTTGTGCGAGAATCTAACCCTGTTCCTAATGACTTTTAAGCATATTGGCTAATTGTTATAAGAGATGACAGAGAAGCAGCAATCTGGGAAAAAAATTAAAATAAGCAGCTGGGGAAAGAAGGAAAACAGTTTCTGTCCCTACAGAAGAAAAGGTAGAAATATACTTTGATGTCTAGTAAATTGTAAAATTATTGACACTGGAGAAAGTTGGAAACCTGGTTTAATTATTAGTTCACTGTGCTTCTATTTCTCTTGTGGAACTGTCCTCTAGCTATAAACTTCTGTACCAGGCCACTATCATCGTTTCTGCTTTTTCCCCTCCCTCTTTCACTACTCTGTCTGCCCACAATGATCAGACTCCTTGCAGCATAGCTGTGAGGCAGAAGGGTGGTGACTTGCGCTACAAAAACAAAATCTGTTTGACAGCTGGTGTGAAGACAGCTGCTACAACTCCCTCCCATCTGCTAACAGAATCACCTCATTTAGGGCTAGGTGTTCAGCAAGAAAACCTTTGCTGCCAAGGATGGGCAATGTGGGGTGTTTGGTCTCACAAATGGGGCAGGATTTGCTGGCAAGATTTTTAGGTAAGGGACTGTTTAATTCTACAGCGGCTGGCATTTCTTCACTTGTGAGTGAGAAATTAATGCCCAAGTGTGGTGGTGTTTTTCCATATTATAGCTGTAAAAGACACAAAGTCACCCCTTTTTAGGGCAGAGGGAGAGGGCTGTATTTGTGATTGTGTACTCATCTCCTTGTACACTTCACTCACATGCTGATGTGGTAATTGTTTAACACTCAACTTCATAAATGTTGTAGCTTTTAATACATTTGAGATTAGCTCCCGCCCCTTTTTCTGTCTCTCAAGTTTTCATGTATGTATGAGAACTTCAAGTATAGCCTTTCTGCCCTTGAAGCTTGTGACACTATTTACATATATACAAAGCACTGCCAGTTTTCTGAGTACATGTGAGTTAAACCACTCCTGTTTAACTACTTACCTGTCATAACTTCAAGTATGATAAACCTACATAGAGAATTTTCTAGCTAGGAGCAAAGGATGTCTGAAACTCAAATGTGTAAGCAGTCATTTTGCTTAAGCTCTGTCTATTTCCAATATACAAAATGTCACAAAATGGGGCTAACTTGCTTTCATGATGTCTGTAAGAAGAAGCTGTGCTGCCATATACATGTGCACACAAATATTAATGTTGTAAATCATCAACTTAAACACACTGATGGATTTAACAAGGTAGATATGAAATCAAACGAGTATTAAGTACTGGTACAGGAAAGAAGGAGAAAGATTTTTTTTTCCCTTCTTTGAAGATGAATTTGGCCTTATACTGTAATCTGGTTGCATGGCTGCGATAGCTAGAAATCTTCAGACAGTATTCTAATATCCTGCCATGTCATCTATATTTGAGAAAATAGTGAGCAGTTGACTACCTTTAGTATAAGACCACCAGATGCTGGCTTGCCTTGCAGTTGAAGGACATAATTAGTCGTATGGCCTAAACTGTCTGGCTGTAGAAAATGTATTGAATACTGGTCTTTCTTACCTCAATTAAGTAAGTCTATAGGCAGGCAGCGCTTTTGAGTGGACTTTTATAACAATTCTTTGCAGTCTTGAGTGCGGAAATAGTAATAGCTATCTTTTAGGAGTCAGTGGGAAGGCTACTATGTTTGTTTAATGGTACTATTTTTGCCTTGTTCTCACCACTGCATGGAATACATACTGTAGATGTCAGAGGTTAGATTTCTCTTGAGCAGGTTGTATGCTTCTGTAATACTACTACGAGTAAGTAGTCTGGCCTGAGGAATGAATAAAAAGAATTTGAAGCTTTTGTTTCTACAGAGAGCATATTTGCATGCTCAAGGTGATGCCAGGTGATGGAAAGGTAGACAGGAGAGTAGGAAGTTGGGGATGAAGGGAATTCTCTGAGCTGACTCTGAGTTGTTCTGAGCATAGCGTTAGTGAAGCTGCTGGGAAGCGCTTGGCTGAGGTTTTCGGGCTTGCTGACAGGTTACATGCTGTCTCTGAAGTGATTGTCACAAAGCCGTGAAAATATTCCCACCGTGCATGCTGTTCCTACCTGCTCCGTTGTTAAGCAAAGTGAAAGCCCAGTGGTTTTATCCTGGAAGAACAAATGGTGCAATGTTGCCACCTTGTGCTGTAATTGGAGATTAGGAGTCTGGCATCCTGAGGAAAGAACAGTGCATTTTACAAAGCAAGAAATTTCCTGAAGATTTTGAGATTGGGATTAAGACCAGTGTGTTCTCCACCCTTCCCACTACCATGCTGTTTTCTAAAAATATCTAAATAAACATTTCAGTATTATTTGTCTTAGTAGCATGCAGGGTAGTTGAAATTCCATGTAACACACTTTTCTTATATAATTAAAAAATATAGGATAGGAAAATACATTCATGTTCATATTTTCATATTGCATATTAAATTGATAATTTCAGTTGTGAATTTTTGTAACATCTTACTGCTATTATCCCTATTAGAATATAAATTCCATAGATTGAGGTTGTTCTAGAAAGTGTTATCTTTATAATTTTTTGTCATTTTTGTCATTGTGTGTCCACAATGCATGATGGCAAAAGGTCATCACATGGTTGATAATATAATAGAGAAAATGGATGTGGCATTTTAACTTTTTCTTGCAGAAGTTTTGACTGCATGGTTGTAGTAAACTTTATTTTCAGTTACATGCTGAAAAATATTTTTTCATGGAAGAGCAGCAAAAAAACCCCCAGTTTTTTGATTAATCAAAACTAGAAGAGTGCACAAGGGCACTGCTGGCTCAGGGACAGCTTGTTGTCCTCCAGGACCCCCAGCTCCTTCCCTGCAGAGCTGCTTTCCAGCAGGTCAGCCCCAGCCTGTACTGGTGCATGAGTTATTCCTGCCCAGGTTCTGGACCCTGCACTTGTCTTTGTTGAATTTCAAAAGGTTCTGCCCTGCCTGTCTCTCAAGTCTGTTGAGATCCTTCTAAATGGCCACATAGGGTTCTCGGGCACCAGTCATTCCTCCCAGTTTTGTATTGTGCATTTTTTATCAAGAAGGTAAAGAGGGATTAGTAGGCTATATTGTGTTATTTTGTAATGTCATATTTTTTTTTCTTAAAAAGAAAAAAAGACCAAAAAAACACCAAACCCATTTTGCTTAATCAAAATCGGATGAGTGCTTACAGTTTCTATAAAGATGATAAATGGGGATTAGTCAACTGTAATGTACAAGAGCAAATTTTGTCCCATCTGTGCCCTTAGGTATCTGGTAATAGAGACCATCCTGAATTTTTGGCTTTCTTAAGCGGTGTCTGATGGCATAGTAAGAGTTGTTAAAGCATGGAGTGTACCCGTCACATTATATTCCAGTTTGTCCATTCAAAACTGATTCCAGATTTCCACTGCTTTAAGATATTTTAGCTGCTGATCTGTTCCCCATAGTTCCAGAAATAGTTTTTCATTTAAAGGAATTAATGACATTTTTTACCTCTCAAGGAATATTTGAATGTCAGCCACTAGTATTAAGCATGCTGATTTATTTAATTATACTGCTACATTGTTTATGACTTGGCCTTTGAATATAGAATCATAGAATGGTTTGGGTTGGAAGGGACCTTTAAAGGTCATGTAGCCCAAACCCCTGCAGTGAGCAGGGACATCTAAACTAGACCAGGCTGCTCAGAGTCCTGTCCAACTTGACTTTGAATGCTCCCAGGGATGGAGTATCTACCACCTCTCTGGGCAACTGTTCCAGTGTTTCACTATGCTCAACATAAAATATTTTTTCCTAGTATCTAGTCTGAATTTACTTCCCTTCAGTTTAAAGTTGTTTCCCCTCATCCTGTTGCTTCAGGCCCTGCTAAAAAGCCTGTCCCCATCTAAATTAAAGCCCCATTTAATTATTGAAAGGCCACAATAAGGTCTGTCTGGAATCTTCTTTTCTTCAGGCTGAACAACCACAACTCTCACAGCCTTTCCTCACAGGACGGGTGCTCCATCCCTCTTTCCTGGCCCTCCTCTGGACTTCCTCCAACAGGTCCGTGTCCTTCCTGTGCTGGGGCCCCCAGAGCTGGGTGCAGTTCTCCAGCTGGGGTCTCCCCAGAGCAGAGCAGAGGGGCAGAATCCCTTCCCTTGCCCTGCTGGCCACACTGCTTTGGATGCAGCCCAGGATATGGTTGGCTTTGTGGACTACAATTGTACATTGTCAGCTCATTGCAGATTTTCATCCACAAGCACTCTTGAATCACTCTCCACAGGGCTGCTCTCAATCCATAACCGAGTCTGTACTGATACTGGGGATTCCCCAGCTCAGGTGTTGGACTCTGCACTTGTCCTTGAACCTCATGAGGCTCAACCTTCTTGAGCTTGTTCAGGTGCCTATGGACGACGTCCCTTCCTTCAGACTCATCACTCAGCCTGGTGTTGTCTGCCAGCTTGCTGAGGGTGTGCTATATCCCACTGCCTATGTGATTAACATATTTCATTTCTTAAAATAATACTTCATTAACTGCATTATAAACTAATGCTAAAGACCCATGCATACAAAATTAGAATTGGAAAAAGTGTTTTGACTACTTGCCAGGTGGATGTAGAAAATAACTGCTGAAAAGATCCAATTAAGAGGTCCTTCTGCATGGACCTATTTCTTCAAGTCTTGCTGTGTGGTAACCATTACTAATCTAGTTTCAGGGCAGCAGGTAGAGTAGCAGAGTAATTTGGAAAGAATGTAAAGCTTTTGTTGGTTTGTTTTTTGTTGTTAGACCAGTATGATGGAGATACACTGTTCATGTGTCTTGGTTTTAGCTGGTGGAGTGCTGTACTTTGGATTTAGTATGTGAATAACACAGATAGCACACTGATGTTTTGGTTGTTGCTAACCACTGCTTACCCTAAGTTAAGGAATTCTCAGTGTCCCATGCTCTGCCAGGGAGCAGGTGTACCAAAAGCTGGGTGGGAGCATGGTCAGGGCAGCTGACCGAAAGGGATATTCCATGCTGTGGAACATTATGCTCAGTAAATAAACTGAAGAGAGTTGGCCAGGAGTTGCTGGTCGCTGCTGGGGGACGGGCTGCGCTGGGGGTCTGCAGGCAGTGAAAAATTGTATTGTGCAGCACTTGTTTTTCTTGGGTTTTATTCCTCTCTCTCTCTCTCTCTTGTGCTCTCTCTCTCTCTGCCCATCCCCCTTCACACTGCAGTTACTACCATTCCTGTTGTTATTATTATTATACTTTACTTCAATTATTAATTTTTTCTTAACACGTGTTTTTTTTTTGTAAATTCTCCTCCCCATCCCACTGCAAGGAGAAGGGGGATGAATGGCCAACCAGTTGCGTGGTACTTAGTTGCTGTCTGGGGCTAAACCACAACATCAAGTGACACTATAAAGTTGGTAGCTTACCTGGGACCATTGCATTTAAGCATAAAGACATCCACAGCATTCTTCTTTGCTTTCCCAAGGAAAAAGAACAGTTTATTTTCTCAAGAGGAAATAATGGTATTTAATTTACTCTTGGTTATTTTTTGTGTTCCTACTATTAATTTGTTGGAAATTGCAGTATGCCAGAGTTTGTAGAGCAAAGTTTACTTTTTTCCATAATTGCTTATCCTCTTAAATAAATGCATCCTCTTAGTATATGGGGGAAAAGAACCATGTTCTGAAGATTGTTTCCATTATTAGTATTATCATTAGAACTCCCTCCTGTTTTATTATCTGCTTTCTTTATATTTGCTGTTTTAAAATGCATCTGGACTAAGCATATATATATATTTTTTTTGGGTATAGGTTCAGCACAATGCAGATAAATCTACTACACTGAAACTGGCAGATTTTGGCCTCGCAAAGCAGGTTACAAAACCCATATTTACTGTCTGTGGAACACCAACGTATGTTGCTCCTGAAATACTCGCTGAGAAGGGTGAGTGTATATATTTATAATTTGTCATAAATCTTACAATTACACTGAACTTTCTAATAATGGAAATAGTCCAGAATGTTTCAACCTACTGATACATCTCTTCAGGGTAGGAGGTTGGCTAGCAGTGTAATTTGGGAAAGGAAACCTCTTAGTTTTTAACAAACACAATCATGACATCAGTTACATTGGCATTATAAATGTCTATGCTAACACTGACTTCCAAGCAGATAAGCAAAAAAATATCATAGATAGTAGTTGCTAAAGTGGGGAAATGACCGAAAGATCATGTTGAACCTTAAGAGTAGCCAGCTCTATTTCATGACAGTAACCCAAACAACTTTCCAGAGCCCCGATGATAAAAAATCATTGTAAACATATATGTTAAATTTATGTAACAATTTGAAACATGTTTTGCATCACAAGGTATTTTTAAGATTTTATATCCAAAAAGATTCAGACCTGGAAAGAAGTCAGTTTTGTTGGTGACTTAAACACATCTATTTCTGGTTTTTGTTCTGTGAAGCTGGGTTGCACATCTCCAGTTATATCCAATTTCAATGGAAACTTGGCACTCAGCTCTTTTTTGAAGGGAATCTGAGGATGACTATTTTGGAAATAAGTACTATGTTTTCTCTATTAGTCTCCAGTTGACACTGGCCTTGTGAGACAGTGTTTGTGAAACATGTTGTGAAAAAGAGTGACTGTGAGAGCTGTAGCTAATAATGGGCAGCTTGTAAGCGTGGTGTACCAGCCACTTACTCTTTTGCTGACCTCATCTTTTTGAGGAACTGAGCAGAGTTTCTGTGTTTCTTTTTCATCCTGTTTCCAAGGAACAGTTCCCTACCAGTTGTGAGTTTTCTTTCTAAAACAAGACTTATGATTTGTCTCTTCTTCCTTAGGCTATGGACTCGAAGTAGACATGTGGGCAGCTGGTGTGATCCTGTACATCCTGCTCTGCGGTTTTCCCCCTTTTCGCAGTCAGGACCGTGATCAAGATGAGCTCTTTCAGATCATACAGCTGGGTCACTACGAGTTCCTATCCCCTTACTGGGACAATATTTCTGCAGGTAAGATTCTGCATTTTATAGCAGATCTGAGAAGTGGCAGTGTTCTTCCCTGGAATGGGAGAAACTTTTTTCAGGGCAGTGAGCTCGATCAACTTGGGGTGCTTTACATGTCTCTCTTGTGTGAATCTGTGCTTTAAATGCAAATGCAGTCCTCTGGTAATATTGATGGCTGTGTTTCTGCATATCAGTTCTGAATACTTTAATGGATTGCTCCCTTTCTAGGCAAGAGTAAGGATTTTCCTCACCTTGCTTATATGTCTCTGCAGAAAAAGGTGCCAAAATAATCTCAAGGGTTCTGCTAGATTGTAAAGATGCACACAAAAATCTCAAAAGCTAGAAGGAAATCCTTGCCCTGCAGAATGCAGTGTAGATTTTCTATTGACAATGGGGTCTGCACATAGTAGTTTTTTCCTTCTCACAGGCTAGTACAATGTCTTTTGTGCACTCTTCAAAATCAGAAGTCCTAAAACTTCCTTGCACCCTGTACAGTATTTTAAAGAACATATTCCACATCATTCTACATCGTTTATGCTCCTTAAGGGATGAGATACCCAGTGCACATTCCTGTGAATGTGAACACTTAGCCTGATGCCTTCAGCACACTTTTGAGATTAAATTCCCCTCACCTTCTCCTCTCTTTCTGAAGGGGAGAGTGACGCCAGTCATGGAGACTTAATATCTCCTGTCACTAATTCTAACTCCAGTTGTTAGAATACCTCCTGGGGATAGTCACAAAAGTCACAGTAAAACTAATGAAAAAAGTAAGAAGGGCATTTTGTGTGGGTATAAATGTCACCATCACAGAATGGGTAAGGTTAGAAGTGACCACAGTGGGGTCATGTGTTTCAAACACACTGCTCAAGCAGAGTCATCCTAAAGCACATTGCACAGGAGCATCACACCCCTGTACTTCACTCCTCTCTCCTTTGCTTTCTTTCATGATAGCAGCAAAAGACCTCATCACTAGGCTGTTGATAGTGGATCCCCAGAAGCGCTACACAGCACGTCAAGTACTTCAGCACCCCTGGATCAGAACAGCTGGAAAAACTAACAGCAGGAATTTGCAGAGGGAAGTGACGATAAATATTGAGCGCCATTTCCGGGCCCAGCGCAGAAAGGAAGTTGCTGATGGGGATACATGAAATCTTTAAAGCTCATTTTGTCTTCTTTTTATTGATTTAGCAAATAATTTATGTTTTCTTTTCTAAATGAATTGGGAATTTAATGTGAAACTGTTGGTGGCTATTGCCATTCCTTTTTTTTTGATTCTGAGATTCTGAAGGACAGAGATCAAATTCACATCCACGTCCTCTGATGTTACTTGGCAGTCTCTCTGTTGAAAGCAGTGGGGACTAGATAAATTCTGGAGGGTGTCTATTATTTTTCTCTAAATACTGATTTTGGCTTTTACATCTGTTTAAGATGACAAATGTTTGCTTCTGTGACTGACACTAGTGGTGAGTCTTCTCTCATCCTTTCTGTATGATATCTTTGAGGAGTTTTGTTTTTATAACGTTTTCAAAATAGCTGTCTGCATATACGTTGCACTAATTCTTTAAACTGTCTTTTCACTAATTCCTTCTAGACACAGAGAAGGAAGAATAAAAAGTAAATATATTCTTTAGCTCTAGGATATATTAAATAAGATGCTGTATTTATTAAGTTGTGAGGGAAGAAAAGCTCTTATTGACTAAATCTGATGTTTTATGATATCTCCCTTGGCAACATCTTTTTTTGGTTGTTCAGGGCAATCCATGGTGCAATGTTTCTGTTACACAATGATGGTGCTGTGTAGCACAGAGGTTTCATTTGTTTATGAGAAGGGGGAAGATATGGCTGATACCTTTCCAAGACTGTAATAATAACTTTCAAAGAGGTTTTCTTCATGCTCTGGGAAGTAGGAAGTTAAGCAGTTCTAAGGGCACTTTGCTTCTTTTCCAAAAGTCATAATTGCAGAATGATAACTCAGCTGTTTTTCCATATTGATTTTTTTCCCTCTTGGAGCCATCCATGTGCATCTGTGACTCTTCCATGCTGATGGAGAAGAAAAAGCTGGGAAATTGTGACTAAAGTTAACCCTTGCCTTGCCTTCATGGTTCCTCCTTCATCAACGTGCTTCACAGCTGAATTGTGTTTTTATAGTTTTTCAGTTTAGTTTAGCAATTGTTTTGTTTGTTTGTTTGGTTGTATTTGTTTTGGTTTTATTTTTTTTTTCCCTCTTGCTCTCCCTGTGACCTTTTTCTCCTTGCTTCCATGAGAATAGGCAATAGGATAAAATTAGACTAAAATCTGACTTGGGGAAAAACGATTTGTTTGCAATGGAAAGGTCTCCCAGGGGAAGTGTCAGATGCTCTGTTGCATGTGTTTTTAATATGTTTATTGAATGCAGTTTTAAAGAAATCCTGAGGGGGCAAAATACAGTCCAGAGAGGGGCCATGACCTAGAACAGCTTTTGAATCTCAGAATTTTTGGTTAACTAATTAAATTCAAAAAGCACTTGAGTTCTCCATTTTATAATTTTATGTCCTTGAGTTCCATCCATTTGTGCTAGCAAATAATATTGATGTTAGAATATCAGTGGTATTAGCATTGAATACGTAGCTTTTAGAAATGAAGGAGGGTATTTTACACTTGGAGAGCTGCTGCTCTGCCTATGTATTTCATAATGAGAAATGTCAGAAGCATTTCAGAATCAGTGGAATATTTTCACAACTATGTGAACCAGAATATTATTTTTTGGTGAGAGCTAATATTTTGTGTGAACTTTCTGAATAACCAAAAAGTGTAGGGTGCTGTCATCATGTTTCTGTTTCATCTTGTGACTGTTTTACTGCAAGAATTGTGTATAAAAGTAGAGATCACTTGACTCTTAAATGAGAATTGCACTTTAAATTGAATTAGCTTATTTCTAATACTTATTGGAATAAGATATACTATGGAGTTCAAGAATTTGGTGAAACAAACCAATCAAATCTTTACTGTATGCCCAAGTAGTATCTATATGGTATGCCATACTTCTGCTTTGGAGTCTCTGAGTCAGGAAGACTTTTCCTGAACACAAGAAAGGATTTAAGTGCTTCCCTGAGTTAAGGGAACCTGATGTAACCTAATATTCTAAAAGCATTATGTAGTATTTGAGTACTAGTAATAATGTATCTCTGTTAATTTAAGTCTATTTTGGATAGGAAACTGTGGAAAAATAGCTTCTGATGTGCAATACTATATTTTGTAATTATTTTTAATATAGTTGTTTAGGAATAAAGTCTGAAGTGACAAAAAGTATTTAATCAGCAATGTACCTGAAAGTTTGGAGATTGTGTTACAAGTTGCCTTTTTGACCTCTAAGAACCTGTCTGCAGCCTTATTCATAGTGCAGAAGATAGAGAATTTCCTAGTATCAATTATAAAAGTAATTATTTTTTCAATGATTTTTTCTTTCAAGTTCTCTGGGTTCCAGACAGGCTAAACATGGACTGTGCCAGGTAATCACTGCATGGCACCTGTAAGTACAGATGCTCCTGTGGCAGTGCTGAGGCACTGGTTTGTCACTTTTGCTAATAGATGTGTGGCATTGGGCCCTCCTCCTTCAGGTTGGAGGCTGAAAAAGCTTCCAGGTGCTTCTCAGGGTTTTTACCTCTTTCTTTCTCTCTCCTACTTCGTTATTCCTTCTTTTCTCTTGTTGCTCCTGGTGTTCTTGCTCTGCCTCTGTGCTGTCCTAGGGAGTCCAGCTCCCCAAATATTATGGTTTAAGTTACATGTAGTAATGAGAACCCATATGATTTTGGAGAGCTCATCCTCAAGCGTTGCTCACTGATGTTGAAAGTCAGTAATGTTAGGGAGGACTCAGACAAAAAATGGTGAAAATCCCTTCTCATGTCCTACTGCCTTTTTTCAGCCTTTTCTTTTCCCACTGTGTGACACTCCAATGCAGACCTGATCTTTATGCTCTGTAAGATGTTTTCTAATATATGAACCATGTTCACACTCTATGATTGAAGATTATCACTGTTCTTCCTTTCCTGAGATTTTTCTAATGCATACTGCCTCCCTGTGTTCTGGAGTTGTCTTCCCCTTAATGTTTTCATTTCTTGATTGGTTCCTTTCTCTACAGTAAGTCTGAGGAACCTCAAAGCTGGGGGAGATTATAGACTCAGAGCAAATTCTTGCTGATTTGTTAGGAAGAAGAAATACCTCTCCTTGCCCTTGCTTAAGTATTTGTGGATTAGACTCTCGTATGGCTTTATATTCCACTGAAAATAAAACAAGTTATAGTGTTCTCATGTATTTAAATACTAACAAGGAAGAGAGTCTGAATATATCACCAAGAAAAACAGCTCCCCCCCCACCCCGGGAGCTAAGTGCAAAGTATTAATATTGCAGACCTCAATAGGAAAGTTCCACTTCCATAGGATTTGCTGGGTCTAAGACAATAAAAGGGAAAAATCTCTTTGTCTGCTGCAAGCTCTAGCCAATCAACTGAGTAGGAATACTTTCATGCCTCTTAAAAGGTGTTAGTTGATTCCTAACTCACAATGGAGATCCTGATAAAATTCTAGTTATTCCAGGGTTATTTCTTTACTATCTGGTATTGACTATTGAAAAAAATATTCTCTTTTTAGAAATCAGAGGCTCTCCATCATCTTTAACTATTGACTTGGCTCTTCTTTAGTTGGCTGCAGCTTTTAAGCATGCTTGCATATCTTCATGCCCTGACTGTACTATTTCTGACTTGAAGCAAGCACAAAGATCCAAACATATGGAATTGAGTCATCAATATTTCATTTTGTAGTGAAACACATGCCTAATAGAGTTGTTTTTTTATCTTTTTAGTTTTTAAAAATTTTTATTTTATTAGTGGGTCAGCACTTAGAATTGTAGTTAAGCTTTCAACTACAATGGTTACAAAAGTAGTCTCTAAAGGATAGTTGGGGTTTTGATAAGAATGTGCTATTCCCAGAGATCAGCCAAAGAGTACTATGAAGCATTTTGAGCATCCTTGGAAGCCACTGTTACTAGCTTTGTGCATCATAAACTTTCTTTGACTGTGTTTGGAGTATCTGAACATTAAATCCAGGCTTTTAGTGGCTGCCTGTGACTGACAAACTAAGTAGTAACTCTCTCCAGTGCTGTGCTTTCCACTGTCTGAAGATAAAGTGGTCCCTGGATGTCTCCTCCGTTTGCCGCCAAGGTCAACTTCCCCACTTTCCCATATGTTATTACATTTTATTGGTCCTAGAGCTCGCCTGTTTTCTATCACCTGTTATCTGCCTACTGTCATTGGCCTTTTATCCCCTTGGATGAGTACCATTATTGAAAGATGGTGAAATCTGCACGTATTAATATATATTTCTTCAGGAAATTCTGGCCTTGGAAATCAGAATGAACAAAAATTTTTGGAAGTATTTAGGCATCTGGAACTGTGCAAAAGACTGGCATTTCACTTTTCATGGTGCATAACTGCCTGAAAATGAACAATGGGAATTTGGTCGTTGCTAATATATTTAGTCACCTAATATTTAAAAATGTGTGCCCAGGAGGTTTGTGATTGGAGCTTGGCGGTACAGCAGAGATTGTTTCCTATGAGACACAGTCACTTTAACTTCTTTTGTTCAGGGACCTGAGATTGTTTAGCAGCTGTGTGGAATAGCTGGACTCAAACACCATCAAATCTGCCACTTTGCTTCTGACTGGCATTATAGGTGGATTTCCTATATCTCTGTTACTGCAGTTTTTGGCTCTAGGGTAATGGAGGGATAGTGGGATGTTGTCCCCTGAGCATAGGACTCTTGGGTTTTGGTCCTCTTTGTTAAAAGTGAACTTTCAGGAGTCAACTGCTTGCTCTTCTGAAAGTACCCAGATTTGGGGAGGTATTCAGTCTGCTTGAAAATATAGTAAATTTGCTGTACTTATAAACTGATTTTCCCAAAGACACGTAAGTATCCCTCTGAAATACTTTTCCTATAATTTCTTCTGTCACCTGGATTTGTTTTAATTTAAGCAATGTAAGGAAAATGTGTTTTATGTTTCTGGGCATTTGTTTTTCTGTGTTTTCTAAGTCCACTAGTAATACTTTACTGTTGATATTCTTACTCCTGAAAGGAATTATGGGCACTTTAACTGGGCTGACAGTGTATATTGGCACTGTTTGTTCTACCATATGGTTTATTTGTAACTAGGCTGAAGGTGTAATTTTCTAAATTAAAATACATTGTAGACTTCAGCAGAAAAGTTGTTATTCCTCCCCCTGTACCTCCAATAAAGGCAAATTATACAGCCAATGTTATGCTTCAGTTATTTCCAATAAATTGGGAAACTACTGTGTGGCCAAGTATTTTGAGATTTTTCTTTTTTTTTCTTTTTTTTTTTTCCTTTTTTTTTTTTTTTTCCTTCTGGCAATTTATCTGTTTGGGAAATGCTTGTTTTAAAGGGTTTGCAATTTCAGTAATTACAATATAAGGTAAGGTGTGTACCTTCATTTACAAGTAGAAGAGCCCATTCTAATGCTGCTGTCCTTTGAATATTTACAGATGTGTTTTTCTTTGCAGCTTTATGTAATCCTATTAAAAACAACACAAATCTGCAGAACTGGAGCTGAGATTCATTCTACCACCATTTTTGGCCCTGTACTGCATTAGTCATATATGCTATGATGTTAGAGCAATTGTGAGAAGCAGACCTGGCTTCATTGAGGCTTCATGCACACACAGGACTGATTTCTCCCAACATTTATTCTTTTTCTGTAAAATTCAGGTTTGATTAGGAAAAGATTTGCTTTCTTTGTAGAAACAGGCATTCTATTTGAAATTGAGTTGCTTGCAAAAAGTGGCTTTTTCAAAGAGACAGTTTCTGAGTAGCCTGTGTGTATTTTGGTTTTGTTAATAAAAATGGTATATTCCTGCAGGGCTGTGGTGTCGTCTGAAGCAGTGGAAATAAAATTGTGTCTGGGATATTGATGGTGTTTCTGAAGAAGCTACCTTTTCTGCATGTGAGCATGTGTGATAAAGTGGCTGCCAGTGAGAAGAGTTTATTGCATATTGGTCCCTAAAGACATCACAGCCTCCTCATTACTGTAAGAATAACTGTAAACTCTTTGGAATGACTGACTTTTATGATAATCACACAAATTTATTGCACTTCATTTTAAGAATTTGTATAGGCAGCTAATTAAATCTGATTTAATGCTTTGCTGTTTAGGAGTGGGATTCAGATGTGTTTCCTGTGTCAGAAGTAGTTGAAGGCAAAATCCAGCAGTGCAATAAATCTGTGTGATTATCATAAAAGTCAGATGCTGTATTCTTGAAGAATTTAATCTTTTTTAATTAAAACTGTTTTGATAATGTAGCAATTGGAAAACCAGAAAAAGTAAAGCTAATAATCTTAAACTGTCACTGGAAATACGTTTTGTTTTCTGAATTCAGGAGCTGCAATGGAGAGCTGGAAGCACTTAAAAAAATAGAGAAATGCAGGATTATTCCCATAGTGTTTCAGCAATTCGAGCAATAAGAATATTTGGTGTAGTGAGAACATGAAGTACCTTGGTAGGGCTGAGCAGGTGCTGAAACAGGAGCTGTGTGAGATTGCTAAATTGGATAAGGGGTGCTTCTTATAACCACTGGAAAAATGTATTGAATCATAGAAGGTTATTCCTGCATTGTCATTGCTGTCTTCATAAAGCTTTCTGAATTTCAGTGACCACCACTGTGCTGTAAGAAGGCATTTCCCATGAAGAATTTCAGCATAAAACATTTTAGATAATGTTTAATGTAAAGGATTTCAGCAATGAAGATAATTTTCCTAGAAAATGGAAATGTATGATTATTAACTGCTATGGTAAGTTGTCAAGAAAACCTTATTGCTGGATTTTCAAGAAGAGTGCAATTTTGTGATCCTAAGCATTTGCAACTACCCAGCTTGCACTGTTGAGAGTTTCAATGACACTGCACTTCTGCAGCATAAAAACTTATTATTTAACAGCTCAGAAGAAATCTTTGTGCCTAGTGTAAGACTGGAACTAAATGAGTCAAGTATATCTTATTAATTTCATCTTGCCAGGAACAATAGTGGCCAAAATATTGTTCACATGGTGACTGACAGATGAAAAATGTATTATTGAGCAGTATTTCCAATGGAAGCATAAAATTGTGTTTTTGAAAATGGGAGCATGGTGGTTGTTTGGCTAAAGGCCAGCATATGTCCTGGTCTTATTTCATCAAATAAAGAAAGAGGGAGAGACACCATGTTAAATAGCCCTTTATGATTTGAAACTAACAAACAAAAAAGGTTCTGAATGAAAAAAGTGGGAAATAGGAGGAAAAGCTGAAGGAAAGCATAACTTTTTTTTTTTTTTTCAAAATGTTTTATTTTCTTAAGTAAAACAATGCTCTGGACAAGTCTAACAGAGCTTTATGAGTGAAATAAAAAATAGCTTTCCCTTTGCTGGTGTGAAATATTCCTGTGGTGATTTTCCAGTTACTTCTATGTTTCTGGGAATAGCTGATTCCAAGAAGGTACTAGAGCAACCGCTAGATTATTGCACCTGGATCATAATTTTCTAATGACAGGACAGGAGAAGAATCCCTTAAAAGAAATAAGAGCAAAACTGCTCCACCATGTAAGTAACTTTGAGCAATTATTCATCCACAGAATAATTTTATGGAAGTTTATTTTTACATGCTTTCATAACTCCCACAGTTAATGTTCAAGGGACAGAAGTTAGAGCTGGATGTTAGAATGTGACAGTAATAAATTACTCCTAACAGCTGAAGCCTTGCATAAATTATTGGCAAATAACTGGTAAGGTTATAAAATCAGAATCTTCCAAAACCTGTGGTTAGGTACAGTGTTCACCTGGGGAAAGGTGGCAGGACATATGAGGAAAACTGGAACAAGGATGTGCAGATAAATCCCTTAATGACCAGGAAAAGGAGTTGGTCCTCTAATTTCCAAAACAGACCACTGAGTGTGTTGTCACTGAAAATGAGTCCGTATTTATTTTATGATGAAATATTTCTTTTAGTATTTTTATGAGCTTTGATGGTGGGAATCGTAAAAGCCACAAACATGGATTTTAGATTATCACTTTCTGTGAAACAATGGTACAATTTATGTTTCTGCCTTGAAAATCCCACCCTTGTTTAGAATATTTTCTGCTGGTTGCTAATCCAGGTTTTAAAGAAAACAGAAATATTTAGTGTAGTATTTCTATGACACTAAACTTGGTTCCCGTGTACTTACCAGTAGCAAAGATTCCTTCATGAACATCTTCCAAAATGTGTTGTTTGAAATTAAAAGATGTACTGGTGATGGAGTCTTTTTCCCCTTAGTTGGAAATAACTATTGCTTGAGGCTTTTCAGGTTTGCAGCTTCTCTGTGTGTGCACACATGTTTTTTAATGGTATAAATGCTGAGTTCTGTGCCTGCCTTCTGCTCTGTTAGTTCTTGGGGCTATCTGGAAGCATTACTACTTCTCCACATAACATAAAAAAACCCCAACATTATTCAAAATACGCTAGTGAAAATAGGGTCAGCAGGTCATTGTTTTAATGAATCAGTGAGGGGGCTGCTACGAATTGTACCAAAAACTAAACAGAGCCTTTATCAGGAGGATACTTTGGAGGAACTTTTGGACAGATCCTGTACAAGGGATTCTGTGAGGAGAACAAAGAATTCAGCAGCTTCATTCTGGCAAGGTAAATCACAAGGATTGACTATTTTTTTTTTTGTTGGAAGCCTCCTTGCTGGCACACTACAATGGCTTGGATTCTGAGGATTTTTTTCATGACACTCCAAACTATATTTTGTGAGTCCTAAACTCAAAGTTTTTCAGTTAATGTTTGCAATTTGAATAAGACAGTTCTGTGTAGGCTGAAAAAAACCTAAGTTATTTTCATTGGCATATTAGTTATTATACTTATTTATTTTACTGACTACAATGTGTGGTCTTCTTTGGTGAAGCATACAGCTTGCAAAACTGAATCTGTATTTAACCCCATATAACCAGAGAAACTTAGGTTTTCGTGGTGACACTTTATGTATGCTTCTTTGGAAACAGATTCTTTGTATTGCTGAGGTGTGTGGACATTTTTTGTTAATGTGAAGCTTTCCTAGGTGTGTGTTAGCTAATAATAATACCGATGCTGCTTTTGGGCAGCCTCAAAGGCCTTTATGAGCTTTAGCTCTTGTTTATTTATTAGGCGCAAGTGTCTTGATGCCTTCGTGAATCGCGTGTCTAAATGCATGAAAAACCTGGGAACAATGCTGGAGAACAGGGATCCAGAAAAACAGGGATCCAGAGCAACTGGGATCAAGAATTCAGTCATGCCCTGCCTGCTGCTCTGATGCCAGTGTGGCTCCAGCGTGGGGAAAAGGCCTGGTGTGAAGGCTGGAGATCAGGGGCCGCTGCCATCCTGCACAGGAATGAGGGAGGCTTCAATGAGCACAGAGCAGCAGCGATGTTTAGTTGGAGCAAAGCTCTGTGAGACATCATTGTCCTTTCCCACAGCTGTGGGCCCCAGTGGCCTTGGGTCAAGGTCCCCTTCTGTCTTCCCTGTTTTTGCCATGTCCAAATTTGAAGCCTCCCCTGAAGAACAGAGAGAATAACAGTGCAGGTACAGCACTTCATGTGTTCAAGGATCTTCACAAACATTAACTAATTAAGCCTCAGCAAGTCCTTATGAGGCAGGTATTTATTCCAGCTGAGTGTTTGTGTCTGAAATCAAGAATATGCTAGACTTAATCCTCCTGTCAATCAGCCTAATTGTTTTAAATGCCTAATTGGGTAGATTCCCTCAAGTAAGTTCTGTGTGAGAAAGGCTAGCCTGGGGAAGAGAATTATGCAGGGGAGAAAAACATTGCAAGAGGAAGTCCTCAGCCAAGGGAAAGCAAGGACAACTGTCAGTGGTGGTGTTAAAAGCAGCTGGGGAGACAGGACCTACCTTTTCAGGACCTTCAAGCTCGAATATCCTTGAATTAACAGTCAGTCTTTGTAAATGAGTTAGTTTCAACAGGAGAAATTCAATGAGAAAGTCCCTAGTAGCAGCAATGTGTATTAGTATAAAGGAAAGCAAAGAGGGAGTGAGGGAGGCTGCTCTGTGCACTTTGTCTAGAGAATGACAGCTGCCCTTTGCATCTTGCAGGAGGCTGGCATTTTGAAATTAGGTGATTTTTAGCAGTCCCTTCCAACCCAAACCTTTCTACAATTCTAACAACACTTCTTGCTGTGGTGTTGGAAGGTAGGTAGTGTCTAAGTGTGCTGCAGGCCCAGGTTGTCTGCCATGGGGGTGTGGAGAAGGGGAAAAAGGCTACAAATGGGAGACCTGAGCTGACAGGTGTTGCAAAGGGAAACCCTCAGGCTCAGAGTGGTAGCTTAGAGCTGTCTTTTGTGCTGTGGTCTCCACTAGACATTTTTTGTGTCTCTTCAGGGGACTAGAAAGCATTTTAGGAAGTCACTCCTCTATCTTCTTCCAAGGTAAGATTCCTGTGGCATTCCTTCTGGCCACTGGCAAGCCTGAACTTTTAAAGCTTGAGGAAAAGGATCCTGTTCTTTTTTCAAACATCAACAATGGCTTGTGTTGATCTAGCCTACAGTGGGACTGCTGTCTGTGCTGGAGTACATGTTTCATCTTCCTTCGCTGTCTATAACTCATTTCAGAGCTGTGTGTAAACTCCAAACCCTTTCCAGGCTGGGTCTTGCCTCCTACTTCGCACCAGCCTCATTCCTATCTCTGTGGCTTCAGCACAGGCAAACCTTTATAGCCTGGGACATTGCTGCGGGAGAAATACTTTTGAGAAGTGAGTTTTAGTGGAGCTTTATATGAATATTTTAGATACTTTGCTTAGGTGAGTGCTATGAGGTTTAAGAAGAAGGAAGTCTACAAAGACTCTTTAAAACACTTTCTGTGGAGTAGCATCCAGAGACTTTGTTTGGTGTGGCAGGGAGGTATAAGTAGAGTCTAAAGAACAGCTTAAAAGAAACAAAAAAATCCAATGCCGTCCTTCAAAATTTCACCACTGAAAGCAATCCTTGTGAAAATCCACAGGGAAAATAAAAAGCAGGTAAATTTTTTTGCAGTTGCTGCAAAGAAACCATCTTCTGGCCTGCCTCTCTTTCTACAATCTGCAAACAGCTTTGGAAAAGAGATATGGCTGTAGTTTCAAGCTGACAAGGATTGCAATATGAAATTCATTTCAGAGGAAAAAAAATGAAAATATGAAAAAGGATGTCTACAAAAGGATGTGACTTAGGAAGCTGTATTAACCTGTGAAAAATGTTGCTTTGTATATTGTAATATCAAGAACCTTTATGTCAAACTAAAATCCAATAATGTTACTGTGTTTTAAACACAGATGTTCCTTTTCTGTTCACCCATTTCTTATGAACAGAGGAACGGTGGTTTAAAATAAAAACAACTGAATAAATTTCCAAAGAGCTTTAAGCACAAGACAGATAATTTAGATGATGTTCATCAAACATCTGGTAAACCTGGAAAAAAGTATGTACACAGGTAATATTACTCTAGGTTTCTAATTAGTGTGGGCTTCTATTTTCAGTGTCTCTCAATACAATCAGAACCTTGCAATTTTAGGCAAGTGACACTACATTTTGTTACACAACATGCTCATGCATGTGTACTTCTCTCATTTTTTCCAGTGATGCTGACTTGTCCCAGAAACAATACAAATCACTTGAGAGGATTTTTCTATTAACTAAAATGATAAAGGTTTACAGTGCTGTGGTGTCTTGAAGTGTCTCTTGAAGTGAAGAGCCTTTTAGGTAATTCTGTCTTTACTAAAGCAACTTTGATATTTTAGCAAGAAAACACCTCTCTCTCATGGTGCAGCTGTACTTAGGCAAAGTGACATCCAGAAGACAAACAGGACAAGTATATGCTGGATGTATTCATCCCACATTTGTAGTATTTGTCATAGTTACAGCTGCATGACCTGCCAACTGGTCTGTCTGCAGAGAGAGAAGGTGTTCTTCCTAAACTCATAAGGAAAGTGAAAGTGGAAAGGACAGGAAAGCAAAAAGAAATGAGAGGAGGAAGAGAGGTGAAGGACTGTCTAAGCTGACTGAATGATTTTGCCATGGTTCCTGTGACCTGTAAGCTAAAGGTGCCTTGGGTGACCTGAACCTGTACATCAGCTGGTGCCGTGCTGCCAGGCTGGGCTCACGGGTGTTTGCTGGAGGCTGCTCACTCCCAAATTAGCCCAGTCTGATCCTTGCCTCCTTCTGGCTCATGTTGTTGTGAGCTCTTTTTATTTATTAATACTTCAGGTAACTGGTGAGTTCTCTTGCCTGCTTGATAAGGTCTCTAGTGCCAGGCAGAGCGTGACTTCCTTCAACCCTCTTCAATTTTCCTTCTGATCTATTCAGCTCTTATATAAAACCTTCAGAACAGAGTGCTAAAAGCAATGGACCTTTCTTATCCTTTGCACATGGGCCTCGAGGCATAGCTACTGGGAATTATTTGTTCTATGGACACGCTCCTTTTTCATCTTAATAGAAGTACACATTTTCTTTTTCTTCCCAAAAATTTCCATTAACAGCCAACAATGCTTGTATAAATTGTTTCCCACAGGGCTGTCTTCCTTGCCAGGACTGAATTATTTAATGTATTCCTGCTTCAGGCAGCAGGAGGATGCACACAGAAATCTCACACTGCTCGGGGAGGTCTTCTCTCCCAGGGAAGAGATGAGTGTGCTCCAGGGAAACCAATGAGTGCGTAACTCCAGCCAAAGCCTGTGAGCAGTATGTGGAAAAGTACTTATGAACACTTGCTAAATCCTCAGTTTTAGGCCTCCGGATCAGCAAGGTTGCAGAAAAACTTGCAGTGACCCTGTGAAACACACTGGGTAGAAGTAAACTGATAATGAAGGGAAGGTAGAAAAGGGGAGGTGGTGGCCCTTTGCTGCCCAGGCCAGCAGTAACAGACCTGTCTTGGCTTGCTGAGGGTGCAGGGAGCTGTGCAAGGAGCAGGGCCATCAGCTGTGCAATGCAGCATCTTTGGGTGGTGGTACTTGCTCCCCCCGAGCAGCAGAGCTGCTGTCCTGGGAGGTGCTGAAGGAGGTGGTAAGTGCCAGCCATAGTAGGACCATGACTTGCTCTCTCAAAGCCTCTGCAGCCCTGCGTATTGATCTGGTCCCAGCAAAACCCACCCTGGGACTCTTCCCTCTTCTGCAGGACACCTGTAATGCAGGATTTTTTTAATTGCTCATACCCTGGGGCTGGGTGTCATACAATGAGCACACCGGGGTTTACGCGCAGCTTATCTGTACAGCTCTGTGCTCAGCTGTAGGCTTCTGATTTTTCCTTCCCCTTCAAATGTTTCAGTTTCATTACGGTTTCTGAGGGAGAGAGCCGTGGACGGAGAGGCCACCGGGTGGTGCTCTTGGCACAGAAATGGGGGGCCTGGGGCGATGCAGGGCGCTGCTTTCCACTCGGGATTGAGCTCCGTGAAAAGGTCTGGGCTTGGCTGCAGCAATAATTTACAAATGAACTTTGACACCAGCAGCTGTTCCTCTCCAGGATGCACAAAAGTATCTTGATTTTGAAATTAGTCCAGGAAAAGCATTTTAAATATAGACATCTTCTTACAATGTCTCCCAAAGGGGGAAAAAATACCAGTTTTGAAATGGGAATCTTCTTGACAACCCCTCAGCAGAGTATGGTCCTGAGGATGGCTCTGACAGTCCCTTGACTTGTGCACAGGAGAGGACTGGGAGACCAGTTGTGCAAGCCTAGCATGGGCAGCAGGTGTGGAAATCTGGTATTTTTGTTTTAAACCTCCCCAGGAAAAAAGTGCAAAGATGCCTTCCTTCTGCCTGCTTCCCTGGGAAGATTCTCTGGTGTTCTGGTACCATGGGTCTGCCCCAGGGGAACTCACAGAGTGCCTGTCCTGGTGGGGAGGTCCCAGTGGGGATGTCCCAGCCATGCCAGCAGCCTGCGCCAGTGCCCAGTCAGATCCTTTGGCTGCCTCTGTGGGAACTGGGCTGACACCTGGAATGTGGTTGCAAAGGCAGTCTTCTTCTCCTACTGGGAATCCTCTAAGTTTTCCCTGCTGGAAAACTCTACAGCCCCTTTTTTTTTCTGGAATGTTTTCCCTGGTGCAAACCGTGCCTGTAGCAGTCACCCTCTGGCAGCAAATGACACCCTGTGTTTTTCACAATTTGAAGGCTTGGCTGTTTTGGCCCCTGTTTTGCCCTCAACTCCCATTCAGCTTGTCTGTTTTAGAGATGAAATCCAAGATTCGTGCCCGTTGCTGAAATGAGTAGAACAGTTGTCAGTGCCATTTGACACTATCAGATACAAGGAAGGAACCAAACAAAGATGAATAGGGGACAGTCTTGTAAGTCATGTCCCTGAGAGATAAATAGATTGAGGGTGGATGGAGATGCTGAAGATGTGTTATCTCCAGCAAAAATGTGTTCTTTTTTTCTCTGTCTTACTGAGCAATGTAGGCTGTTTGCTTTCCTCTGATTCAGAGCTGAGGAGTTTTGTTCCTGTGCCATACTAAGGCTGACCTGTGCTGCTGGAACTGACACTGGTCCTTGACCAGCCATTCCCCAGCAGCTGAAGCAGCTGGAATAGGCTGGAGTCAGCTGAAATGGGAGATTGTTGCCAGGCAGTGTCAGAGCACATCTTGGGACCTCAGCAACCTCCCTTTCCTCAACTTTTTTTCCCTGATGTTTTCTGGTACAGGGGAATACTGAATTTTTATAGCACTTTGCTTCTTCAAGTTCCTATACTCAGCTTCTTTTCACAGCCTCCAGCATCCTCATGAGAAGGTGAGGCACAGGAAGAACAAAGGCTTTTGAAGTGCTGGTGAGCAATTCTCTTCCTTTTGGCACCCCAGTACCTGGTCACTACCTCTCATTTTGGGCATGGCACAGGTGCTGCAACAGCACTGACCTCTCCAAATTACTGCATGGAAGCAGCTTCCCCTATATATAAAAAAAGACCACTGGAGCTACTGTTGTAACAGGTGTCACTAAAAAAACAAAAAAGGTACCAGAACAAAACATTGGATTGTCTGTAAGCAGTTATCGTTTAATGGCTCATCATGGCTGTTAACTGATGAACAGCCAGGGTCTGACAAGAAACTTACTTCTTTATTTCCACAATGTATTTGGGGAGCCTCAGATATTTATATTTCCCTTGCAATGCCCAGTAAAACAAGTGCCGCCACCTCTGGTTCCTGATTCTTTGGGCCAGGACAGGAGTTCTGCTGGGTTGTTTTAGCCCAAGGTTTGAGACCTGATCTCTCAAGTCATGGATTTCAGCTGTTCCACTGCTGCTGCGGGGCAGCACTGAGGGACTGATTGCAGGTCCTTGTCCCACACTGAGTATGGGACTTGTGCTCTTGAATCTGGGATTTGAGCCTGTGGCAAAAATGGCCATCACTGGGCTTGGTGGAGTTCACTTTGGAAACATACATGGATCTGATTTCAAATCTGTTGAAATAAATCTATATTTTTATGATGGATGAAAATTTATTCATCTAGGGCTGTCCTAACAAATGGGCAGGACAGGGAGAAGTAGGACCTCTGAGGTTGTTTTCTTCTGTTGTTTGAGCACAAGTCTGTGGTGGGGATGTTCACTTAGAGATTCTGTTAGTGTGGAAAGAGGGAAAAGACAAAAGTACTAAGAAAGAGTTGTGTTGTTGAAGATGTGCTTGCAGTACATCTTTTTCTCACAAGAGGTCTCTCTGTTGTCTTCCACAGTTCGGGAGAGATTAATTTTTTAATAAAAAGTTCAGCTATGAGGGAGCCCCTCTGCAGATTATTATTATTTATAAAAAATGTTTTGGGTACATAAAATGGTGGCAGACTGGGACAGGGATATGTTTTGTGCACTACTCTGATCTTTTTTTTTTTTTTCATAGCCCATCCCTTTTAGCAACATATACCATTAGAATTACTTGATTTCAAAATGAAATGGAATTGCAGTGATCATGCTTCAAAAGGAAATAGGTTAAGGGATCCACTAGACCCTTGCCTTATAGTAGATCAAGACTTTCCAGTTCTTGATATTAAATGTATTGTTCAGTTGCAACAGAAAAAAAAAACTTGTCTTATTGCTAGAAACCGGAACTACCAAAATGACAGACTTCCTGTCTAAAACATACTTTTAATAAGAAATTATGATCTGAAGATGCTCTTGAAAGAGCTGCAGAAACTGTTCACATGCATAGCTTGAAAGAAAAAAGCTACACATAAAATGTAATATGCTTTACACATCTTGAGGCGAAAAAATGGCCAGAACTCTATGACACATGAAGAAAATATGTGTTTATGCTATAAGTGGCAGCTGCCTGGTCTGGATGTTCAGGCCAAGAGAATAAGGGTGAATTTTCTAGATCTGCTGTGCAGATTTTATTTAAAAATAGGTCATTGCAGCACCTGAAAGTTTGTTAGTATGTGACAGGTGGCAAGCATGACCCTGTGTCTGGAGGGAGCATGGCAATTTGTTGAGCATTTGGGTGCATGCATGATCTGTGAGCAAGTATGGGGTCTGGTCCTTTTGTTTACCACTGAAAGGTGGGTTTGATATCCTGATTTGTAGACCATACAGAGCATTCAGGTGTGTACAAGGAACACATTTTGGAGGGAAGCCTTTTGGAAAGACACTTTTTTTTTTTAATGGAAGTGCATCCAAGACTGAACAACTTTAGGCCTTAGCTTAATAAAGAACTGTGTTGCAGTCCATCACTTGGAGCCTAGTTACATCCTTGGAGAGCACAGAGAAGCTTCACAAGACAAACCAGAGACTCCTGTGCTTTCTCAATGTTTATCCCTGCTCTTGTGTTGTCGACATTATTTTGAGCCAGGTTTCTCTTGCAGTTTTTTTCCTACATAGAAAAACCTGCAAATATTACTGATTCCCATCACATTTCAAATCTTGGTAGATATTCAGGGGATGAACTGCCTTATGTGAATGAATTTCATTCTTCCTTCTTTTTTAATTTTTTTTTAAATTTAATGTTAGCTGTATAAATCCCCGGAAAAACAAAATAAACAAAAAAACCCCCAACCCAAACCAAACCAAAACACCCCAACAAAACGAAAAAACCCAAAACATTAAGAAACTTACTGAAGGGGAGAAAAAATTTCAACACATAGTTATGAGGCTGGAGATCAGCCACACTCACAAGTTCACAAAAATAAAATTTCAGGACTGGGTCATTTATGTGCGTTGATAAAAGGCTGCCAAGTATTTTCTGTTAGAGAATCAGCTGATCACACAAGTTCAGAAAATGTCTGAATGAGAGTAGTCTGTATTATCCAGGCATATTTGGGTTTAGGACTGCATCTGCCTTCCCATGAATGGAGCATAAAATGTCAAAATCGTTCTGCTTGAAGCTCCAGAAACTCATAAGGTTTATGTAGGTCTTAAAATTTGAGCTCTGAATTTATCTGCTCCCATTTGAAAAGACACCTGAGTTTACATATCTAATCTGACTTCTTTCAGCTCTTGAAAAATAAAACAAAAATTGGTGTGAAAGGGAATCAAGTATAACATTTTTAAAAAAATCTTCTGGATTGTTTGAATTTTGGTCTGTGCTCTTTGCTAGATAAGCACTTAAATTCTGATGGGGTTGACTCATAAAGTAAAGTTGTAATATGTTATCCTGTATATCACTGATTATCCTTTATGAGATGGAATGTCACACCTGCCAAAGTGTTGAACATAAAATATTTTTATATGGCATCTTTTATCTCAAAGCAGTCCACAAAGCACTAAAATGGTGCTCTAAACTTCCAGATGATGGGGACATTTACTGCTAGGTGAGTCATGTTTTCAGAGATGATTAAGGATTTGGGATTTGGACCCAAAAGCCTGATCCTCCTCTTATGTTGGCCCCTGCAGTCAGGAAAGTTTCTGGTGTGTTGCAGGGAACAACTGCTTGACTCACATGTTTTAAATCAAATCAGGATCAAAGCACTTATGGAAATTTAGTAAACCAGCAATTGGTGAACATCAGTATTAGCAGCACAACAGGTTAACCATGGGACTGGATACTTTCAAGATGCAAATTCGAGTCCATAAATGCATAAACTTCCTCTTATAGCTAATCCTCCTAGCCTTCTGGCAATGCTGAACTGAGGTTTACCTGCTGCTCTTACCACTTATCTCCCTGTTCCTATAAATTTTCATGCATCTTTCATGTTTGATTCCAAGATGCTGCCTTTTCTCAAGTCTCTTCAGAATTCCCCTTCCATTTCTGTTTGATCCATCTGATCGTTGTGTTAGGCAAACTCTGTTAACTCTTGTTAATTTTCTGGCAATGTGAATTTTGAGGCAGGTACTCTCTGCACAGAGTTCTCAGGCTTTGTTTGCAAGCACTGTTGACTCCCGCGTCCCTTTCACATCACCCCTTGTTATCCAGGTGCAGGAACCCCAATATTGAGGCAATTTATTCTTCTTCCTAGAATTGGAAGTAAGCAAAGATCTGTTGATGGAGAATTTTAAAGCCCCCGAGTGGCCCAGACACACCAAATTGTGTCACTTTGTGAAACTGGGACTCAGGATCCCAAGATGCTATTCAGAAAGCTTCTCACTGGGATTTTTTTCTAAGGACTCTTTCAGCAAAGAGCACCTTGAGTGAAAAATGCTGTGAGCTCTTCAGCATACATGTAGAATGTGCAGTTTCAGGCCTTGTAATCTCACCTAGAGGCCCATCCATCCATTGCGTGCACAATCCTAGAGCATCTCACAAAGGAATGTAAGAGATTCCCCTGAGAAGACAAACAGCTCAGCCTGGCCAGAGCTGTGCATTGCACCATGGCTGGAGCTGGGGAAGAAGCTACCTCACTGCAAACAATGATTCATGGAAACCACTAATGACTCATGGAAACCACTGCTTCAGGTGGCAGAACAACCACTCATGGACGCAGGAAACCTCAGGCCACGTTCCAGCAGGGATTAATGCCGCTTGCTGGTGTCCAGTTAGTAGGTTAAATGTCCTTGCATCTTCCTCAGTGCAGCAAGGAACTGTGAGTGAGATAGCTTCCTTACAAAACCACTCAGGCTCAGGTACAGAGTGTTACTGAAGCCTGAGGAACAATCAGGTCCCCAGGCAGCAACACTGTTCTCCTTACAATTGCTGTCTCCTGCTGTATTTTTGAGAGAGAAGTTAGTGTTTGCAGATTGCCTGTGCAGGTGTGCTTGTCTGCACTTTCATTTCTAGACAGCATGAAGAACACTCTCCCTGCTCTGGGCTGAGGATGCCCTGCCATAAAAAGCACAGAGCTTTGCATCTTCTTGGGAATATGGAAACAAACAAAATGAGGAGTAGAAAAAATGAATTTCCTTTGAAATTCAAGTGTCGGGGAAATAAGTACATCTGATATGTGTCAACTTGCCATGCAAAATTGTTTTCTGACAGGAACCATGGGTCCTTGCCTGGAAATTTAATCATAAAAGACATCTATTAAATACACCCAGTATTGATAAAGCTATTTAGACAGTATTTCAATAAATATTGGGCTGCTTTTTTGGGATATATACTCCATTAATAAATATGCCTCAAACTCTTTAATTCTTGTGGTACAGGTCAGGCCTTCTAAATTATCTATTTTCCTTGAAGCTACTTAGAATTTTTTTTGTGCTTCAGTGAATCTTTCAGTGAATTCAATGCCTGAGATGGTGATGAGTGTTCTTAACGCCTTTACAAAGAAACTATACTAAAACTATCCAGTTACTGTGGTTCAGGGAACCAGAACTATATTTATCCTGAAGTAAATTACTTGGAGGTTATGTAGCTGTGATAAGGCCCTTCCTTGATGGATTTTCCTAATGTCTGTTCTGAGCTTGGGGGGAAATGCAGGGGATATGAAACCTCCCTGCTGTAAGCTTTTCACCATCCTGCCTTGCACATGTGTCCTCTACCATGGGTGGGAGCTACTCATGCTTTGTCTTCCATCAGTTTTTCTCATTGCGCAGGGAAATACACAGCTTTGCTTCTTTCTTGGAAAAAATGAAGTTGAGATCCTGGAGAATGGCAAAGGGGCTGTTTTCCTCCAGCCTTAGCACCACAGCTGTGCAAAGTTCTCCACATCCACCTCTTTTCTCCATGTCTTGCTCTCCTTCCACTGTGGGGTTCATGGCATGTGACCTGCTTGTGCAGCCTTCTGGGGTGCACTTTCATCATGGTGCTGCAGGCAGGGGTGTCCCACATTGTTAGTGCTGCTTCTTGGGGGATACAAACAACTCACTGGCTAACTCTCTTGTATTATAAAGTTGCAGGAAAAGTGTACCTGGATGTGGAGAAGGAAGATATTTGTGAGATACAGAATAAAGCCAGAAACCTGTTTTCTCTAGATTGAGTAGGTGAGTATGTCTGCCCCAAACTTGAACTGAGCCTAAACATGGAGTGACAGAGCAGTTCAAGTATTTGCCAGCCTTTTTGTTGCTAAGCTGCTTTGCTAAGTTGCTTTGCAATCCCCAGCCGAAGCTAATAATAATTAAGGGCCTAATCTAGAAGCTGATGGAAATCAATGAACGCTTTCTGTGACTAACAGAGAGGTCCTTTCAGAAGACTGTATCTACTTGTTCACTCACCAGTAGCCAACAGAATTAGGGTGTGTGTTTGCATTGGACGGAGACATTACCTCTGGGATGCCTGGTATCTTCCCAGCAAAAGACATCTCTGCCCATCTTTCTGCTTTCAGGACCTAAACAAACTTGTCTTGTGACTTTGTCCCTTTAATACAGGCTGGGGCATTTTGCAGAGCAGTGATAATGTGCTTTCCCTGAGCCTGAAGTCAGGATGTGCTGTCAGTCCAGACTCGCTCTTATCCTTCTGGGGCAACTAAAGGATTTTAAACTGAGCTAGGAAAAACCAAAAGCAAACACTCCCATTATATCTATGATATAAGGTGAAAATTGAGTCTGAGAACCAGTTGGAGTGGGTTATGTGCTGGCTATATTCCCAGCTCAAAGCATGCACTTTGTAAGGAGGAAGAGCCAGACCTGGGGTTAGGCTACTTCTGGACCTGGTAAGGTTTAGTCACTTTGACCAATTTTTCCCCTCACTGGG
The DNA here is from genome assembly GCA_013400915.1 of Pardalotus punctatus. Lineage (NCBI taxonomy): Eukaryota > Metazoa > Chordata > Aves > Passeriformes > Pardalotidae > Pardalotus > Pardalotus punctatus. The sequence goes on from VZTX01029431.1 coordinate 143,857, forward strand.
ACTATTTTGCGGGTGGGTGAAAGATACACAATCCCCTTTTCTCACAAGGACAGAGGTGAGCAGAGACAAAAATCCTCAGTAAAGGGAGTGGCAGAGCTGGAGATAAAACCCAGGAGTCAGACCTGTAGGACCAGAGAAGCATCCCTGCAGATGGAGGCTCCTGTAAATCTGCCATATCTCTGTCTCTTAAGACGTTCAGCCATCACTAACACATTGTGAGCACTTCTGTCTGCAGAGGCCAGTGTCCATTGACAGAGCAATTTTATTATTAGGGAAATCTGTATTTGATGGGTAGCTTACTTGATCTGTTAAAATGAATACTTGCAGTACATACAATGTCTTGAATTTTGACCTTGCTATAAATGACAATTTATTACAATGTGTGTCATGCTGGAGAGCATATCTGAGCTCGGAATGCTCCTTTACAATCACTTCTCCTGGGATACAGGGATTTTCAGCATATTCTTTTCATGGCAGTCAATACCCTATTAAGGTGATGGCAAATCTTAGTGACTGTAATTCAGCATAAAGTCTGAAGTGAGGTAACCAATTTGCTTACCTAATGATACAATCAATAGGCACAGAAATGGTGCAAGGGCAAGCCTGTTTTTCTGCTTGCTGCTGGCAAGACAAGCAGCAATGTAGCTTAATGAATTACATGAACTGCCTGTTGTGTGACTTGAGAGTCATTAAAGATTAAAAAAACAAACCACACCTCTCTTGGGAAAGCTGCCAAAGTGTTTTGGAGGGCAGACTAATCTCTCCAATCAATTACCATTGGCAAACTACTATGTTGGATTTCTTATGATATTTTTGCAAGACAGACACATATATATATATTTTTCTTTCCTTCCTACCAGTTCTGTTGTCAGTAAGAAACCTGCAGGAAGCTCTCAACTGGCTTTCTCAGTGTTGAAAATCTTCCCCGTAGTAGCTAAGCTAGGAGTCAGGGCTTTTACTTTACTGCCATCATTTTATCACCCATTTGATCAATTTTATTTGCCAGTCTTGACAATTGATTAGTACCTCCACTTTCCATTGGTGCCACTTCTATGCCCAGGGAAGTGGGTGAGCTCAAAGTACCCGCAATTTCCCCAATATCACATCATGATAGCTGCAGTGCCTCTAACCCATGCAGAGTGAAATCCAGTCTGCTGCATTTGTCCTTGTCCAAATTAAATCAGTGGAAAGGCAGATGAGATTTTGAGGGTGCCAGGAGAAGCCCAGACCTTTGACACTGAGTTCCCCTGTCCTCCCACAAATGACTCAGAGAGAATGGTTCTGATGCGTTGGTATAAAGCCAGGCTGAGTTGACTGTACCAAGTGCTTGCACTGTTTTGAAACATCTGCTGAGGAAATTTAAATTAAAGCAGCCTAAGGAGGTGCAGCCATTTATCCTGGGAGTTACAATAATTCAATCAACCTGATCTGAGCTGGATTTGGGCATATTGATACAGACTCTCTGTGGCAGGTCATACCTGAGTTTCTCTCTCTTTTGTCTCAATTCAAAGCAGGAATATGCTGGTGAAACACTGCCATCACCTATCTTCTCCAGGGACATCATAAGACTTCAATTAATTTTTTGGATGCATTAGTTACAATTACCTTTATCCCAAAATAGTGGAAGGTTGGCTGTAGCATCCATTGTGCTGGTGCCCCTGTCTTCCTAAAGCCAACAGGTATCTGACCAACTGATCTTCCTGAGATATTGACTACTGAATTAGAGTCTGTCTGTCTGAAAACTTACAGCAGGGGAAGAATAATGTCAAAAACATGTGAGTATTAGCAAGAAGAAGTAGTATTGCTTTACTATCAGATCTTCACAAAAGAGGCAGCAAAAATAGTTGGAAGATCCCATGTTTTGTTCCTTCCAGACTAAGTTGTGGGGTTTAGCAATGAATGGGGGGCTTAACAATGAATGGAGCAAAATACTTGTCTGAGGTGCAGGTAATCACCTGCAGTCTGCTTTGTGCATCTTCCTAATCTCCTTTGTGGTTCCCTGTTAGCTATTGTGTTAGCTTTCACTCCCGTCTGGATAAACTTGATTGAGCCTGCAGCTATTTTTATAACACTCCCTCGAGGTACCCAGTTGGAAGCTGCCTGTTTGCCTTGTGTTAATGGAAGTCAGGCCCAATTATATGCATGTGGGCGATAAGTTGTTTCCTCTTACTCATAATGAATTCTGACCTTTCCCAGGATCTGTCTTGTCTGTTTATTCAATAACACAGTACCCACCACACTAAGGAGAGGAATGGAAAAATCCTCAGCCTAGCACAATGGCAGCCATCTGTTTAAGCAGCTAAGGATGATAAAGCACAGGTATGAAATGTGAAAATGTGACTGTATAAGTGGGCAGCTTTGACCCTTTGGCAGAAGGAGCATTTCAGCTGCAGTATTGGATTGAAATTCTCTCACATTCAGGCTGGAGAAGCAGCCGTGTGCACGGGGTGTTAGTGCTTTCATTCTGGTCACAGTGGTCTTTCTCTGTAGGGACCAGTCTCTGAGAAGAGCCCATACTCCTGGGCCGGTGTGGTACAGTTGTGGGCAGGGATGTCCCTGTGTCCTTTGTGCTTGGGGGCTGCAGTGCCAGCGGGGAACTGGATTTCTGCGTGATAATTTTGCAAGAAAAGTGTCCTGGAAATTCATATCTTGTGCTCTTGAACAGGATGTGAGTGTGTAAGCCATACAGAGTCTTTTGACAATTTTACCTCCCAGCCTTTGTCCATGATACCTCTAAGCCCAATTTTTCTCTTGTTTTAATCTGTGTGTGTGTGTGTGTGTGTGTGTGTGCATGAAGATGAGGCAACTGCCAGCTGCTAAATTACTGGAACAAAGACAAGTTTTCTAAAGCATTTTATATAACACTTGCTCCCTTTCATTTGATGAATGATTCATTAATGTCTCTGTTTGAGATAATTATTACAAAGGCTATAACCTTTTTAATTATTTGAATGAACACACAGAATTTAAAATAAAAATTCTGGAAGGACCTTATTCATGTCCAGCAAAAGAGGCGCTGTTCTCAGCAAGATGTCTATGTGTGCACTAAACAGCAAAATCATATTTACCATAAGGACTGCAGAGCAACAAAATCTCCCTAAATGTTTGTTTAAGAAGCTGATGCATTTTTTACTGATATTTGGGAGAAACCTCCAGTCATTGTTTGCCTTGGCTACTCCCAGATCTGCCAGGCACGGCTCTGAACAAGCCAACACAGTTAAACCACCAGGGAAAGTCCAAGGCCTGTTCCAATGTGTACCATCAGAGGCTGTGTTTTGTTTCTGTAGTTTCTCCTTCCTTACTCTCCAGCCCCAGGAGTAAAAGTTTGCCCTGTGGAAGGCAAAATGTTATCCCAAAAAACCTGTGAGTGGGAAGGGGCTGGCACAGCCCTGTAGTCTGTAGGTGGGAATGAAAAGGGACTGTCCAGACACAGAAAATGAGAGAGGGGAGAAAAAATGGGTCAAGAAAGACGTGTAGAGTGGCTTTGGTAATTGATTGTGTTCTTCAGCCTTCTTCCACTACCCTGTCTGAACCATGGTGCATGCAAAGTCCTTGAGGATTGGTCCAGTGTTGCTACCCATGGCCGAAAAGCCATGCCCCTCTAAAGGAGGGTGATTCACTCTACTTGTAATATCTGCAGTCAGCAAGAATATCACCTCTGCTCTGTTAAATCTAGGGTGGGCCACTTTATTCTCTTTCTTTGTTTTGTGTAATGGCTTCTCTGCCCTCACAGGAATCTCAGGGAGAGCACAGCAACTTGCTTTAAACACAGTTTTCCCTATGGTGTCCTGGATATTTCCTGACAGTTCAATTTTAATTTTGCTGTAGCTCTTAATGGTTAGAAATGTTTTGAAACATTTATGTCCTAGCCAGTTGGAAAAATGTGAGATGGTGGCATCACTTTCCAAAACCTTAATTGAGCATAGTGCTTTCTAAACTGCTGCACGATTTTACTCATTTGAAGTATTTCCTTTTCCTTTCCAATGAGTTTATCAGTTAGTATCAATTCTGATTAACAAATTAATGGGACAGAAGGACCATTGTATTGCCTAAAATAAGTAAAATTTCAATTAAATATTCCTTGACTATATTATTTTTGAGTACCAAAGCCCAAGGATGACAACATCATTTTTCCAAAATCAGAATTTCAAGAATTCTCACAGAAAAACTTTGGGTCCAACAGGTTGTTTTTGTTACTTCACAGAAAGTGCTGTTACTAAAGTGTCATTAACTAATACTTTAATAAGAGTATGGCATGAAAGTGGGTAATTTGATGNCTTTTTAATTATTTGAATGAACACACAGAATTTAAAATAAAAATTCTGGAAGGACCTTATTCATGTCCAGCAAAAGAGGCGCTGTTCTCAGCAAGATGTCTATGTGTGCATTAAACAGCAAAAACATATTTACCATAAGGACTGCAGAGCAACAAAATCTCCCTAAATGTTTGTTTAAGAAGCTGATGCATTTTTACTGATATTTGGGAGAAACCTCCAGTCATTGTTTGCCTTGGCTACTCCCAGATCTGCCAGGCACGGCTCTGAACAAGCCAACACAGTTAAACCACCAGGGAAAGTCCAAGGCCTGTTCCAATGTGTACCATCAGAGGCTGTGTTTTGTTTCTGTAGTTTCTCCTTCCTTACTCTCCAGCCCCAGGAGTAAAAGTTTGCCCTGTGGAAGGCAAAATGTTATCCCAAAAAACCTTTGAGTGGGAAGGGGCTGGCACAGCCCTGTAGTCTGTAGGTGGGAATGAAAAGGGACTGTCCAGACACAGAAAATGAGAGAGGGGAGAAAAAATGGGTCAAGAAAGACGTGTAGAGTGGCTTTGGTAATTGATTGTGTTCTTCAGCCTTCTTCCACTACCCTGTCTGAACCATGGTGCATGCAAAGTCCTTGAGGATTGGTCCAGTGTTGCTACCCATGGCCGAAAAGCCATGCCCCTCTAAAGGAGGGTGATTCACTCTACTTGTAATATCTGCAGTCAGCAAGAATATCACCTCTGCTCTGTTAAATCTAGGGTGGGCCACTTTATTCTCTTTCTTTGTTTTGTGTAATGGCTTCTCTGCCCTCACAGGAATCTCAGGGAGAGCACAGCAACTTGCTTTAAACACAGTTTTCCCTATGGTGTCCTGGATATTTCCTGACAGTTCAATTTTAATTTTGCTGTAGCTCTTAATGGTTAGAAATGTTTTGAAACATTTATGTCCTAGCCAGTTGGAAAAATGTGAGATGGTGGCATCACTTTCCAAAACCTTAATTGAGCATAGTGCTTTCTAAACTGCTGCACGATTTTACTCATTTGAAGTATTTCCTTTTCCTTTCCAATGAGTTTATCAGTTAGTATCAATTCTGATTAACAAATTAATGGGACAGAAGGACCATTGTATTGCCTAAAATAAGTAAAATTTCAATTAAATATTCCTTGACTATATTATTTTTGAGTACCAAAGCCCAAGGATGACAACATCATTTTTCCAAAATCAGAATTTCAAGAATTCTCACAGATAAACTTTGGGTCCAACAGGTTGTTTTTGTTACTTCACAGAAAGTGCTGTTACTAAAGTGTCATTAACTAATACTTTAATAAGAGTATGGCATGAAAGTGGGTAATTTGATGGATTGCTTGCAAATTTACCTCATAATTGTACAGTAATAGATAGAAATATTACAGGTACAACATCCCTCTAGAAGATCAGTAGGTGAGTTTAACAATGTGTGGAGGGCAGTGTAATGGCGCTGCCCATCCAGCTGCCATGAAAAGGCACAGCCACCTATCAACAAACTCCCTGGGTAAAACTCCACAGGCAGGATTATTGTTCCCAGGGATTAGCTGCGGGAGTACTGGGTGTTTTCTCAGGCAGTAGCTCTGAAGGGATCAGGTTCAGGGAAGTACCTTCCTCTTTTGCCTTCTTAAGCATGATAGTTGTGTCACTCCAACTGACGGCAACTGAAGTTTCCTGATGCAATGTGGAGGAGGAAGGGCACAACTCACTTTGTGAAAGGGTTCTGTAAAGAAGCCCTAGCCTGCCATCCCATTTTTCTTTTTCTTCCCTTTTTTTTTTTTT